>RDPX01000023.1:1094870-1190937 GCA_003991215.1 Morbakka virulenta
ATATATATATATACAAGCCAATAAGTAAACTATAATAGCATATAAATCTTGCGCGTGCAAAACAGCTTGCCTGTAATAATTGGTAAATGAATCTAAAGACGACATCTGTTCATCTAACACCTTTCAAGGTAAACTTTAAAATGCGCAAAATTTTGTTGCTGCAATGGTCTTCTACTTCACATTGTCAATCAGATTGTTGGTAATATCTTTAGAAAAACAACTGAATTAATTTGTTTTCAATGCAAGAAAAATAGCATAAGATAATAATAAATAAGAAATAGTTTTGTTTATTGTATTACCATTAGCTTGCAATAAGGTTAGGACGATGCTTTACATCAGCAATCAAATTGCCTTAAAGAAAAATACCACTTTCATATAGAGCTTTCATCACATTAACATGGTTCTATTTTAGTAATATTGTACTGAATGCCATTTTTTATCAGTTTGTGTCCAATGCCTAGAAGTGTCAACAATTGAATATTTACCTGCTTTGTCAGTTGTTCCTCACATAGTTTATAGAGAGTATAGAATTTCTGAGCAAGAATTACATTTTCTAAGAATCCACAACTGGCAAGTTTTACTCTCATGATGATCTAATGGAGAAGAAATGGAGGTACTACAGTAGCATCATCATCATTATTATTATTATTATTATTATTATGATTAACAATTATTAATATTATTATTCTTTTTCATAATTTATAGACTTAATAAATTTGAAATAATACGCTAAAAAGTTTTAACTTATGTATTCAACTCTTTACATAGAGGAAATTGCTCTCAGAATGGAATCCTATGAACAATTGGAAAATAACAGAAAACAGTGGTAAAAATATCATTTCTTTAAGAGAAAATATCAAGTATTGATACGTATTTGCAAATAACGTTGAACTATGAATACAGAGCCTGGTTTTGTAGGATTATAATTTAATAACTAGACACTAGCATTCTTTGATTACCCATACATCATATGTATAGAAAATAGAGAATTCAAACATGGGTTCATTTTGAGTAATTCATTTATGGTCTACAAAAAACGTACATGAGTACAATACTTAGCAGTGATAAAATGGTGTAGTAAATGTCATGGTCGGATTGAAAGCTTACAGTCCAGGTTTAAATTTTAGATCTGAAACTTAAGCAACTTTTTCTTGCAACAAACCGATTAACTAATGAAAGAGAGAGGGTATATTGCCGATAAAAGAAATACGGAAGACCTGGCGCTTCTTCTATAAACTATCAAGGAATTTATTCGTAATTATGTTCCACACTTTAACCTATTTGAAAAATACATTGACATTAGATAAAAACCCAAACATTTTGACTTCATCTTTAATATATAATCGTTCTGGTTTCTCAAAGTCAAGTACCACTTATTACTGTTCCTTTTGAAAGTAGTAAATAAATAAATACAAATATAAATACTAACCTGTCTATCAGGTACCATCATTGCTACTGTCCGGAATTGTATTTTTAAATTCTCTGGAAGCTCTTGCCTTCCTGCATAACCAGGATTCTAAGAATAAATAGCAGATATTAATCGAAAAAGTTACAAATTTCAATTTTTTGTCAAGACAGAAACCCTAAAGTAACACGCAGACACAAAAAATACTCAAAACATCTCTTGCTAGAAGAACTTTCTCAAGCAAATACACACTTAAGAAATGAAAATTGGTTTCATTCCTTTTGAAATTTTATCTCTAAAACTATGTTAAGCTTAGTTATCTGGCATGTCAGAAATTCAGTGTATTACTTCCAGGGGTGTGAATGAGGATCGAAAAGGGAACCTCTTGTATGATAGCTGATGATCAGTCACATGGCCATTCATTATTTTCTAAAAGAAAAAATTAAAGCAAACAAAAAGTTATGGTACAATGCTGTTAACAGTGAGTTATAGCTTTTGGAAAATAATGTGTATTCTAATCAATTAAGGTTAGCCTAGAAAGATTTCAAGACAGGAATCACATATATAAAAATTCTATCCTCATACGACTTTCAATACATGTTATAACATAGCATTGTTACCATTGTCAAAAAAATGCCAAATTCAGGATTAAGGTCAACAACGTCACCATCCGAGAAAATGAACTGTTTTTTCCTTTCTTTCTTTGCTGTCAATACGATGTAAATTTGTTGAGCAGCTACAGAAAGTACAGGCAATTCGATTCGATTAAACTCATCAAAACATCCCCAGCTGCCTGACTGAGCCAGACCTTGAAAGAAAGAGAGTAATTGATTAATGGCAGCAATAGGTGACCATGGTGAGTATACCAATTCAGTAGTATAGAATGTGTGCATAGAAAATCACATAGAAATTAAACATTCTGGTATACATCAAAGTGCAATAAGGAAATATTGTACCCTACATTTTGACTTGGTACGTTTTTGACCAATAGGTTTCTGATAGGAACAAAAATAAAGGACCTATTATAGTATGAAAAATGTGGATGTAAAACAGACTTTTTTTCATATATTTTAATGCAAAGAAGTACTTTTACTTTCTCTTTTTACCATTTTGACTTATTCAATAAAATTTTTTGCTTTGCTTTGAGGGTAAAGGTACTTGTTTTTCATTTTACCTATTTTGCAGATATCAGCATGAAATACTGTTTACTGTATCTGGGACAGAAAAAAAATGCTGCGAGTTTTATTTTACTCGGAAGATTTACAACCCCATAAATTTCTACCTGTGACTTTTGCAGCCCAAACAATTACTACTGCACACTCGTTCAGGCACTTAAAACATAAAACAATTGGACTTGTGGTTAACAGAAATAATAACTCACTGACGTATTACGTGCTCCAAGTTTTTTGCATGTAGTATTACAGATTGCCATGGAGGCTGAATAAAAAATTTTTAAATCAAGGTATAAACAGGAAAAGAAATAGATAATACAAGCTAACCAACATACTATTATTAAAGAATTGTTAGCTCAATAGCTTAATGTGCCTTTGGTTGAGCTTCTTTATCAGAAGAGTGTTAAAAGATGGCTAGTACATTTCAAAGGTCGGCTTTGTAAGATGCTCTGAATAACTAGTCTCCCTGTAATTTATATCAAAGTCGTAATTATCTAGATAGTAACTGTCGATATAACAAATTTTAAAATTTTTAATTCTCTTGAGTGGTAAATGCCAAAGTGGAGAATGTTGAGATATGATATTTAAAAATTAAAAACAATTTTGCTACACCTCTTTTTGTTTTGTTGCTTTTTTATGCACGGTAGAAATTTCATTATAATATCTTACTAGGGAAGAAATGCTGGCTTGTACTTTTTACACTATGTTTTAACAGTTGTATATTCCAAAATTACCTTGCAGGATACAAATCTAAACAAAATGTTAACTTGAAAATCCTGAACTTTATGGGCTCGGAGGAAGCCATAGATGTGAGAGCTTTATCATGACATGATAAAGCCCTAAAATGTTAACTGTAATATCATAAAAGAGAGTTAGAATTTTTGCATAAATAATATTTTTAGTAAACGGGTACCTTTATATATTCTTCCAAGACCTCTAAAGTCCATCTGATCTGAGCAGTTGAAAACTACAACATATTTTCCCAAAGCTTTACCCATGTCCTTTGTTGTTTCTAAGATATAATGTAATATAATGGGATTTAGAATAAAAAACGTGAGACCTATTATATCTTCTTTGGAAAGAAGAGATCTTAAATATTATAATAGAACACAAAGGAAGGTTCAAAATTAAAGGTTTACTTATTGGAGTATGGGGTATAAACGCTGAGTAGCTGTAGTAATTGAGAGAAGTGAAAACAGCCAGCGTGTCAGGAAAAAACAAAGTTTTGATTTGTGGAATTGTTAGTAAAAAAAGTTTGCAAAGGCTCTTTAACGCCACACGTCTGTATTGTACTACACGAGGTAATAAGTCCTGAGATACAAACCATCCAATGTGGTTACTGAGAACAGAGAAAGGGTCGTGGATCTTGAAACACACAAGGTTCTATAGCTCAGAGCTTTAAGGAATGTGAGGATTAAACATTGGATAATTGCCCAAAATTTAAAAATATTGATTCTAATACGTTCTTTGACAAAAAAAAAAATTACTTTAAACTTAACATTGAGAAAATTGGGTAATATACCTGTTTTTCCAGTTCCAGCAGGACCTGCGGGGGCTCCACCCATGGACATGCCTAGAGCTTGTGCTAAAGTAATGTAACACCTATCTGTTAAAGGCGTAATAACCAGTCGATCAGTGCAACCAAGAAACTCGTTTTGATAACTAAAATCAACATCGGTAATAGAGACAATGCAGTCATCAATGTCTTCTTTAAAATAAAATCTTGATTGCTTTAGCCATTCGAAGTCACCAGAGCTTTTTATGTGCATTTTTACCTAAATCAGAAAAAATTGCAAACATTTTATTACTGCATAGTTTATATATTTAGTTAGCCATTAGTTATGTACTTGAAAAGCCCTATATTCCCAATTTTTAGAACTTGCTTTGAGAACATTGGAGTAAAATACGAACTTTTTCTCACTTGACATATACTTTTTATGGGTATTCGAAAACTATCTATGACAGCAACATTAATAGATTGTTTTAACAACATGTGTCAGTACTATCTATCTATCTATCTATCTATCTATCTATCTATCTATCTATCTATCTACCTATCTATCTATCTATCTATCTATCTATCTATTTATCTATCTATCTATCTATCTATCTATCTATCTATCTATCTATTTATTTGGGAGCAGTAAAAAGGTGTCTTAGAACAATATAAAATTTATAAAAAAGACACCATCAGTTTCATGATAGCTGATTGTGTCAATACAAAATGTAAATAATCTTTATCTATAGAATTTAGGAAAAGGTAAAGATGCAACGCTGTTTTGACATTTCTTTTGACATGCTTTTTTCCCTCGTATTTATCTTACAGACTTACAGTTACATATATAGTCAGCAAATATATTTCATTCTTGTGCAATTTACTTTTTGCTTCTCCCTAAGGAATATCAGTCGTAATTTTTTTTCCTTGTCAGAAAAAACGTCTTTTTTTGTTACTGTGCACTTACCAGATCATCAAAAATATCTCTTTGATGTACATGTATGGTGACCAGAGTTTCAAATTTTGTTCTTTCCACTTTTGATAAATCTTGAGTTGTAACTTCAATAAGAGTATTTAGGAGGGAAAGGAAGTTCTGATTAGTTTGTTTCATAATGCCTTTGTCTGTTCTTGCATTATTTAAAGCTTCCTCTGCATCTCTGGTCCAAATCATTTGAATTCCAAGTAAGCCAACCTAAAAAGACAAAAAATCGCAAAAAATCCAACCAACATTGGTTAATATAATAATCATCTGTTGATCACTAGTTTTGATAAAATTAACTGTACCTCGTTATAGTTGCAAGATGAACTCAATAGACAAATTTACATAAAGATGATAAAAGGTGAAAATGACAGAGCTCAAAGACAATTGATTTTGTATATCAAATACTATGCGGAAAATACATAAGTATTAAAGAACTAGATGGATTAAGAGACATAGATAATGTATATTGATGAAGAAAAAATTGACCAATATCTATGCTAAATGAGCTTACATGGCGAAAGCTCGCACAATACACGAGTATTTATAACTTATAAAAAGAAATGTTAATAAATCATTTTTGTACTTTGTCTTTGACATCCTAGAATTCTCTTAGTGCATATTACACATTCAACAAAATTGTCAAAAAGAATGACATAAAGAAGTAACAGTAATATTTCTTGGCAGTTTTGTGTTGACGTAAAATTTACTTTTAAGGATTTTTACAACTTTTTGGCCAATAATAAGAAACCAACCTTATCTGTAGCTATTGAAGTAAGATAAACAAACTTTTTACCTGAGCTGGATAACTGTTAAGAAACTGCATCAAGTTGAAGGATGGATCTCTTAAGGTGAAAGCTGCATCTCTGATGACAACATGGAGTGACCACATTGCCATTTTAAGAAGCTCACTTAGCCATAATTCAACGTTACCTTTGGCAATGACTGGCTTTTCAAGCTGTAAATAGAAAACAATATGTAATAGACTTTGAAAAGTTTCCGTAGAGCAAGATGAAAAAAACCCAACAAGCTCAATCGATTTACAAAAGCGGGAGAAGTATTTTTAGTAGTACTATTACCTTGATCTTCAGTAAATATGTAATTTCTTGTAGTCATTTTATTGATAACTATTTCAACAGTACGTTCATATTAGAAGCATTTATTCTATAATACAAGGCTTTGCAATAAGTGGTCATGAGTGTTTCGTTACAATGTCTGGTGCTACAGATCGGAGGTTTAAAAACTTGGCTATGGGGCTTTGAGTAATACTAGTAACTGTGGTAAGTAATGCATTAGTTCGACCTGCCTCTAGTCAGACGTTTATTGTTTAAAAGATCCGAAGTGAAGGGTTTTGGCATTTAACGAACAAAAAATTAACAATTTCAAAGCTCTAAATGTCATATCCAAACCCTATATATCTAAGAGGATACGTTCAGGATCTTCTCAGACTTAGCTCTCATTTAGACAAGAAGGGATACTACTGAAGAACCAAAGTCAGTCGAATGACCCAAGGAGACTAAAGAAACAATATTTTATATCAAAAGATGATATTCTCAAGAAGAACATACAAGCAATTCATTTAGTAGTAATTTGACATCAGGGAGTTTTTTCATGTATTTTCGGTAATTAATGTTTTCATAGAGGACATAATATGCCATTACAAAACGAAAGAACTTGTTTTTAATTCTGATAATATCATTTATTATGTGAAAAGACTGGAACCTTCTTAGCTGATAAATTGCAGAAAATAAGTCATATACAAAAAGTGAGTCATGCTCCAAAGATTCTCAAACAACAATTGCTGTATGTGTGTTTATTATGCGTTGATGACAGCAATATTGTGGCCGGTAGTGTTCAGTCAAGTCTTAAGTCGAGAATTTCAAGAGCACAAGCAGATAAAAGAAATGATTTAGGTTCATTTTAGGCTCTTATTTGTGTGGCTGGTATTTTTTTTGGTACATTCCCAAGAATTTATTAGTCCTGTATTCTTAAGCAGCGCCTCAGGACAAATATTCGTTTCCAAGCTTAGGGACGCAACCTGCTCTGCAGCAATCACCGCTTTTGGAAAACGTTTCTGAGTTAATTTATGACAAAAAATAAAATAATTACCCAAGCATCTAAAAAATCTATTATTAGACAATATCAAATTTTGTTGGAATAAACAATGCTGACAAACAATTTTAATTTCCGTATGGCACTAATCTCGCTAATTTTTTGTCCTACCTTTAACTAGCGATGGCTACTACCTTTATCTGCATTAAAAATATACCTTGAATTTAGTGATAATTTCTTTTTTTCTACCTAGGTATTGAAATATCTAGTATTATCCAGAAAACTCAGAGGCAAACCTACAAGTTAGCTAATTTTTTTTATAAGTCCAATAAAATAATAAAGTGACAAACTAAAAATAAGAAAAACTACCCCAGGAAACAAGGAGTGAGACAATAGATCTTAATTGTGTAATAGCATATAAAGATACCAAAATGAGTAGACTGTACACGTATACAAACAAATACTAAAATTCAAACTCTTGTTTCAAAAAGAAGAGTCTATTGTTGTAGCAAATCCTACAACTCCTAAAACCAACCTGCACTGTCTCTCCTTCACTTGATATGATCGTTAGTATCTTATCATAGTCTTTTTCGTCGAAACCAACATTTTTAACGTTGTCAAAAATACCGAGTAGATGGGCCTATCATTGAAAAACAACAAGAAATAAATCAAACACAAGGGATTGCATGTTTAAATCATCTAATTAAAAGAGGGACTTTGCTGGTGCTGAATTAATTTTCTGTTTCCAGATCTAGCAAAGATGCAAACGTCAAAAAAGTAGATCTATTACGTATGCTGGAAAGAGAGCTACTAATAAGATTTTATCTAAAGTTGATATACTGTGACTGAAAGCTGCATTGAACTTAAGAGTAAATATTAGGTTAAAATGTTAAGAATAACAAAAAAAGGATGCTATTGCATGCAAACCAGCAACATTGGTAAATCGGTTTCAATTCAACGTAATTCAAGCTAATGATTCATTTAAAAGCTCTACAAATTTTTTATACAGTACTGATAATTTTTATAGCAAAAGAAAAGATTCCTAAAATTGACTTTCCGTCATCACCTTTTCACTAAGGTTTTTGTTGTTTTAGAGTGTAATTTTTTTGTTGTATAGTTCTCTAGTAACATCTTGCCAGTATGTAGATGCCACACTATGTTGCAATACGTGCCATCTCATAAGTCACCTTTTTGTGATCTTCCTTGTTTATGAGTCGTAATAAGACGTATTCTAGAAACTTGAAAAGGCATGTAAAGGCTTTCATATAAGAATAGATTGGTTACTGTTGCAAACAATCGCAATAAAAAAAGACGGTGATATCCTTTTTGGGGACAAATATGATCCACTAGTCGTGAATAACAAAAAAACTTTGCTAATCTTTAAAGACAATGTCAGCCTATTTTATAAAGAAGAGGAAGCTTTAAAAAGAAAACAATAACTGACCTGAATGGTATGTGAGTCACTAGCTTGACCTAGTATTTCTAGCAAGGATGGATCAGATATGAAAAAGAACCTTGGGAAAAGAAGCCTTTTTTTCTCTAAGTATCTAAAAGGAAAGGAAATTACTGATGTTGTGAACATTTTCAGAAATTCTGTTTGAAGAGCACTACACATAGCGAAACGATTGGAAATTGGATGTTTCCATCTAAATGTTCCAAACAAAAGTAATCTTTAAAACTTAAAATGTAAGGATCATACTATAAATAAAAAAGGGGCGTTCTTCTTTCCCTAAAGCCCTATTGTAGTCATCACATACCTATTACGCATAGAGGTCCCAGCCATTGCTTTACAAAGTTCTTCTTAAGTCACAGTTTGATACGTAAGGTTGGACGTAATGTCTTATTTGGTTCAGCAAGAGGACGAGACTGAACATTGTTAAAACAAGGTTCCAACCGTTGTCTCTCCAACCGTTGCCATTCTTGTCTGATAAAATATTGATCATCATCCCGACTGTCTCACAAACACAGATCCAATCAATCCAACAACATTAAGATTTCCACAGATCAAACAACTATGGTAATGGTAGTTCAGAGCAAATAGAAACCGTTCCATTTTGTTGTGGGTTTCTTTCATTTTCACAGAATGACCAATCGGAATGGAAAAGTATTTATTTCTATTATGAATGAGAACTGGCTTGAGATTCTGCTGGACCAGTCGATGAAAAGTCTTCATACCGTAGCAATATAATCCAAACCTAATGATTTCATCAAACCAGCAATGTTGTTGCAGTAAACCAATGACGAGTCTATCTGAGTTGTGAAAAACGGTCTACATCTACTTTCACCCTCTTGATGCCAGAATGTTGTTCCAGGTGCCAGCAAATTGTTCTCACAAAGATGGAAACCCAGAAGCTGTGCAGATACCTTTGAGAAGTTGAGGTCTTGTGTCAGATTATTGAGATCTGCTTATGTTCGAGGCACTGGCCGGTGATTCTCTTCTGTTAGAACCCTTCCTTCTGTGTTCTGTCATATGTGTTATCAGATTCCGATTTAGAACTAGATTCTACTGCAACGGCTGGCTCGGGAACAGGTAGATCTGGACAATTAAGGGACTGATCCTATGGCAGATGGAACTTCAGGATACTGAACATCATGCTTGTTCTTGTGATTGATTCCTTGAAGATTAGTCATGTAAAAATATCAATCTGTCACATGATCTTTATCCTCTCTCTGTACAATAGGAACACCAAATGGCACACTTTTTCTTTTGTTATTTCTCCAATCACGCAAGTTCTCAACACATATTTTGCACCCAACATGGGTAAAAATGGCTTATCCTACTCTCTAAGCTAAGCTCTAAAGTAAGTATGATATGCCTTCTTCACAAACGCAGTTATTTCCCCTTTGATCCAAAATACTAAAAACATCTTTTCCATGCGATTTCAAGTCACATTGACTGGAATTTAGCACTGCTAAACAATAAATTACCACCCAGGTGTAAAACAAAAGAGTTTCAGTTTCAGTTTCCTGAAGCTGAAAATAGATGCAGTTCCGTTTTCAGATTGAGGACGCTCCAGTTTCGTTTTCTATATAAAAACAAAGATTAGGCTAACTGCAGCCCTCTTTTTCTTGAACTGACTAGTATTCAAGGGTCAAAACGTGCATTAATTATATCTCAAAAAACTTGACCTGACCAAAAAAAGTAATGGTATCTTTGGATTCAGCGCACCAAAAAATTACACAAATCAGTTGAAAAACCTTCGACCTTTGAGAAAAAGTTTCTAAACGCAAGCCAGTGTAGCAAAATATAGGCAACAGTTGCTTCTATCATTTTAAGCTTAGGTTTTACTAGTTTTGCTATAAAAATGTATATACAGGGTTTAAGTAAAGGCATGTCAATTCTCAGATTTTTTTTCTAAGGAGTCTTCTTCTTCTTCTGAGTTCCTTATCCTTTCAGGACGTTGGAGATCATGGTCTTCCATCTATTTCTCTCTTTTGTCAGTGCTAAAATTTCACAGTCACTCCTCTTGAACTGGAGATCCTTGTTCAAGCTGGTAATGAATTTCAGTCTCTGTCTTCCTCTACTTTTCTTTTCTTCAATCTTCCCTGTTAACACCAAGTTTTCCATTCCTTCACATCTCATTGCATGACCCAGAAACTGCAGTTGTCTTTTTCTAATTACCTTCATCAACTTTCTTTTCATTCCTGCTCTCTCTAATACCACTTCATTGCTCACTTTGTCAGTCCAAGATATTCTAAGAATTCTTCTCAGGAACCACATTTCCACTGCTTCTATTCGTTTCTTCATGCTTTCATTGATGGTCCAAGCATCACACCCATAAAGCAAAACAGACCACACATAACATTCTAGGACTCGAATCTTAGTTTTTACTTGCAGCTGCCTGTTCTTGAAAACTAAACTCATTTTACTAAAAGCATCCTTCGCCAAAGTGATTCGTTTCTTTATTTCGTTCACACATCTTCCATCTGATGTTATCAAACTACCAAGATAAGTAAACTTTTTAACATTCTTTACAAATTCTCCATTGATAGTTAAAGTACACTTTGGGGATACACTTTTCTTTGATATCACCATACATTCTGTTTTCTTGATGTTAATCTGGAGTCCTTTCTTTTCACTTTCTAACACTACTTTATTTAAGATGTTCTGCAAATCCACTTCACTTTCAGCTATCAATACAGTGTCATCAGCATATCTTAAGTTATTTATGTTTACACCTCCGATTTTCACTCCAGGCATGTTCTTGATACCTCTTAAGATGATTTCACTATACAGATTGAACAGATCCGGTGATAGAACACATCCTTGTCTTACTCCTCGTTTGATTGAAGACCACTTGCTCATTTCTCCATCAACCCTGATAGCTGCCATCTGTTCCCAGTATAAGTTCTGAATTAATTGCAAATCTTTTCCATCAATTTCTAAGTCCTTCAACATTTTAAACAATTCATGGTGCCTCACTTTATCAAATGCTTTGCTGTAATCAATAAAGCACAAATACAAATCCTTCTGGACTTCCACTGCTCTTTCAGCCATCATTCTTATGATAAAAATAGCATTTCTGGTACCTTTTCCCTCTATATATGCATTTTGCTCTTGTGAGATCTCGTGCCTTATTTTGATCTTCATTCTGTTCAACAGAATTTTCAGGATCAGTTTCATCATGTGGCTCATTAGGCTGATGGTCCGGTGTAGTTCGCATTCAGTTGCACCAGGTCGTTTTGGCAAAGCTATAAACACTGATTTGCTGAGGTCAGCTGGAATGTACCCTGTGTTGTATATTTTGTTTGCAATATCAGTTATTTTTTCTACTCCAAACTCGTCTAGCTCTTTCACCAATTCTATGACAATGTTGTCAGGTCCTGCTGCTCTTCCTTTCCTCATTTTTTGAATAGCAAACTGAACTTCTGCTTTCATTATAGTTGGGCCTTCCTTTTCTTTTCTTATCACTGTCTTCTCTCCTCTTTCATCTTCAAATAATTCCTCTATATATTCTGTCCACCTGCCAAGGATCTTTTCTTTTTCCAGAATAATACTGCCATCTTTGGCTCTTATGCATCCACTAGAACTACAGTTTTTCTTTCCAGTTATCTCCTTAATTTCGTGATATATGTTCCTTGCATCTTTATTTTTCAGTTCTTCAATTTTCTTACACTTGCTATTGAGCCAGTTTTCCTTTTCCTCATTACATTTCTTTCTGATGTTGTTATTCAGTTCTTTGTACTTATCAATTTTCTGCTTTGCAGCCCTTCTCTTATCCATCAATTCGAGTATTTCATCAGTCATCCACTTTTGTTTTGCCCTTTTCTTGATTTTAGGAATGACACTTTCAGCTCCTTGTACTATGGCATCCCGAAAAATAGTCCATTCATCGAGTGTTTCACCTTCATCTTTCAAAGCGTTGTAACGATTTTGAACCTCCACTTTAAACTGCTGTTTTAATACCCTATTCCTACTTAAAAGGGATACCTCCAACTTTGGTGTTATTTTGGATTTTTTCAGTTTCCTCAACTTAATCTTCAGGTGGCACATTAACAACGCATGATCGCTGCCACAATCTGCTCCTGGGTAACATTTCACCTGCTGAACTGCATTTCTGAACCTCTGGTTGATTGTTATGTAATCAATTTGATTTCTTGCTCTGTCTCCTGGACTTATCCATGTATACAGTCGTCTTCGATGGTGTTGAAACCAAGTGTTCATAATGACCTGACTATTTTCCTGACACCATTGGATCCACCTTTCACCTCTTTCATTTCTTTCACCAAGCCCATGTGGTCCAACTGTATTTCTTTCTCTTCCTTTTCCCACTTTGGCATTCAAGTCACCCATAATCAACACTATCTCCTGTGACTTACACTGCTTTTTTGCTTTTTCTATTTCCTCATAAAAAGTCTCAACCTCCTCATCTGTATGCTCTGATGTTGGAGCATATACCTGAATGATAGATAAATTAAAAGGCTGCCCCTTTAGCTTGACTAACAATACTCTTTCAGAAATAGCCCAGAATCCGATCACACTCTTTGCCCTGTCTTTGTCCAGCACTATTCCAACACCATGCTGATGTTTTTCTCCACATGAGTAGATTACAGTTGTCTCATCACTAACCATTTTTCCTGCTCCTGACCATCTCATTTCACTTATTCCCAAAATGTTTACTTTCAGTCGATCCATTTCTTGCTTTACATTTTGTAGCTTTCCTTTTTCATACAATGTTCTCACATTCCATGTTCCTATTTTTAGATGTCGTTTTTTGCAAACAGTAGTTTGATTACGGTCTGGGGTCACCTGTTGCATATGACCATCCCTACCGGACGAGGTGTCTCCACTGGATATAGAGGGGACCCCATTCACGTCGTTAGATTTTCTTTCATAAACAGATTTGACCATGATTTTACTAGGCATGATACAGCAGTGGTTTGCCTTTGCCTTCTGCCGGGTGTGTTTCTTGAGAACACCAGCTCTAGCTAGCTGCCGTTGACCCGTACAGGGTTCTTCCGCCTTCTCTGGTTGCTAGCCACCATCAGCCTTTGGTCAGCAAAGACCACCCACAAGGCAGTGGGAGCAAAAAGCTATCTCTCTCTGGTCAGTATTTATTGTCACCAGCCACAAGGAACAGTGCTCTTGGGACAACGTAACCCAGTGAGGGAGGCATTTGGGTGCTACACCTTGCCCAAGGGTGACCCAGCACAACAGCAGTTAAGAGGTAGTGACATTCTCCTCAAAACCCCGGAACTCCCGAACTAGGTTCCTGCTGCCGGGTGCAGTTTAACGTCATACCCAGGACAAAGGAATGTTTATTTATAAAGGAGCTACTCTAAGGAGGTTTTTTAATTATTCCAACAGCGATGTTTCATTTTAGTTTGATATGTACCCGAAGTTTTATGGTAGTGGTTAATTGCAAAATTACTATTTCTAATAATTTCAATTCAAGTACAATATCTATGATAAACCTTGTTGTTGTCACAGGGACATGAGCTTGATGGATATGAATAGCATCTTTTGTCAATACATAAGTCATAACAAGTATGAACCATTGACTGACAACAATTACAGCTACTGTACATTGATTATGGGCAAATATTTCTTATACGATAATTCATACTTAATGTTAGTCTGCAAATTCCTTGAAGGATAGACACTTACCCACTCAGGGACTTTTGACAAAGTTCTAATTGTTCTAAGAGGTGAGGCAAGAGCTGTCCCAATGTTTCATCTCCTACACAACACTGAACAACGTTAGGTGATTCATGTGCTCTTGTCATAATTTTGACCCAAGACTTGTCAATATTTTGAAACCGTTTTGCTTCCTGGTAACAAAGAAAATAATTAATTGGTAATGCATCTCTAGAAGCTAGATAAAACATTCTATTTCTCCATTTTTGAATCATACTCACAATATTAGAATAACATCTTACGGTTAGAAGCTGCATATTTTTTAATAGACGGGACTTGTAGTCTTCAACTCATTAGAACAGCTTTATCTTACGAAATCGTAAGAAATAGAGTCAAAGTAGCAAAGAAATTTATTTGACTAATGAGTTTGTAAATGCTTCCTATTATGAGGAATTCTAGGGTCATGTACCATTAAACAGACTCTTCAAAAGCTTGGACTTGAACGAGGGCGTATCAGAATCACATTAAGCAACAATAATTTTACTTTTCCATTGTCCTTTTGAATTCACTGTTTATTTATTTGTTTTTTTCCAAGCGTTGTACAAAAAATATAGGATTGACATTTTTTGCAAGGTCCTTAAACATGATTTGTGAATAGAATAAATGCAGTCTTCATAGTAACTAAATTTTGCTCCTTTGCTGGATGGTACAAACAGAAAAATGGAAAAATGAAGTTCGCTATTCCAATAGTGGATTGGTTAATTATGGGATGGCAAGAATGTACTTGTTATTATTTTTCTCTACTTTTTATCTTTCATTTTCTTGGAAGCTACACTATTTTGAAAAGATACTGTGGGAAAAGGGCAATAGTTAAAGAGGAAATAAGGCGTTTTGCATACTAATTTCATTTTTAGAGATGCCGCTAGTAAAGAAAACCATATACCCAGATGAAAAAGACCTTACTAATTTGAGCAGAGACGTTAGTTTAATAAAGTCATTAGCCAATCCTTTTTGACATCTGGGCTCTAAGAGTAAAAGGTATCAGATAAACTGTTTAAGTAGCACGTTTGAGGAAACTCACTCATTTAGTGAACCCTGAAGAGAAATACCTGGCGCATTTAGGGATCCCTAAAGAGAGACCTTGGTGGAATTCTTCATTTATGTTGAGCATAGTTGGGAGATTAAGGTTTCATAACAGTTACATTTCTGATGAGTCTCAGTTTTATATTGGCCTTTGTAGCAATAAAACTAGACCAGCACACTACCAAAGACAACAGTGGCCACACAAAATGGAACTGAGCTTTTTATGGGGAAGGAGATGTTAAGTACAAGGTAATTGTAAATCCTCAGAAAGTGGTGTTCCAATCATTGTTCATGAAATTGGGTCTTTTAAAATGATATGTTAACCTCTTGATAAAGAATGTGCAAGCTTGAAGTATCTTCATTATTTTTACGTAAGCTGCAGTTTGGGAAATAAGTGAGAACCAGTGTCCTCATTAGATCACTAATAAAGAAGAATCTAAAATGCAGTTTTTTGACCATTACATTTCAGAAAAGTAAGTGGCAGTAGTTAAGGCTTTTTTCAAGAATTTCCGCACAGTAGACTACAGGAATTCTTTTTCTTGATATCTTCGTCTTCATCTTGATAAATTCAAGCGAAGCATGGAAGCATACTGAGAAGGGCAAATCGAGTCCCTCCACCAAAATATACTGGATCTTGAAAGCCGATGTAAAAAAAGCAGCAAATTAAAAGTTGATGTAAATTTAGTTATTGATATGTATAACTCATTTACATTACATTCCTAAAACTCCAATAAACACTCACTTCTAACTTTTTTCTCATTTTTGTGTAACTTTGGCATAATTACAAGTAAACTTTAATGTGTTATTTTTACGGACCTTATGTAAATAAAAGGGGAAAATATGAATGAAATAATCACCAAACTTTATAATTTTACGATATAGGAAATAAATAAACAAGTCATTCTAAAAGATAGAAAAAGACACAGAGAGACTGAATGAGAGAGAGAGAGAGAGAGAGAGAGAGAGAGAGTGAAAATAAAATGCGAATATCGACAATTGCTGTGTTGCTGTGTTGAAGCTGTACTAACGCAACGGAAATAGTACGTTTTCAAACTAATAATTACGCTGTGCTTTGCTATAGCTATGTACCTTAGGTAGCTGCTTTGCAATATCTCCTCCAACGAACACTGCTTCAAGATACACCCAAAGGTTTTGAACAACCAGCCAATTCTCAATTATGTCAGATGTATTTGATAACTTTTGCACCCAACTTTGTATGTCTTTTTTGAATGGTGCATTGTATCTACAATAAAAGAAAAAGAAACATCAATAATATTGCACTTAAACGCATTTTTCATTAGCACTAATAGGTGCAAGATTAAAAATTTCCAGCCTATCTAATACCTCGGTTTTACAAGAATTTTGAACGTCTTTAAACTTATTTATTATGGCCTGCTTTTAAAATGTCCCATCATATTTGCCTTTATATACGTGAAACTATTTTTACTCCTTATTTGAGCCCTGAGTTCAAATATCTACTTAAACAATTAGGTTCTAACACAATGGACCTATAGATGTAAGAGCTTTATCATAGAGCTTTACCGTATAGCGGACCTACGTGTACTTTACACGTTGGTCCTCACTACCAAGGTATAAAACAGCCGTATCCAGTCATTTCAGTAGTCTGGCGATGGGAGAAGTATTTCTCGAAATGTAGCTCGAAAAAAGCTTACGACGCATGACATGATAAAGCTCTTACATCTATGGCTTCCTCTAAGTTCATAAAGTTCAAAATTTTCAAGATTATTAACAATGGACCTATGTTGACTCAATCCAGTGCTCCCAAGTTTAATGTTTCCAACTTATTTGTTTTCTACCTCGCAAGGCCTTTTTATACCGAGACCACTCGACTTGATGATGGTAATGGAAGTTTCTCTGAGTATGGTCCTCCATATTGGTTCCATAAAAGGGATTCTCCAATAAATTCAACCATTGAAGAGGTTAATACATTTGGTAAGGTGTTGAGACACAGGATAGTTTTGTTGAATTCTGTTCTTATAACTTAACAAGATTTAACTTGGAAAAAAAATTTGTGCCACCGTTTTTTGAAGCCTGTTTATACCGAAGGAAAAACTTGGTCAAAAACAACCAGTATGATAGTAGTTTATGCAGTGAAGAAATAGTGTAAGGCGGGGATTGATTTATTTTCTAGACTTTTTGTAAGT
Source organism: Morbakka virulenta (assembly GCA_003991215.1). Taxonomy (NCBI): domain Eukaryota; kingdom Metazoa; phylum Cnidaria; class Cubozoa; order Carybdeida; family Carukiidae; genus Morbakka; species Morbakka virulenta. The sequence continues at coordinate 1,112,300 of RDPX01000023.1, forward strand.
TGCACTTTATTAATGGTCAAGTTACTTCCTAATTTTCATGTAAAACTTACACCAGCCAAATTTGCAAAGAGTTACTTGAAAGTCAAAGCTAAGTCTCCAATAATAGCTGTTGTTAGGAATGATTGGTGGTACTGTTCGGTGGCTAATGTATGCATAAAAACAGATTACATTTCAGACCACAACCTTAATCTTAGCGAAAAAAATTCTGAAGGTGAAAGCTTGTAATGAGTAACTTTAAAAGCTTAAAGAAAAAATATAGCACCATTCTAATAAAAAAAATGAAAAAGAACAAATATCAAACATATTCATTTTACAGCAATGGAGCTGATCCAAGAATACTAGCTTAAAAGACAAAGATACCAAAAATTGGTTACTAAAAGTAAATATAAATCAGAATGTTGTAGACTTAAAACACAGCTTCTGAAATGTTTGTACCTGTTACTCATCAATGATCCCAGAATCATCAAACTATCTTCTAACAGGGTGACTATTTCAGTTGTTTCACCACCTTTGAGCAATAGCTCTCCTCTTGATTTGAAGTTTGCAAAACTCAGTGACTGAGCGTGCCATTCTGCTATCACTTGCTTTAACTTAGCCTCTATGTCTTTCTCCTTAACAGCTGAGATACAGATATCCTAAAATAAAAGGGGATATTTTAAAAGTGAATTCTAAAAGTGATTGAGATGTTGAAGGATTTAAAAGCGCAGGAAAATCAGCAATCGTTAATTCACTCGATGACTTCGTCTTGAGTACATTACTGCAAATTCTAGTTTTGTTGTAATCGATCGATATTTCTACTGTTACCACGTCTATAAAGAGAAAGCAAACACCTAATTTGATATTTCTTTACAATAAAAATAATCCTTAAAGTAAAATTTTGGAAACAAGAGCTATTGAAATGGAAAATATCGAAGCATTCAAATTTTTTGTTCGGTTGGCCCAACAAAACATTTTTGATGAAGGCCTTTACTTTGACTTAAAATACAGCCATCTTCTTGTCAAATAAAGTTAAGAACACATTTTTGAAAACTGAATCTGGTCAGGCTTTAATACTCTCTCCTGAAGTCGCAATGTATTAACAATTCAGCCTGAATATGATAGGTTTTGTTCCAGAAGACATAACTGTCTCCAGTCCAATTGGACATTAATCAGAATTTTAATAGGTGTTCTATTACTGATTGTTTCTTGTATAAATTCTGAGCATTTTTTTTCAGTAAATTTGTTTTGTAAAAAACATAGGTTTAATAAAAACGAGAACGTAATGAAATTGGATCCCATTTGAACTAATCTAAAGTACAAATTTGCGAGTACAATATTTACTATTGCAATAACATCTTTATCATTACTAAACAAGAGCAGCAAAAATATGCAGCTCTTTCTTTTTTTTGTTGCCATCTTCAAATATTCACAAAAAATATCTTCTCCTTTTATTTTCTATTTAAAGTGACAGACTTCCAACTTTTAAAAATAAGATGTTGTTTGTGGTTTAAACAACACCTTTGTGCAAATTTGGGCCCTAAAGCTTCATAAGCTATAAAAATAAACCATCCCCTGAACATACAATCTTTTGCTAATACATCAAACAATAAGTTAAAATGTAAGCTGTTGAACATATTCAAGATAAAAACTTATTTTCTTTTTTTCCGTTTGAAATGGAAAGATTTCTAGTAAATACCTTGAATATCCCTAAGCGCTGTCCCTGTTTAGAATTAATGGAATACTAAAACACATACCAAATGCAAAACTACATTGCAGTTAGAGGTAAAGAGGAAACTTCCCTTTACTCATGGCATTTTTTTAGAGTGTATTTTCAAATAGTTTTGTCTGCTTTATTTTGATAGGATTACAATACCTTTTATATGTGCAGATCATGAAGAATCAATAGCGAGAGCAACAATACCTCAATGTCTTCCTTGCACGTAAGAAGAGGAGCTTCCATGATATTTCTTAAGCAAAAATTTTCATTTTCGATATCAAATGTATGTCCCGTTAGATTTGCTAAGCGATCCCAATGCCTTGTCTTCATAGCTTTATTTGCCATCAGTTCAAGAAGTGGACAGCACTCATTAAAGTCGTCAATTTTCTTTTTTAGCTCATTGAACGCTTCCCAATCTTTTAAAGCCTTTGGTAATTTTCGGCATCTAAAAGAATAAATCAAGCACTTTTCATGATCTTAGTAGCAACTAATAACTACAAATAGTCATATAAACTATATGTTTGCGAATTCCTTCATAACAACACAGATGCTAATGAGATTCTTTTGTTAAATTACCATATAATGTTGATAAGAAGAAATGATGAAACTTATTTTTTATGTCCTGAACAAAAATTACTATAATCTCTCTTCATTATATAAGTACGTAAAATGTTCAACAAGTTTGCTTTTGTACACTTAGACAAAAAGTGCCAAAAACTTCAAGTAACTAGCCGTCTTTCTGAGAATGAAAATGACTTGGATACTATATTTTATGAATAGGATAATTTTAATAATTAGTGGAGTCATTGTTTTCTTCTGCCAGAAAACAAATTTTTTTGTTATTTCATTTGTTATAACATTTATCTCCAAAAAATGTGAGCTATTGTATAAAGGTAGTATATGGAAGTAGATATCATTTTAGAAGATAATATTATATACACATTTATAAATAGTGCAACACAGGCATAAGATCAAAATTCTTGATTGGAGGGTTTAAAGAAATCTTGGTGTAATGCAAAAGACTGCATCTTAATCCCAGTTATACAAATTCAGAGTACTTAAATTTTCTTACTTAAGAAACCATGTATATCAACGGTGCATTCATCGTAAATCTTATCAGTGATTTAGAAATAAGTTTATTGTTCCAAGGACCATTAACTTACCATAAATATGAAAATAGGCCAAGTTTGTGTGTGGTAATTTCTCTGTATTGAGACTGGGAATGACTTACCACAAGACTCAAGTAACGATTGTATGGAAAAAGTTCTCTTATGTGAACTGAATTTCTGAAGTCTGAGTAATTCCCACAAAATTATACAATTAGGCGGCATATACAATAAGATGCATAGCGCCATCTATAACACGCAATATTGCTTAATCAGCTGTAGGGCTAACAAATGTGATTAAGAAACATCGCTGGGCCCAAGTCTGTTTTGTTAGAGTACCAACCCTGTTGGCAAGCTTTCTCTGTGGCAACAAGAATATACAGAAAATTTGATTGATCTCAGGTGGAGGTATATTTTTCTTTATTCTAATATGATATAGTGTTTCATGTTCAAGTAAATAAATAACTGAAGATGCTAAAGAGTGAGGTTCGAGCAGCCATAAGGAAAATGCCAAATAATAAAGCACCTGGAATAGACTGTGTACCAGCAGAACTTATAAAAGCAGGTGGCGAACCGCTGATAGATTTCTTTACAGTACTATGTAACAAAGTCATAGCAGAGAAAAAGTGGCCACAGGAGTGGACGCAAACAGTCTTCGTACCAATCCCCAAAGCAGCGGGTGCAAAGCAATGTGATGAACACAGAACGATATCCTTAATAAACCACAGCAGCAAAATTCTACTCCGCATTCTTCAATCACGAATGAAGCCACAAGCAGAAGCAGAAATAAGTGAGACCCAAATGGGTTTACGGTCGGGAGTCGGCACTAGAGACCAGATTTTCAATCTTCGTGTAATCACTGAGAAGGCCAGGGAAAATAGTGTGAAACTATATTTAGCATTCATAGACTGCAGTAAGGCGTTCGACTCCGTCCATCACTCTAAAATGTGGAATGTCTTACAAAAGTTGAACGCAGATATATCCACTGTAGCAGTGACTAAAGCTTTGTACCGAGAACAGAAGGCCTGTGTCCGAGTTGAAAAAGAACTTTCTGAATGATTCTCTGTTGAGAAAGGAGCGAGACAGGGTTGTCTCCTATCACCACTTTGTTTCAACCTCTACACAGAGTACATCATGAGAGAAACAGTAGAGACAAGTCAGCACGGAATAAAAATTAATGGAAAGAATGTGAACAACCTCCGGTACGCAGATGACATTGTCCTGATGGCTAGATCTGAAGAAGGACTACAATTAATACTTTCCTTGGTAAATAGAGTTTCGAAAAAATATGGCCTTTTCATGAACGTCAAGAAGACCAAAGTAATGATGATCGGTAGGGCCTATGAGAACTTAAACATACTATGCGATGGAAAGGAAGTACAGCAAATTCCGCATTTCAAGTACCTAGGTTCAATTATAACAGAAAATGCAGACTGTGTGTCAGAATTAAATGCCAGATTAGGACAAGGAAGACAAATTATAAAAAATCTCTCTCAGATATGGAAAAGTAGAAATATATCATTAAATCCAAAGCTTAGGTTGTTGAAAACACTAGTGTGGACAGTAGGAACGTATGCATTGCAGACCTGGAAGATAAGAAGAAAAGAAGCCAGAAAGATTGAGGCTTTTGAAATGTATGGTTACCGCAGAATACTCAGAATCAGCTGGAGACAAAGAAGAACCAATCGGTCTGTACTGGAGGAACTCGGAACTAATTTGAGCTTTCTAACCAATATAAAACAGAGCAAACTTAGATACTTCGGACACATCACAAGGAAGAAGAACCTAAGCACAGTTATTCTTCAAGGGAAAGTAGAAGGGAAAAGAAGCCAAGGAAGACAAAGAACTAGCTGGAGTGATAACATCAAGGAATGGACTGGAAGAGATGTAAACAAATGCAGTAGACTGGCACAGAACCGAGTTGACTGGAGAAAAACTGTACGAGCTGTGACAGGGATCGCCAACCCTCTGACCTGAGGACGGCAGCTGCTGCTGCTGATGATACTAGTTAATCTGGCGCTTGTCATGTTGTACTTTGGTAATTGTTCTTATTGTTATGTTCCACCAATATTTAAATTTTTCTATCTTTTTAATTCATATTGGATCACTTGAAACTCTGTNTGGAAGAGATGTAAACAAATGCAGTAGACTGGCACAGAACCGAGTTGACTGGAGAAAAACTGTACGAGCTGTGACAGGGATCGTCAACCCTCTGACCTGAGGACGGCAGCTGCTGCTGCTGATGATACTAGTTAATCTGGCGCTTGTCATGTTGTACTTTGGTAATTGTTCTTATTGTTATGTTCCACCAATATTTAAATTTGTCTATCTTTTTAATGCATATTGGATCACTTGAAACTCTGTACACATGCTCTGGGTGGCTCTTTCGAACAATTGCTTTAAGGATCTACTTTTCCAATTCGTTACTTATAATATATGGGGAAAGTAAGTAAGTAAGTAAGGAAGGAAATAAATAAACATATAAATAAATAAATAAATGAATAAATAAATAGTTAATTAATTAACTAATGTATTAAGTAAGCAAGCAAGTAAGTAAGATTGAAGTTATTGACTTTAACAGTCAAATGATTTTACTTCTGCACTCTGTTCGGATGATAATGACGAAATCTCCAATGCTTCATTTAAAGTTACTGTGGTAAACCTCCACTCTTAGAATATTCATAAATTTTATATTATTGGTTGATTATATATGTATGTTTGTATAGGACTATGTATCTATTTTTTGCCTAGGATAGAAAAAAGATTTTCATTATTTTTAACATATTGTTGTCTTTGCCTGTAAAAAAAAGTCAGAAGTAACCAAATCATATAAGCAAATTAACTAATGTATGGATAGTATTAATAATTAAAAAAACAAAGGTAGATATATTGTGCTGCCTTAAATGCACTGTTTTTGTAAATAAAGTTTACCTTTCAAATTTACCTCGATTACAGGACTGTGCACATAAACATTAGCAGGCTCCTATTGCATTTTTTAAATATGCTTAATAGATAATCAGGGAAAAAAACCTGCTTTGAAAATCTAGATACCTATTTTGAAAATCCAGCAGTTCTTGATTGATCTTTTCGATGTCAACATCATTCCAGAGAATGTCATAATACCCATTCACGCCTTCAATAACGGCATTGTATAGTCCATACAGCTTTTGCAACAGATTGAGTTCCTTCTTGATACGTGCTATATCTGGATAGTCAGTAACTGGCAAACCAAATAGCTCCTCTCCTCCAGAATAGGTTTGGAAACGCCGCCACAAATCATCGAATTGGGTCTGTGGAATTTACAACACAAATTAGAATATACCAAGGGAAATACAAAGCAAAGCACTGTTAAATCATAATTATAAAAGACAGTTTCTCTACAAGGTATAAATTACTTGCCTTTGTGCTAAAGAGTGCTTCATGTAATAACTTAAATTCTAAAAATGACAGGTTAATGAAATCTACATTATAAAATATTGCTATATGTGGTAACAGCCTCTTGGAGGTCAATGGATTAAAAAGCACAACCAAGAAATCTTTACAAATTTTTGAATTTTTTGACATATAGAAGTTGCACTAATTCAATTGATTGTGAAGTTAAGGTAGAAAAAAATAGTTTATCTTTTTATATATTTTTAAAAGTCTGAGCGGTTTATCTTACTGCTCTTACCAATACTACCAAGGTTAAAACGGAAGTATGACTTGACAACGCCACACTTAAATTTGCTTTGGCCACATATAATACAACTATTTGCTTCTAAATATATTGTATTTCCTGAATTTTTGAGCCATAACAAGTTAAAATTTAAATAGAGCAACCAATCACTTATTGCAATGCAATTAATTACAAACAACAAACAAACGGTATTTCATACCTGGAAAACAACAAGACGGTCACTGGCTTCGTGGGGGTGAATTCCGCTGACCATTGGACCATTCTAAAAAGACAAATTTATTTTGTGCATTAATTTTTTGAAGTGGCAATAACGGTACTTGAGTAAGAAAGCATTTCAAAAAGTTATAGGACCCTTTGTGAATCGTTTTCTTGATAATTGATTGATGCTGTAAAGATGTGTGTAAGAAGCTTTTATCGAAAAAACCCAAGTTGGTCTTCTATTTTTATTAGGAAAACCATCTTCCATGATTTTCCTTTTTTTCATTTATCACTTCAGAACTAACACAACAAAACTGTCTAAATTACAGTACATATAAATTTTCTCATTTAAAAATAGCAAAGTACAATACGTATACTGTTATTATTATACATTGGAAGGAATAGGAAAAGGAAAAACGTTTTATAGTGCCAATATTAGGTACCCCTGACCTAACTTTTGGCAGTCTCCGGTCCACATCTCACATTATTTCTATATTCGGATAAACCAAACGACCGTATGCATGATACATATTAGGTTAAAGATCTTACTCTTACACATTGTTTTGAATATTTATTTTCACCGAGAGATTAAGCGCCAGATTGTCTATTACAGCTTTCTGTAGTTGGGTTGTCAAAACTGATAATTTAAAAAGAAGCGGTTGACCAACACCATTAGCTAGTAAGCTAAATTAATGAGCAAAAGTTGTAAAAGCATCATCAGTTTCACTTTAATCCAAAGATAAACTTTTTATAGAATTGGTTCTTTTGATTTCTATTTCCATCACGTTACAAAAACATTTTCTAATTTAGAAAGCTGTAATGCCAATTTCCTTAAACACTTTAGTGAACTTTCTGCAATTTATTTGTTTTCGGAATTATGCCTTTGCCTTTGCCTTTGCCTAATTTAATCCTAGACATTGTCAGTATGTTTTCGTCACTTCGTGTTCATTTCAATTCAGGAACTTTTTCAAAATTAACTTTGAAATTAGGAATATAACCGTTGATACATTGTCTAGGAGATCTTGCTTTCGTACGTATTGTTAATACGTCAATTTGGTATTCAACCCCAAGTGGTTAAACTGCGGATTTTTCATAGCTCGCAGTTAAAGAGGCTATTGTAACTATAGACATTGTTCAGAATGTAAGCTAAAAAGTAATAGACCAAGGCCAAGGCCAAGGCAAAGGCAAAGGCAAAGGCAAAGGCAAAGGCAAAGGCAAAGGCAAAGGCAAAGGCATAGGCAAAAGCAATGATAAAAGGCGAAATCCAAATATATGTAAAACTTTCTACCTTGTCGCGTTTGAAAAAAGGAATTGAAAGTAACTAAATAATGGATCAGTGGCTGATTTGAAAACAGGCAGCCAATCCTAGCTTACAACAATAATAACAAACGAAAAATTAAATTTCATGAAATTTTGGATAAGGAAGTCTTTCAAAAATAAAAGTTTTGAAATTCGGGTGAATAAAATCATTGTTTTGCACAAAACCTAAACATTAATCCCTTAATTTTTAAGAAAATATCTAAGGTTTCTTTCCTTTCATTCTTGAAAAAGAGTGAACACAAAGGTGTGTCATGATGCAAGTTTTATCTAAAGTTGCATGGAACTCGCAGCAAATTCAGCTGTTTCAGGTGTTTTAGTGCATAAAGATCTGCCGAAGCGCATTTTAAGTATTTTAACAATAAGCTATTTTAACAATATCTTGTGTATTGCAATAGAAGAGAAATAACTGAGCAATTACATCAATTACACCAAATTCCTTGGAATTCGATAATTGTTGATGTACTATTAAATCTGACAAGTACTTTATAGCTTGGTCCATCTCTCCTTTTCTGTAAAGCTCGGTAAAGCATGCTGAAAGAATACAAAGGAAATAGTATTTTAATAACTAAACAGATATTTAATACCATAACCCTTCGTGCATGTTTTCATTCCTTCATTTGAACAATGGGAATAAAAATATATAATATTTAACAAAACCCCACGCTTTATCTGCAACTATTTTAAAAAGTTGCAAGAGAGAACAAAACAATTTAATCTTAAAACATACTTACGCCTCCATAGTCTGTCACGAAGCTTATTGTATCAGTTTTGAATGTTTCTACTCTTTGCAAAAGGTCTTGTTTAAATTTTGGTTGAATTTTTACAAGCTGACTTTGCACAACTCCCTGTCAAGTAGCGATAAAAATAAACGCTCTGTATATGCTTCTGACGTGGATTATACAAGTAAGTAAGTAAGTAAGTAAGTTTTTATTTGCCACAAAGATAAAATGAAAAATGTTTACAAATGTTTAAAAAAAAGGAAAGGCCTAGAAAGTCAATAAATTACAATTTAAAGTTAATTTACAAACTTTTGTATAAATTAATAATAAAAAGAATGTTGCATAAAAATACTACAATTTGAGTTAAAATAAAAATAATGACAGATCATCCCAAATTGAAGTGGCAGGGATAACATTAAAAGGTCAAACTGACCTTATTTCCATAATGGTCCCTTAAGAGGTGATTTTTTAATTGAAAAAAAAGGGAGATAAAATTTAAAAATATAAATGTGTTTTAAAATGAAATGTCCTTTTAGAATGCCTGCCTCTTTATGAGAGTGAAAACATGAGTTGTCAGTAGTAGATATATATATATTGTCTTCTTCTTTCTGTATATTTTGAAAATAGTATTCTTTGGTCTGGTGTTTAAAAGTGTTGACATTGTTAGTAGATTTTAATTCAGATGATAGGTTATTCCATATTTTTGGCCCTAGGTAAGATAAGCATTTTTGGCCTGTGTTGCTTTTACGAGATGGGATATGAAATTTAAACTTTGACCTTCGTGTAACACAACTCTGGTTGACTGGGTGGAATATTTTATCATAATAAACTGGAGCAGTTCCTTTAAAAAATTTCAATATCTTTACACTAATATTTTGATTTACTCTGTGCTTTGTGGGGAGCCAATTTATCTCTTTAAATTCAGTAGCACCAACATGGGCTGTGTTTTTTAAATTCAGATAAAAGCGAATGCATTTGTTTTGTGCAGACTGCATTTTTTTTATCAGTCTCTTATTCAACATGGGGTACCATGAGGAGCATGCATAATCAAAAAGTGGCTGAATGAGGGCATTGAGGAGCAATCTGCGAAGGAAGTTATCTAGAAAGCTTTGTTTTCTATACAGAAATTTCAGTCTATTATTTATTTTTCCAAGTATTTTAGTTCCCATTGATTCCCCAGAAAGATTTTCATCTAGAACACATCCAAGGTATGTGACTTCTGAGTGTTGTTTAATTTCTATATCACCCCTCCTAATGCTAAGACTTTTAATATTTTTGGATTTTTTTCGTCTGAAAAGAATGGATTTGGTTTTATCCTCACCAAAATGAATATTTAATTTGTTTTCCACAAACCAATTGCACAGTGATTCCAAGTTTTTATTTAAGTTTGACTCTATGTGGTCAATATTGTGGTGTCTGACAATTAAGCAGGAGTCATCTGCATAAAGAAGTAGTTCGCAGTCAATAGCCTGAGCCATGTCATTTACATATAGTAGGAATAGTAGTGGACCAAGAATTGACCCTTGAGGTACCCCATATATAACATTACTGGGGTTTGAAAATTCCTTCCCAATGTTGACTGTGAATAATCGGTCCTGAAGGTAAGATTTAAACCACAAAATTGTAGAGCCACTAAAGCCAAGGCATGCCATTTTATCCAGTAAGATTTTATGGTCAATGGTGTCAAATGCTTTTTGGAGGTCAATCAGAACCATGCCTGTAAGCATATCATTTTCAAATCCCTGTTGAATCCTATCACTCAGATAGGATAAGCAAGTGTCTGTTGAGTGGTATGGACGAAAGCCAGATTGGTATTTATATAATATATTGTTATCATCAAGGTACTTTTGTACTTGGCCATGAATAATCTTTTCAACAATTTTAGAGAGCTGTGGAAGCAGAGAAATAGGCCTATAATTTTTGGGATCACTTTTTGATCCTTTTTTAAAAATTGGTGTTAGTTTTGCATGTTTACAGGCATCAGGAAATGTGGATAGCAGGATTGAGAGATTGCATAGTTGGGTTATTGGCTTTGCTAAAGCAGTTGCACCATCTCTGAGAAATTTTCCATCAATATTATCTAGTCCTCTTGCTTTTTTAGGGTTAATCTTCTCTAAGAGCTTTAAAACATTTTCAGAAGAGGTCAGTTCAAGTGAGAATGGTTTAGAAAGGTTAAGGTGTCTGTAGTACATTCGCACATTGTCTAGGTTATGAGGCATCGATGGCAGTTTTTTAGTGAGATCGGGGGCTACATTTGTAAAGAAATCTCTAAAAATTTCAGCATTGGTTTTATCGTCAAAGCATGCCTTACCTTTGTTGCTCAGACAAATTTTAGAAGATGATCCTTTTCCTGTTGGGAGTCCCAGAGATTTTAAACAATTCCATAATTTTTTAGGTTTTCCTATATTCTCATTAAGTTTTTCAATGATAAAGGACTTTTTCTTTTTTTTTATTAAACTTTGCACAAGGTTTCGGGCTTTCTTGAAGTTTGTGTAATCAGAGTGCATTTTGGATATCCTAAATTTAGTTAGAAGCCTATCACGAGTTCTAATTCCCTCAAGAACTTCTTGGTCCATCCACTCCCGCGAGTCCTTTTTTATCCGAATTTCTTTCTCAGGGGCTAGCTCATTTATAGTGTTTGTAATAAGCTCTATAAATTGTGAATAGGCTGTATTAACATTATTGAATTCTAAGTAGTTGGGGAACTTGATTTCACTTAGTTTGTCTAGGAAAAGTTGCTTTGTGTAATTCTTGAAAGTACGGATCTTGATAAAGGTGTGTTTATGTATCTTGGTGTGCCTAGTCGTTCTAGTGCAATAAATCAGTTGGTGATCAGATAATCCCAATTCTATAACCCCATGTTGGGAGACTTTTTGACAGGAGTTGGTAAGAATATGGTCAGGAAGGGAAGTTGATTTATTAGTGATACGTGTTGGTAATGTAATTAATTACTTTAATCCATGGTGGGAGCAGAATTCTTTATACCTTTTAATTCCATTAGATGTTTTTTCACTTTCATTGATCAAATTAATGATTAAATCTCCAAGGATGTAGACCTCTTGGCTATCAAAATGTGCTGTTTTGGAGATTGCGAGAGTTAGTTTATCTAAATACATTACCTATCTAATACATTACCTCTTATTATCTTTCTCTATTTCTACATGTAAATTACATTAAAGACAAAGTATGATGCACATCTCCTGGTTATCGGGTTCAATTGTGTACAGTTATGAATATTCTAATTCCTAATTTTCGTTTACATTCACTAACTTAACTAAATTAATTATCTCAGCGATTCAAATAAAAATTTATAGCAAAGAATGTAAAAAATATTTTAATGCATTTTGTAATGAGATTTCTAATATCACGAAAAGCTGTTTTCAGTGTAATCTCCGAACTATTCTGAAAAATATTCATGAATTCGCTATTTATTGGCATTGTTTAATAACGCTTTCTGGTATTATATTGAAATGAATCTTAGATATATCTCTATGAAATAGGAAAAACGTCTGCCACCTATAAAAATCGATAGTAATATAAATCTTAGAAAAACGGAAATTCGCGACATGAAAATCTTTCTACGGTCTGAAACTCTTAAAACTCTTTTTGCCCTTCTCCTTGCTCTTTTTTGTCTTTTGAATTTCAATTATCCATTGTCATTTCCCCATCAACATCCAGTCGTAATTAAATTTTACTCTTGTTTGTTTTTTGTTCTACCAGATTTTCCCTTTTTGTTCTCCGCAGTTACTGCACACGTTATTAATTTTTGAATGAAATCTTAGCAACGTTTTCTTTCAAGACATCTGAAATACCTTTATTGCCATGACCTATGCATTCTCATTGCTCTTTCTTACACTTAATTCTACATGTTGTCATTTTAAAGTGAAAACTCTTAGATTAGTGACATTTATTATTTTTACTTGTTTAGTTCACCTCTTTTTCTTACACACTCACTTTTTGTGATTCATCTATTGCTTACTGGATAAATAATTTTTAAACAGTATTGCCATGAAAAATTGTTATAAGAGAATAGGGAAAAAAAATAAACACAACACACTTCAAAATTACAAAAACTATTGATCTTACAGCTTGAAGAAACAATCTTTGCACTGAGTAACGGAGAGAATCGACCTTATCCGATTCTTCTTTTGAAAAAGCTACTCCAAATCTGTTGAGAAGATTGTATGCCTCCTAAAATAAACAAGGACGAAAAATCCGATAAAATGTTTAGAAATTATAGAGAATCTGTGAACCGGTAATTAACATCAATGCGATTATTTCTTTGTCAACGCAAATCACGTCTTTGCAAAATGTGCCGTCTTATGCTGCTTTATTGCTCAGTACAAATTATAATTTAACTACATCTGTAAAGTTGATATTTACATACATAAACACCTTTAAAATCGGTGGGAGGAAAAGTTCACCCACTATATTTTTAGTAGAAGGAACTATGTTTGTTTACTTCAATGCAAAACAACAGAGACAAGGCACAACAGTCGATAGCTACGGAGCATCATATCTCTATCCCGACCCTAGCCTTTATTGTCCAGTAGGCAGTAACACAGTACATACAAATAGGCTATGAGAAAGCAAGGCAATAATGGTAAGATGAATAAAAATATGTATTGTAAGATACACATAGCTGTTATCTTAATGAGTAAGATTAATCTTAATTAGGGTTCAAAATTTAATTGCAAAGTACTAAACTAATGCTATTATTATATCATGTTTTATAATCTAAGGTATGGAGAACACCGTGATTGTTACATATAAATGTCTCACTTGGTGTCTCTTCCTATCTTTAAGACAGAAACAAAATTGATCAGGTTGGATATTGGAGCAACTGTTAGTGGTAACAAGTAACCCAGTAGCATCTATGCAATGGACCAATAAACCTTCTCTTCTACCAGACTCGTTTGATTAGGAGTATGTCTGAGCATCAAGCAGGATAAAAGCTAAGACCTCTCAAAGGGCATGTGAGTTTATGGATAAACCAACAATTATTCACATCGGAAGAAGAGATGACCGCCTTCAAGATTTTCAAACTCAAAACGTTAAGAGCCTTAGTTCTCTGTCTTCGACTAGTACCTTCGTGTCTCTCCGAGCCTTCTCTTCCTTCTCCAGATCTTTCTCTAAAGTGTGCCTCCATATCATTTTCGGCCTCCCTTTTCCTCTTCTCTATCCTCTTTACTGGCGAAAACCTTTATCATTCTAAGGATTTTAGCTGGGATCCCATATTACCTGGCAATGGTCTACATTGCCTCTCTGTGGACCAAATCAAAAGGTTCTGGAGAAATCTACCAAGTAAATTATTAGTTTTTCAAGGTTTTTTTATAGATTCCCAACAATTCTCTTTAATGAATGAATAACATCTGCACAAGATCTTCCTCCTCAAAATCCAAAGTGTTGTTGCCCGAGCCTCTCATCAGCCTTGCATTTCGTTCCTTCTAGCAGAATAGATGTCAACAATCTCCCTGTAACAGGCAGCACAGTCTCTCCTCTCCAATTTGCACACTCTCTCGTATATTCCTTTTTAGGCTGACACACAATGAGTTCAGTCTCACATTCCTCTGGTATTTGTTCACTGTCCCAAATTTTATTAAATACTTGTCGGAACTTGTCCAGAGTATCGGCATCGGCTATTTTAGCATTTCTGCACGTACCCCATCAAGTCCTGGTCGTTTTCCACTTTTCAACGTCCTAATTCCACTTTTAACTGGTTTTTCCACGGTTGATGTCTGGGTCCATCAGATTCACTGAGTCAACTTTCCTTTTACTGGTATATCGACTGTTCTCTTCGACATTTCTACAAGGAAGTCACTATCTTGTACAATGTTCTTGTTTCATTTTTCTTTGCTGCTTTTTTTTGGTCACTTATCTATCTCTTCCCATGAAACTTTGCTAATCCATTGCTCATGTGGTTTCCTCTTTCGGTAGCCAAGAACCTTAGTTGATGTCTCAACGACCACCTTTCTAAATCTTTTCCAGTGACCGTTGGGTGTCTCCCTATGGTTCTTCTATTTCTAGGGCTTAACATTGGTTTCTTGACTCTATCTAATATTCTGGTCTACTACTCCTTCCTCATGAGTATAGGACCACCTGCTTATCTGATAAGGTTCTTCCACGTCATCACACTCGATGACCTAGGATGTCTAACCTGTAATGATCCTTCCTCCTAATTATTTGTGCCTAAACTCGTCTTCGATTTGGCTGACCAGATAGGGACCATTATGCTAACAGAGTCCATACAACTGTGTCAACTATTTATAAAAGAGTTTTCTCTTTGCCTTTTCTGTCACCCATAACTTGATCTGAGTTTTCGGTTATCTTTTGTGTTTCCAGTAGCAGTTGAGTTTACTGAGAGGCAGGATTGTTAGGTAAGCGCTCCAGTTGACCTATGAACTTTGTATCATCTTTATCTTCATGGTCTCCACAAGGTTACAGTATTGCAGTGCCATAGTTAGGCTCTACGAAAGTGGACTTCAGCTCTCCGTCCAGCGTCAATGTGCAAGAGGCCACTGTCCCCTGCGTTGCACAAGCACGGACTCGGAAGGAGACCGACAAATAGGAGCAGCCAGACAGCAACAAAAATCTCAAAATATAACCATAGTGATGCAAACATTATTGGTAAGGCTGGAAGGCATTATTATAAAGATATTATTGTGCCTATATCAGCATATTGGAAAGACATAAGAAATAAAATTCAAATGTCTAATGAAGAGATAGTACAGATGAAAGAAAATAAAAATAATCAGAACTGAATGACGGAAGCTATTACGGAATTAATATGAGAATAAAGTTTAGTAAAACCCAAATATTGAGAGATGTAAAGAAGTAGATAAAGTAATAAAAAGGGGAAGTGCATATGCAAAGGAGAAATGATTTAATGAAAGATGGAAAAAATAGAAACATTAGTATAAAAAAATCCACAGCTCATGCATGAGACTAAGGAACTATTCCAATAAAGAAAAAGGAATGGGACAAATGTAATGAACAAAAAGGAGATTTTAGATGGATGGAAAGAGTACATTGGGGAGCTGTATGAGATAAGTAACTATGTATATGTATATGTATATGTATATGTATATGTATATGTATATATATATATGTGTGTGTGTGTGTGTGATGTGGAAATAATATTTTTTGAATTAGAAAGTATAAATAAGCTCACCACAAAATAATTCTCGTCATTATTTTTCGAACCCAAGCCCTAAGTTGCTGTCCTTTTATTTATACCATCAATTTTTGCTTTTAAGGTATTGGACATTCGTGTTGTTGGACAAGGCTGTGTCTTGTCACCTGACTTATTTTTTTTGTACAGTGATAACATATTGAAAATAATTATGAACATGAACTCCGTAAAAGAACGGTTGAAGGGGTTGTTAGACAAGGTTGAACGAGGAAGTGAGAAGCTTAGACAACAGTTAAATGTTATGAAAAATGTTCAAAAAATATATACAGTGCCAAAATGTGTTTTGAAATTAAAGGAGGGTGATATCAAACAAGTAGGGAGGCTCGTCTGTTTGGGGAAGACCTTAACAAGTGACGGTAGAAGCAGCACAGAAATAAACAAACGAATATGGATTGCAAAGACATTATTTAAAGAATGAGAATGTTGTTTAGCAGCAAAAAAGCAGTTTAAATAAAAAGTAAAAGGAAGGTTTCATAGCCTTATGTGTGATCTGCCCTAATGCACTGATGCAAAAGCTGGACCATAAGCAAGGTAATGCAAGAACTTTTATTAGCTGCAAAAAGTTAGTTTGTAAGGAAACTTCTGAAAAAATGGGTTAAAAAATATTTCAGTATTAAAAAAGGCAGATACAGAAGGACAATTTATGGAAATAATAACTGTAAGACAAATGAAGTTTTTAGGTCATCGTGATAGAAAAAAACCCCAATTGAATATTTATCATCTACTATATATGTATATATTTATCTCTATACATATACATATCTCGCTGAGCATCTATTATGCTTATCACTATGTAGAATTGATCAATCTTTAGCTTTGTACCATATTCTAGTCATGATCAACTACCGTTATTGTATAACACTTAATAAAATGTTTTGTTGCCAATTTTTGCCACTGGAAAAAGTCATGCAAAGAATTGTCATTAGTGTTTTGTCTAAAACATTGGATTAATGCCTTGAAGTAATTTTATGAAACGAACTATTGATCTAGTGGTACAAGGAAGTTTTTAAATAGAAAGGCTTCAGGAATTCAGATGCTAAAGTGTCATTATTACTCACTTATTACTCGCTACCGAAAGACCTAACCAACCCTAAAGAGGGAATAAAAAAAATGTTGTTACCTCAATTGGAGCTACAGACATATCTATTTTTATCTCATTCTGCCTGACGTCATTCAAAGCAGCCATAGCAAATCTAATGTCATCGAGATCTTGGATAGGGTGGGACAGTCTTCTTGAGTAATCAGCAATAAACTGAACATTCTCTTCTAAAATATCCCCATATTTAAGATTAAGACTTCTGCCAAGATCCATTTTCCAATTTTCGGATTCAACAATCAGTGCCAGTTTTATTGGATCTGTGAATGTAATGAAATTGGAGAAGGCGGTTAATGACCTATCGTTTACGCAGTTTTCGCTCTAGGGCTCTGACTTAATAGCTTATCACTTAACGCTTACATTTTGTTTATTAATCAGTTTAGCTTATATTTATTTACATGTCATGTCAATCAACTTCAAAGATCATGGTGCTCCAAATTTCTCTGCCATTTGTACTTTTAATCTGTTTATTCTCTTTCCAAAATTGAGGCATTCGTCTTTTCACACTGGCAACATAACCTTGCAATTGCCTGTAACGGGCTCTGTTTCGTTCAACTTTTCCTGTACTGACCAAGTATTCCAGCGTTACTTTTCCACAAGCATGACACAAAAAATGCCATTTGACGCTTTGTAATCTTTTTTTATCAGACTTTTGTGTGTTTTCTTCCTTTCCAATACTATTAACTGCTCAACGTATCCACCCATGAAACTCGTCACATTCGTCTGTAAAACCAACACTCTAAAGATGCTAGTCTTTCCTCCATATTCTGATTAATATTCCATGTTTCTCAACCGTAAAAAAGAACTGACTACACATATTTTTCTTCTTTTTAACCAAGCTTTCTGTTTGCCAAAGTATTAACTAGATCTTTAAAGACTTCTTTGCTGTTCATATCCTTAGTTTTAGCTTGTCAGAATACTATCTAAAGTTGTTCTGCTTGGTTAATAGCTTCCTCATTTACCATTAACTGGCAATTTGGAGCCTCTTTTTCCTTCTAGATAATTATACAAGACGTTTTCTTTACATTTAAAGATAATCCTAGCTTTTCGCTTTCAATCAAAACTTTATTAATAATATGCTGTAGTTTACTTTCTGCATCTACTATGAGCGCTGCATAATCTGCATATCTAACATTACTTAAATTCGTCACCCTATTTGCCTCTAACAAGACTCAGTAAATTAACTGTGCAATGTAATTCACATTCTGTAGCTCCACTGACTTCTGGTAATGCAAAGAACATTAATTTTGATAATTCATCTCGAAACGACCCTGCATCATTTACATTGTTTGGAGACTTTGTTAGTTGTTCGATACCAAATTCTTCAAGTGCAATAATCGTTTTAACAGATATTTTATCAGCCTCAGTAGCTTTTTCTTATTTCATTCTCTTAATGGCGTGTTTAATTTAACTTTGTAAGACTGGTGGTCCTTCCATGTTTTTAGAATTTTACCCTCATCAGCATATACGTCGCTTATGTACTCTTCCATCTGATAAGTGTTTTCTCCTTATCTATAATAATTCTACCATCTTTTCCTTTGATACATCCATTCAAAATGTATTTTTAGGCCCTAATAAATTCTTTACTTTTTCTTGAATGAGCTATGGACTTTTTTGTGATAGCTCCTCTATCTCTTTAAATTTCTCATTAACCCATTCTTCTTTTGCCTTTCGTCTTTTTCTTTATAATTTGCTGAGTTTTAAGATTGTTTGGCAATTCTTCTATCATCCATAAGATCCAATATCTCCTTTGTCATACATTTCTTTTAGATTTCTGTTCTTTTTTAACCTCAACCTTTTCAAGCTCATTTTGGATCCACAAAACTGAAAGGAAATGGTCACTGCCACATTCTGCTCCAGGATAACATTAAACTTGCCTGACAGCATTCCTGTGTCTCTTATGGACTGTGACATAACCAATTTGATTTTCCACATTTTTTCCCAGAGGTTTTCAAGGTCCATAATCTTACATTTAGCTTATACCTGCTGCTATTCAAAACTGAATAGAGAAATAACATTGGCTAGACAACTGTAGTTCTATCAAAGAATTTCACTGTAACTAAAACTCTAGCGAGAGTAAACCATAAAGGCCTTCACATTTCCCTTCTTTTACTCCACAGCATCGAACATAAGGAATTACTCGACAACAATCTTAACTTAGGAAAATCGTATGGATACAGGTAAGAGAGAAACGAACCATAAAATGATATGGCTTTAGAATATATAAATTACTATCGTATTCTCTTTTGCTTAAAAGGTGTTAGTAATAAGGCTACTCTTACTTTTAAGTTATTGGTATAACGCGTCCTCTTACTTCAAAAAAATTGAATAACATGGATTTTAAGTACAAACTAACAATTAATTTTTGAAAAAAATGCTAAAAGTAACAGGAGAAAATTTTGTTTTTCTTCCATAGCCAAGAAGCATGGTAAGAATAGCTTTAGTGAGAGTTGTTGATCTAAACCATATTTAAAAATTTGCGAAGCAATTGTTTAGTTAATTAATATTGTGTGTACACTGCAAAATATATGATATGGGCAGGATAATGATATGAATTAGTAAAATTGAAATTAACTGGTATTTCAAATCTGTTTTACAATGTTTAATATTTGTATTTTATTCATGAAATGTTGATGTCGTGTGAATGATGCAGAGATTTTCTTATGGACAAATGGAAAGTTCTTAGTCCTTAGTAGGGACAAGGGTAATTGCACTTTTCCATGTCTATTTTCTTCTATTTTGGTATATACTGGTCATCCCGAGAAGAACCAATTGTAAGCTTAATGTAACCTAAAGAGATATGGTAACTAGCTGCAATTGAAAAACAAAGCAATAGTCATAGCTACGAACTTGGAGCTTTAATTTGTAAAAAAACTTCTACTCAAAAAACTTTCATTGTTGTTGTTGTTGTTGTTGTTACTAAAGTAGTTTTTAGTGAGTAAGCAAGCGAATAGCATGTCAGGACATAAAACAATGCAAATTTCAGTAGTACCGAAACATACACTCTAAATGGCCATGGTTAAAACATATGAAAAATTTTCTCACCTGTGTTTAACTGTACTGTTTTTGGACCGACGTGGTAGTACGGTGGAAATGTTGCCTGGATTTCTTTCTCCAAATCTTGGTATTTCAAGATCTCTGCTTTGAAGTCTGATAATATTGGTTCTGAGCTAAGAAATTTCTAAAACAAAGCAGTTAAGAAATTGAATTAATGGTACTAGCCTATCCCGTTTTTTTATCAACAGTTACAATATCACAGTCACGGTACTCATTTATGTAGCAGAAAGAATGTTCTTTTGGGGTTTTAACATCGTTTTCCTCAGCAATGGACGTTCAGACGGTGCTTTGGCAATGAGGAATTTCTTGTTCGGGTGCTCTTCCTGACGCCAACCAATAGCATTTTCTTTTGTAAAGTTCCAAATTCTCGTAGATCGCTCGGGGAATAGAACCCAGAAACCACTGGTTACTGTGCAACTGCACTAACCATTAATCCACGGCTCCTCAGCAGAAATGATCTTATGTGCTCTTTTAAACACTCCAGCATTTAGGATGATCTATGACATGAAAGACGTCAGGTTCTCATATTTATTTAAAAACAGAGAATATGAACATAAAAGTATGCTAGTGAAATATTCCACTGCTACACTTATGATGTCTAGAATCCAATGCAACTTTTATCCATCAATAAGGTATTTTAATCCATATAGCATGAGTTAATTTTTAACGAAATCCTCTCACCTGAATTTCCTCTTTTCTGTCGTCACTCCAAATAAACATATATTTTGAGAAATTATCTAAACAGGCATTTGCATCGGCTTTAGCAGAACTTATAGCTGATGACATCATCATTGTTATCTTGGTGACATCCTTATGTTCTGCTATATATTTGTAGTAATTCTTCTTTTGCTGTGTTGCCAGTGTATCTAATTTCAAAAAAATTAAAAATTTATTATAGTGAGAAATGCTGCAAAAGGCAACACTTGAAGTTGTATTTGGATAAATTTCAAATACAAAAAACCAAATTCATCAAAAATAGAATTTCAGTAAATGATTCCTTTAGAACCATTTATCTTCAGGGATACAACAAAAGGTCTGCATAGAGAGGATCACCAGAGATACAGGAAGTCTGTCGTGTACAGATATTGGTTTTACTGACTTGTTTAATAGTTTATGCGGAATTCAATGAAATATAAATCATTGCAAAATGATTTTATTAAGTTTAATATTTCTTTTCTTTAAGATTTTGTTTTATGCCAATTAAATTTAACGACACACCAGGGGCATAACTAATGATACCTTGCTTTTAAAATAGAATTTACTGGTGTGTCTTAACTTACAGGTTTGGGTCTTAAGGACCTCTAGTCACGTCCAGAAACATATTTACGAATCTTTCAGCTTCAAAATGCCTTCCTGTTTCTGATACAATGTCCCATAACCTTTTTTGGTTCCAGCACTAAATTCCGACCTCTCTTTTTGTTTCACTCGTGTTCGAAAAATCCCTTCACTTACACACCTTAGGTAGTTGTTAGCGTCCTCATGCAAAACATGTAATGTCAAAAGATGATCAAAATTGTTATCAAAGTTGTCAAATTTGGTAAAGTTTACCATTGACAAGATTTGAGAAAAATACTAAAGATTGAATCATTTTGGTCAAGAAAGACCAAAAAAATGGATAGGAAAAGATGATACCTAAGGTTCTGTATTACATGATAAAAATGTTTAAATAAATTTTTAACCTTTTCCCTTTTGATTTCTACCCATTTTCTACCCACTTTGGTTATTTCACTTCAGCACAAAAGCCTTTCTTTATGTCGATTTAAATGTAATACAAGATGGCATTTTACCTATTATTGGATATTACTTCATTAAAACTTTGCATTTAGGTATATGATCAAGATGCCATTTTTCGTAAAATCAGAAGATACCTTGGCCTGATCCTTGGCTCCATTGTGAAATTTTTCTTGAGACCTCAAGAACAGACTGGATTCCCTTATTCAATCCATGCTGCAAATCCTCAAGTGATGGTTGAATCGTCTATTAAGAAATAATATCAGTTAATTATACAGAAAAGAAAGTTTTATCACTAGGATGGTATATTTAATTATATTGTTATTTACGTTTCAAAATGCTTAGGAAAAAGAAGAACACTTTCAGTATGCTTTGTTTGAAAGGTCTTGAATCTGGTAAATAATCACAAGATTTTGTACCATGAACGACATTTACAAGGAAAATGCTTGCTAACATTTTCTCTTTTTTTGATAAAAAAAATATGATAAAAAAATTTAGTAAAAAGGTGTCATTTGGAAATTTCATGTACTGCCAAGTCATGAATTTTGTTTCTTTTCAGTATTGTAAAATAATAATTCATATTTCCTATTCTCCTAACTTTTTTTCTTTCTTCTCCTCCTGTACTGTTTTGGGTTACTTTGTGAGTTAGACGAACTGACATTCCATCTCTAGAAGCAACTTATTACAAAAGGAAAACCAATGAATCTAGAATCATGAAGCCTGCAAAGCAAATGTAGTCTGCCTGCTATTTGTGTACTGTAAGGATAGAAATCTGTTGTCCAACAATGGTTCTGGATAATCATACCAGAAAGCCTAACAATCAATAGAAAATCAAAATACTCTTCAACCAAACCAATACACTTAACTATAATACACTTAAATGCAAACAAACCAATACATTAACATATACTTAACTTCAACTGGGTTTGACTTTTCTTTAACGAAGAAACATTGAAACACCTACTAGATAGTGAATCTAAGAAAGTTTTTTGATCCTTGCATCAAATTCTTGCCAAAAGCTGTTTTAGATTGACCAGTCTTTACAAAGATTTCTCTGACATTGGTATCCCTTTAATAACAGAAAGACGTTTCAAGACAATGTTTTAAAAGACCTTTTTTCTTATAGTTCGTACTCCTCGTCATCAAAACACTGCATTTGAACAAGATGCTTCTTTCTTGTATATAACAGAAAGTTTGAAAAAAGGGAATAACTGTTATCGTCTGTTGAAGATAGGTTAGGCTTGAATGTTACTTTAAAAGTTACATACTCTTTGGCTTGAGTTAAGGTTATAGTTTATATTCGTTCTTATATTGATGAAACAATTACTTCACAGTAATGTTCGTCAGTCAGTAATTATTTGACCTAAAAAAGATGATAGTTTATGTTCACTGGAAAAAGAAATTATATTGAATGCAAGTGAATGAACTCGAAACCTTCGTTTTTTAATTACTAATCGACTCACTTGCTTATTTTGTTTTCCAATAATATACAGAAAAAACCCCACAAAAATCTAAACATCTCTAAGAGATTTCAAACGTTTTTTGATTACTAATATACATAAGAACTTGCAAAAATCTTATGTCATCGGTTTAAAATATTAGATTTGCGCTTTCAACAAAGCTAAATGAAGGTTAAGCCACCTACAGTAGTACATTAAAGACTGTGTGGCAGTTAAACTTCATCTATTTACTTTGATGTGTCTAGTTAGCTTGATATTAAATTTTAAATATTTTTGTACAAAATATATTATTAAGCTAAACAATGTCAAGAAAAGAGATTGCATGATTCACAGTTAAAATAAGGGTACTTACAACATTAGGGATAGCAAGGACAATATCTGCCTTAAAGAAAGGTTTTATTGATTCCTGATGATCACTTGGGATTTTTTCTTTAGATATTTTTCCATATCTTCTTACAGAGGATCTGTGAAAACAAATTGTGGGAATAAACTTAAATAAAGTATTCTACGTTAACAGTTTGTGGCTAGTTTACTCACACGTGGCTTATCAATAAAGAACACCAAAAATTTATTCTGTATTGTTTACAAAAAATACATATCTAAATGAAAATCAATAAAAATGAAAAATAAAATATGCTTATGTAAATTAAACAATGTTTAATGAGGTTGTACAAGGAGTCGCGTTGCCTTTGTGTATCTTATGTACCCTCTTTCTCCAGTGTGATTTAAGAAAAGTAAGTAAGTTCAAGTCTCACTGTGTACAATTTCTTTGCCTCCCTTACGCAAACAACGGGCATCCAGCTTTATTTCAAAGTTAATTACCCTACTTAAGAATGTATTCCATTTATACATAAGAATAAAAAAGTCGGAAACACACAGACAGAGAGAGAGAGAAAGAGAGAGGGGGGAGAGGGAGAAAGAGAGAGAGAGAGAGAGAGAGAGAGAGAGAGAGAGAGAGAGAGAGAGAGAGAGAGAGAGAGAGAGAGAGAGAGAGAGAGAGAGAGAGAGGGTCAAATTATTTACTTCCTGTCTTTCAGTTATGAAGAGATTGTTTAAAAATTGTGGGTAAAAGAGACCAGATTTGGCCTTAATTTACTCTTGCATTGAAAAGATAAAAGTGATGAGTAACAACAGCTGAAATAAAGAATAAGTGTTACTAGTATAGGTGACGATCGTACACAAGACAAGTTTATGTAGGGTTTTAACAGGTGGGAAAGTTCGATGCCAATTATGTAATACTGAGATAAACAAGTAAAAGTTTAAATTTTAATCTAGAGTATTTTATTATTTACCCTGGAAAAAGCCGCTTCTTAATGGTATCTAGAGAATTCCTTGTACACTTCAAAAGTGCTTCTACAACCTTATGATTAAAATAACTGAATAGCTCCCTGGACTCTTCCTCTATTTCAGAATCCTGTTGTACCATTCTTTCCTTCCAAGACTGCATTTCTGGCGTTTCTGTGTTGTCATTTAACATTGCTACTTTGGGTTTTGATGATTCTCGTGCTATTTCATATCCCTTTTGAAACGTTTTCATTAAATCACTGACTGCATTCTCAATTCGACTACACATGCCTTGAAGTGTTGTAGCTGCATTTGAGCTTATAACCTACAACAAGCGAAGAAAAATGTCGAAAGAAATACTGAGAACTAAATTTTAAGTATATCTGTTTTCGCTGTTACATATCAATAAATGAACTGCTCTCTAACTGTCTAACTGATTAAAAAGTACTTCAATAGTCTGTCATTGCTTGCCTATCAATCTCAGCATCTGGCTTAAAATTGTCCGTGTCTACAGACTGAACTATATATGTATTTATTTACATACCTCTTGACTCCACTCCATAATCAACCAAAAAGCAAAGCAAGAATTTGAAGAATGTTGAAAATGTTACAATGAAGTAAATAGTAAATTTTAAAGCAAACATGAAAATGATTCACACGACTTCTCCCATTTACATATTTTACCACTTATTTTTGAAGACTAAATATAAAGGATTCCAATTTTTAATCATAAACTGTATCTGCTGTAACTGGATTCAGTTTTTAACAGCACTAATTTACAAACATTTGTAGCAGTAAAAGATATGATTCAAGCAAAATGCAAAATGTGTCTATGACAATTTAGCAGTAAAACAGATGTTTATGCATTATCATAAATATTTGGATATCTCTTGGATAGCTTGGATATCTCTTTTTTTAAAAAACCTTTCTTACAAACAGAGCTTGAGTACAGAGTCATTTAACCATGGAGTAGTGAATGTTAACTTAGCTACACGTTAAAGCAGATGCATCCCAGACATTGTCAGAAATAGATTTTATGGTACCGAAGAAGATTCCCCCCTCCCCCCCAGCAGATGATAGTAGCTATAAAACCTAGTCATATATAAACTAATGCTTCACTTGTATGAATAAATGACCAAACTAATCAAAGGTATGTTTCATTTAAAGCAGAAGTTACCGTGGTTTCTTTTGTGAATCTCTCTACGGGCCAAGGCTCATCCCCTGGAACAGCACATAGAGGGGTATGGCTTATTGCATCAAGAACTGCTTCCACTCTAGCATCACGAATGTCCAATACCTTAAAAGCAAAAAAATTGATGGTAGAAATTAAAGGACAGCAACTTAGAGTTGGGGCTCGAAAAATAATGACGAGAATTATTTTATGGAGAGCTTATTTATATTCTCTTATTCAAAAAATATTATTTCCACACACACACACACACACACACACACACACACACACACATATATATATATATATATATATATATTTATGTAAATAATATTTATGTAAACACACCTAAACCACAAACGCAAGAAAGAAAAGGATCAGAAATCCGTACAAAAAATGGAGCTTTGGTACAATCAATTTAAGAAAAAAATCCACTATTGCAAAGGAAACGAAAACAATGAACTTACTCCTTTTCTGTTTACAAGGAGTGTACTGTAGTTGCGCTTGCAGCAAACGTATACAATTTAGCACTAGAAAATTATTTGAATTTCTCTGGAGCATCTTTTCTTCAGAATATGCACAAACAAGCAGAAAACATTTGTTTTGCTAGATATACTAAACACACACTTTCCCCCAAAATACATTTTACAAAAAATATAATTAGCTACATTAATTTGCTTAGAACAAATAATAATATTAGTCATTGATGACAAATTGAGGCAACTTCAAAAATTGTACGTCTATAACTACGAATTTTAAAAGCCGAGTATACATTCACCTGTCTTTTTCTCAAACAATATATGAAAAAGCTAGTTATCACAGTCAGTCAACCAGTCAGTCAACCAGTCAGTCAATCAGTCAGTCAATCAGTCAGTCAGTCAGTCAGTCAGTCAGTCAGTCAGTCAGTCAGTCAGTCAGTCAGTCAGTCAGTCATTCAGTCAGTCAATCAATCAGTCAATCAGTCAATCAATCAGTCAATCAGTCAGTCAGTCAGTCAGTCAGTCAGTCAGTGGATCAGTCAGTGAATCAGTCAGTCAGTCAGGCCGCCAGGCAGTCAGGCAGTCAGTCAGTCAGTCAATCAATCAGTCAATCAGTCAATCAGTCAGTCAATCAGTCAGTCAGTCAGTCAGTCAGTCAGTCAGTGAGTCAGTCAGTGAGTCAAAGAGATCTTTGTCAAAAAAGCCAAATATCCAATGACTATAAAACTACGATACCAGGAAGATCTATAAGTCTTCTGGAGGATCAAGTTCTTCAGCATTTGCACTTAGGCCTAGAAAATCTTTACAGAAAGGCTTTGAATAAGGAATTGGATATGGTTGACGTCCTAGGATTCTAGCTGTTTTATAGTCAGCCCTGTAGGTCAAGAACTAAAGAAAACTAA
Organism: Morbakka virulenta; assembly: GCA_003991215.1. Classification (NCBI taxonomy): domain Eukaryota; kingdom Metazoa; phylum Cnidaria; class Cubozoa; order Carybdeida; family Carukiidae; genus Morbakka; species Morbakka virulenta. Next base: position 1,139,387 of record RDPX01000023.1, read on the forward strand.
GGAAATAAGTAAGTTTATGAGCAATTTAAAATGTTTTGAGTTAAACTTCTTTGTATTCTGGTGTTAATAACGAGCCACTATTTTACCGATTAGCTTTAAACTTGTACTATCAAATCATTATACGAATTAATGTTATCAAGACATAAACACATCTCGTCAAAATTATAAGCTGTCTTCAAAAATCTACACAAGTACAAATAATTCAAAAACATATATATACGTATATACCTCTTTATTAATCAACTCTAGGTCTGTCAAAGCTTGATATACGAGAGACATGTATTTGTTGATATTCAATGAATTCCAGTTCAAAATTGTCAATCCAGGAGATATTGCAGCTTCAACCTAAAAAAATTTTTGACAGAAAGTATCATAAAAAATCAAAGTTGAGTGATCGAAAACGAGTATTTTTCCCCTTGCTTTATTGTCCTTTCCCCCCTTTTTATTTATGCTTGAACGTAAATCTTATACAACCTTTCTATTCTAGCATTAAGCATGTTGCCCCTTAGTGAAAACAGATTTGTACCTTATTCAAATATCCAATGGAATTTCTGCAGCGCAATTGAACCGGGAATATTACGGCTAATGTGCAGATCTACTGTACACTATGTCATGATGTCAACACTTTATTTTATATAAGAAATAGTATTTTTTTTCTATGCTTTTGTATTTTTGTCCAGCTTAACATTAACTTTGGCAAATACACTGTAAAGAACATATACATAAAAAACCCTTTTATTTCCAAGGCACTTTGTTGCCCCTAGGTTTTTACATGCGTCCTTGCATCATTTTAGAAGGGTGTGCATGCTTGTTGGTCCATTCGTTGGTCAGCTGACTGGTAATATTTTTCGCCAAAATATGGGAAACATTGGTTCCAGTATTTTTGTGAATAAAACGTGTCAATACATTCAAAAATCGTATTAGAATACCATTTTGATATGCTTTTATGATAATATATTCAAGCGTAAGTACCTGGTTGTTACTTTACCATAAACAGTTTCAGTTTCTTTGGGAGCAATGTATCTTTTTTGTCGACTCTTATTCATAAGGTTCAGTATAAAACCAAAATGTTATTATTAATAAAAAAATGATTCACTAACTAGTTACCTTATTTAGGTGTGGCTTTAACATCGCGGAGAAAATCGACGGAATTTTTCCTTTCACTCTCTCATATTCTTTTACCATCACCTAAAGGAGTCATCGGTTATTAGTTGGAACAGAAAATAATCTCATTGGTTATCATAAACAAGGTAGCATTAAACAGCTTACAGTATATTGATAAAAAGTCTAACAATAGCGGCAAAATTGTAACCTAAAGTAACCATGTTTTAAACAGACAAAAAGATAACAATATTGATACAGAAAGAAAAAAGTTATAAAATATTTTACCAAAGTTAGATATTAAGTTAAAGTAACCTTGGCATTGAGTTTAACAAGAGAAAAAAATAAGACACGTTGTTTTCTGTCAATATTTTCATTACCTCTTAACCGTTATCAAATCATAGTAGTATATTAATATGTTTTCATCATCATAATTACAGTTGTAATCAAAATAACAACAGCAACAACAACAACATCAACACGAAAACCAGATAAAGTAATATCAAACACAATAAAAACCCAAATTTATTATTCTGTTTACTTTAATGGTTTTGAGAGGTTGATTTCAGAGGCTAACCTATGTTCAGTCTTGCTTATGGGACAAGACTGCTGATTGGAAATAGCATTTCATTCTAATTCAAGCTGCTGGTCACTGATTCCACGAGTAGATATCTTCTATTCAACAAATGATGAGAGCGTATTATTCTTAGAATACGGTGAATAAAATCAGGTCTTTCTGATGCAATCGATCTCGGTAATCAGTGATGGAAATTGTGTATGACCATTCTTTCCTTCTTTCACTTTTAAGTTTCTGAAGCCCAGACCTCTATAAACTTACTTTTTATCTGTGTGGCCAATTTACATTTATCCTATATTCCCTGGGGCAGATCACAGGGCATCTACTCTTGCGTATCAATTTTTCAAATATATAATCTTTTTCAACAATTAGGTACATAATATGTAACATACTTCGCAATGGCGTTCAAAATTTAATATTTTTAAAACTTTTAAAACATGGTGAATAAAAGACAACACTTTGGGGCCTTGGTTAATGAAAAAATATCCAACTGTGAATACTCCTTCAACAAACGATGTTCGTGATCAACATGCCATTTCTTTCATCTTTCCATGATGCTAAATTGAAAAATCTTTCACATAAAAGTTTAAGATGTTAAATTATATACTACTTTCGAAAAAGGTGATCTTTTTTGAATTTATTCGCCAAAGTCAACTGATCTTTCTCGTTCTTGTCTCACATATTTACAAAGGATTTGTGGAAATATTCATTTTTATTTTCTTAGTTTACCAGGATTGTTTATTTCTAAAAAATAGTTTTTTCAAGGGAAAGCTGGAGGGCCACATGAAATCTTACGAAGGGCTTGATCAGGTCCTTTAGCAGTAGTTTGGAGACCTCTGGTCTGGGCTTAGTAGCCTCAGAATTTCAGCTGGACAGGCACACGGACATAGAAAGACACAGACAGACACACATGTAAACTAAAAAGGGTTATGTATATATATATATATATATATATAATATAATATGTATATATAATGAAAGTAGGAAGACCCGGTTGAGAACAATGCCGTAGAAAGCATGTGGTACTCGCCATTGTTCTGAAATATTAAGTTTGGAAAAAACAAACTTCCCGGGTACTACGACAAACATAGATCAGGATATTATCATAAAATATCTAACATGAAAATAACCAACGTATATTTACCCTCAGATTATCTTGCACAGTTTTAAACCTTTGCTGAGATTGTTGAAGGTTCTTGCAGAGAATTGGAACGTTAATATCCATCTTCAGCATGCATTCTGTCTCTCTCATAAGTTCAGCTATATTGGGGTCGAAGTTGACAAATATCTGTCCTGTATCCGGATGTCTCACCAGTAGAGATGCTTGTAGACCTAAAATGAAGTGCATTTAAATGGATTTCTTTTTAGTTTATCTCTTTGTTTTAACTCTTATTTTCAAAATTCTCTGTGATAAATTCATTGGCTTTGTTACAAGAAGAAAGTGAATGAAACGCTCCTTGTCTTGTATTTAAAGGGACAAAAAAAATTAAACACACAAAAATTGGACACAATTGAGCTAACACATTTTCTACATGTACATAGTGGGTCTTCTCTGGGTTTAAATATTATATTAAATCTTCTTTGTCTCTCAGCTGCTCCCATCAGGGGTTGCCACAGCGGATCATATTTCTCTATTTGGTGCGGTCAGCAGCATCCTCTCTTCTAACTCCTTTTGTCCTTATGTCCTCTTCAACCGCGTCCATATACCCTCTGCTTGGTCTCCCTCTCTTCCTCCTGCCAGGCAGATACATCTCTAACATTCTCTTCCCGATGTAGTTCTCTTTCCTTCTGATCACATGTCCAAACTATCTCAGTATTGCCTCCTTTTGCTTCTCTCCCAATCTCCTTACATGTGCTGTACCTGTGATGTATTCATTTCTTATTTTATCCAGGCGTATGACCCCAAGTGACCACCTTAGCATTCTCAATTCGGCCACTTCCAAGTCAGCTTCATGCTTCTTTGTTGTTGCTACTGTCTCGAGTCCATACAAGAGAGCTGACCGCACTAACGTTTTGTAAACTTTTCCTTTCACTTTCACCTTTCTCCATCCATTTCAACCTGTTTGTATTCGCTTCTTCACTTCTCTATCGCATCCCCCTTTGCACTGCACTGTTGATCCCAGATATTTGAATTCTTCTGTCTTTATTACCTCTGTTGCTTGCATGCTTATTTTGTCTTCCTCTCTTCCATTCAGGAACAGGAATTCCTTTTTTGCCTTGCTTATCTTCATCCCCCTTTTTTCTAAGGCATCTCTCCACTTCTCCAGCTCTTCTTCAGTCTCATTTCTTGTCTTGAGGCACAGAACAATATCATAATATCAAATAACAATCACAGTTAATAAGTTGGCCAAAACTTCTATACTGTCTTTTTGGCTACACTCTAATAATGCACAAGAGTCCTTTGTGAATACTAGACAGATTCTTCTTTCTGTCAATTAAACCTAAGGGTGTACGGCCTACGTACCTATAATTACCCCCACACTTAAATTCATAAAAAAGACACAAATTTTTAATTAAAACTATAAAACTACAAAATTAAATTTTTATTTAAAATTAGAGTGTAGTAATATATGAGTTTAAATGTCAATTTTATACTTATTAATCAGACCGTAATATCTTACGATTGATCAGCAGATCGACAAGTTGTCTCCCACATTGTTAATTGTGATTATGTTATAATACAGCATCCCTTGCCACTTAGAAGCATTGAAGGCAATTCATGTTTAACCCAGATAACACGACTAAATTTCCTGAGAACTTCCAAGTTCTTTTCTCTAATATTAAGCTTTTGATTGTCTTTGCAAGCATTTTCAATATGATAAATTTAATAACATAATACTTCTACATTTTCAGTGAGTAGGAATCAACTGAGCATACAAATTACAAAGATGAGTTTAGGATAGGCTAACTACTAGTGGTTATTAATAAGAAAATAAGCCTAGAAAAGCTCAAGGGGGCATTTATATTATGGCGGAAAGATTTCCGAAATAAGTAACAATGCAGCTGGTACACTTGAAACATTAGGTCATAATGTAAAATATAACACTATGCAAATAACGCAATTTATAGAGGAAATGATTAAGATCCAAGGAATTTTTTCATCAGCAAACAGTTAGAACTTTATGAAAGCATGCAAAAAGCAATACATTTTGTCTGAGTATATGTTCTGCTATACAAATACAAATAATGTTTATCCTTTTTTGCTAACTTATGTCAAAAAGCAGGAGATTTTTATCAAATATTTCCCAAATAGCGCATTACCTTTGTTAATGATGCCATTAGATTTAACGTCTAATGAGATTAGTCTAATTGTTATCACGTTCATTCTGTTTTAAAACATTTTACAGCAGTTGTTACTCTTGAACACTGACTGTGAATTCTTAGTCATTGAATAGTGCATCACATCATGAACTTTGAAAGGATTACTTTGACTAGACTTCTGTTATAGTCAGCTGCTTATATTCTTGAGAGAGAAAAAGGAAAGACAAAAGAAAGAGAGAGAGAGAGAGAGAGAGAGAGACACAGACACACACACAGACACAGACAGACAGACAGACAGACAGAGGGGGAGAAAGTAAAATAGTTTTCAAGATAAAAACGGACAAACAAAGCAAAATATTTAGCGAATAAAATAACGGGAAAAAGGTGCTATTCATAGGTTTGTAATAAAGAAAATAACTTTGTGATCAAATTTGCATCGTAAAACTTAAAAGAATTTTGAAAACATTTAATTATCTTACCAGATATGACTTTAGAGACCTGATGTTTCCAGGACTCATAAAAAAGCAACTCAAAGTGGAGTAAGGCATAAGCGACCTTATTAAAACTAACGACCACTTTCCTTCCGTCCGGTTTTTGATAAAGTGCGGGACGTTTCTCAAATCGATTCATTGGATCGCGTATCCTTCGTGTAAGTTGTCGCACCCAGGCTATCTTGCCAGCAACGGGAGGCATATCTCGTACTATTGGTGGATCGTCTTTAACCTTTTCATAAAACTAAAAATAAAACGGTAAAATGAAAATTAAAGATAATAGCGTATGCAATGTCGTTCAAAAAATTTTTACATTTTCCTTGTTGAAGTAGCTTTGTATTTTGGCAATGGAAACATTAATTTGTATTATATATACTTTACCTACTAACTTCTGAAATATCGAAGACGTAAATACAGGCAAAGATATAGGTTAAAAATCTTCGTCTTAGACCAGGGTAAAATCTAAAAGGATAGGAGAGTCCAAATTAGTTCACCCAAGAGAAAGCAGCTTGCAATTTCGCGTAAACACAGTAATTCCTTACTGCTTTGTTTTTGCCGATATGACATCCTGAAATAAATACAAATCTAGAACATTAATCAGAAGATATGAAAAACAGAAGAATGCTTATTCACAGAATATAATGGAGGCCAGGCAGACAACATAGAGTTCAGCGTTTGAATGTAAAAAGAAAGGAGCAGGCACTTTCGATGACTTGCACTTATGTACTGTTGTAGTTAGCATGATTATTTGCTTTTCTTTTGATTTATACTGTTATTCTACTTTCTAACAATAGCGAAATACCGGCGGCTCAAAACGAGGCTGGAGAGATTTGTTTTCCAGCAAAAATTATATCTGGAATTGCGTAGGCTAAGATATTATTAAATTCATATTATTTGCTGCCATCGTTTGCATTTATTTATGGATGTAGACTGGCAATAAGAAAAAAATAGGGAAACGTTTTCACATTTTGAGCTTATTAATACTGGACTTTTCAATTTACATTCTTCACTGTTTTCTAAATTCAGGACAACTTAGCAAATAATATTGAGAGTCCATGTGGAAAAGACTGTAATCTCAGGGACTCTGGTGTTTTGGCAATTGTGCCATTGAAAGCACGAAGAATTAATGATAAGAACATAGATGATAGAATTATAGCTTGAATGTATTTCGTACCAGCTACGACTCCCACAACGGAATACTGGTTTTAACTAAAAAATCTATAGGCTAGAAAAAGGCTGTACAACACAGAATTGACCTGTTATATTTTGTTACAGAAAGCAATAAATTGATTATTTATAACCACCGTATATTGGGGGAATATTAAAATTGTACTTGTGTAACTTGAAAGATTTTTTGTCAGATGAAATGTAGAAAAAGATTTTTGTTAAGACTATTGAAACTAGTATTTAATTTAAAAGGTGTTGATGTAAGAAAATGTCCTAGCCTTAAAAAATTTCTGGATGTTATAGGTCCGATTTCTTTTTACATTAGGATCCATGGGAATCTAGCAAAGAAAAAATGGAGAGTCATTCAAGAAGAAGCTATTTTTTCCTTTTTTAATAATTAGATACAATGTCACCTACCTTACCAACAATTTCAACTTCTCGTCCAAAATGGTGAAATAGTAATTCGTACTTTTCATCAATAATCGAGTTTAGACTTGGAATGGACAATTTTTCAAACCTTAAACGAGGGCAAAATATTTAAAACTTAAAGCACTTAGAGATTGAAATTAATTTTCAGGCAAGTAACAAGGGTACAAATGTAGATACATAGTTTTGTTATAGATAAAATTAATAGAAATGTTATATATGTAAAAAAGAACGAACGGAGTTGATCTGAATATTTGAATCTAGGATTACAAGATATCAATTTTTCTTTTAAATGCTCTAATGAATGAGTAACAAGCATTTATATCTAGGTATTTTACACCCTTACCTTTCCAGAAGTTGTAAAGATTGGACAGTTGATACTACTTTTGCAAAGCAGCTGTCAATAAAGACATGGAGCTGGAGCTGTTAAAACAAAATAATTTTCTCTGTTAGAACAACTTTCATTATGTTAGCTCTTGTTACAGATGTAATATTGCATTCCAATATGATCAATAATTGCAACTAAACAAAGAGTTTATGGAAACCAGATGAACGATTTACAAAGTCCTCCATTCCATTAGTTTAATGTTTAATACAAATGTAGTGCAAAATCTTTAAGACAAACAAGAATGAGCAAATGTTCCTTTTTTTGTTTTGGTCATGTAGATTTTGTATACTGGAGAGAGATGTTGACACGAGATAGGAAATATTGTATTCAGCAGTTTTACTGTTTTTGTATTTTTACCTTGTAGCCTGAAGATAAAGTATTAACTTCGAAATATATTGCAAAATTAATGGAGTGACATTGTTGGCTTGATTATATATCATTAAGATTTTATCATTGACTTCAGTTGGAAAGGATGAAAAGTTAAAATACAGTGCTAGAGAGTTAATTTTTGTTTTGTATAATACCCATGCCTGTCTATATATTAGTATTGGTACGACATAAAAGCTGAAGCAACATTGAATTATATCTATCTATATGTATATATATATATATATTAGATGCAAAAACAAGCAACATATGTTTTCTTTGTCAGCATGTATTTCAAATTAAAGGAGCCTTACCTCAAGGTCTTGCATATTTTGTTTGAACTCCTCAAAGTCGTGATCAAAATCAACCTTCCTGTGGTCAAGGGCATCATAGGGTTTCTTCTTCATGCCATTATAAATTCCACGGAACCTTTGCGTTATCACCTCCAGTCCTTCAATTTTTGAAGTCAAAAGAACCATATGATTTTCCAACGACTGAAGCACTTCGATAACCTGGACGCATTTGATGAAAAACAGCAGTAAAAAAACTGATTTCAACTAAATTGTGTAATAAAACAAAGAAATCTATTTTTTCTTTATTGTAAATTTTGATAAATAATCTTATTTAACTTTTTCAAGTAATTATCACTTTGAGTACCTTTTTCAAACCAATCTGATGAACAAATTTTTCAACTGCCTGCTGTTTGGTAAAGGACAAAGAAGTTTAAGTATGTACTAAAACCTTGAATTTTTCTAATGCAAAGATTTTACAGATCAATTTTTTTTTCAAATGAAGACCACCCTTAACAAGTCCTCTGATCAGAATCAAACCAATCAATATTATTTGTACAGCTACCACTATACTTGCCTTTTGGAGTCGTTTGCAGAACGTGTCAAATTTTCCAAATATGTACATTTCTGAAAATTCGAAGGGTCTTTCATCTGGCTGTTCAGCTGTCCTCTTTTTGGTTCTTTGATAGCAGGATTGGTATTCATCATTAAGACTAATACAAGCATTCAACTTCCGAATAAGAGCCATTCTGTCTTGATCCCACATCGAAAGAGTTCCGTTTTCAGTAATAAAATTTCTACTGGCTGTGACCATTTGGTTGGTAACCTAGAAGGGTGCATAATAATAAATTTGCTTCTTTTAAAAGTTCAACACAACTTTGAAAACACTAGCTCTCTAAAATTTCAGAAAAAAGGGTATAGAAAACCTTTTTTGTTGATTATCTAAGCCTAAAATACCTAAAGAACGGACCTGTTTAGGGAGGGAAACTTGAGCAGGGATACATTAATAACAAGGTGTGACACTGTAAAGGGTGGTACATTGCAACAAGGTATGACATTGTAACAAGGCATGACACTGTGACAAAAACAATCATAATAGTCACAACATTTATTTTCCTATATTTGGATTGGTTGGACTTCGCTTTTTATTAAGGATTGGAGAGATATTTTAACGATAATAGAAGTCATCTTGGTTAGTTACACATTCTGTTAGATAACAGAACAGGACCATAACCGATGGGTATAGCTTTTCAAGAACCAGGCTTATTTTGAAGCCTAATTTAGAATAAATTAAAAATACCACTAAAATTCTTTTCGGTTTCAATTAAAAATTTTTTGACATTTTTAAAGATCACTGTCTTCAATAACGAGAAGATTTAAAAAGGGAGTAAATAAAACAGATGGTGTTTGGGGGCTTTCTTTGACTGCAGTAAACAGTAAAGGCTTTTGACATATAGCTAATATAATACCGCCTGAATACAATAAACCTGTCAAGGACGAAAACCTTATCAGCACAGACAAATTTTGGATACCAACAAAATGAAAGTCAAAGTCTAAATGTAAAGAAGGGCTAAAAAGTTTACTGACGGTTGAGAAAAGAAGACATTAATTTTAACATCAACCGTTGGTTTTTCTTTTTATGAGAGACCCCAACAATGGAGAAAAATACAGAGAATTTTTGACACACACTTAAGAACAACATTCATTCAGATTTTTCCAGAATTTTATCATTATTTTCTTTCATACAATTTAATACCCTTTTCATCAATGCAATCGGACGGTCATTGCCACAAAATTCAACTTTCAAGATGTTTCCAAATCAAAGAAATTTCATGATTTAATTCCAGGTCCTTTAGCCCTAAAGTTTACTTGTAAACTAACCAATACAAAGAATTGTTCATTCATTTAATTATGATAATGAGAACACACTTACAACAACACACTTGATTATGCAAGTTACTGTTTTCCTCTGAAGTGGTCGAATTCCAGAGCAGAGCTTACTGTCCCACTTCTTTGGCAAAAAGGCAATAGAGTATTTAGGAAATCCTTTAACAAATGTATCAATCGAGGTCAAATAAACTTTTATGGACAATAATTAAATTTATTGTAGTATATTCTGCCAAACGTTAGGTCTGACGCTGCATTTTTAACTGTCATTAAACAAAGCCTGCTGATGCACCAAGTATGAATTTTCAAGTTAATGTAAATGGAGATAATCCTATTTCCGGTTCTATTCTCGATGTGTCTTGGCATCACATTAGATTTATAGCTCATTTTAGGGGGGAAATATTTAGAGAAATTGAAATTGGCATCAAAACGGTGAAAATAGTTTGCGAAAGTTTGGGAAAGTTCCTGATTGTGTGAAATCAGCTTTTGTCCTGAGTGGATATAAGGGTATTCGTTTGATGTTCTTAGACTTCTTCCTAAAACTCAAGCTGCAAAATTAAGTCATCGATATAGTTTTCTTCTTCCCAATAGATCATAGATCACACAATCTACTTGTTACTTTTTCTATCAGTTCAAGAGTGCACTTTTTTGAAACATTTTTTCTGTGGTTTGTTTGCAATGTGGTGCACCTGGTTAAACAAGGTGTTCCAATTTTTTATTGAAAATATATTAGCGCCTTTCTTCACTAAATCAGTTCATTTGTCGATTTTTTGAAAGAGTGTGATCACTATCAATGTAGAAAAAGACATCATTTTATCATTCTAACAAAAGAGAAGATCACTAAACTACGAATTTAACTTTAACTTTTAAAAAATCAAACCAGCAAGGTAATCAAAACAATACAGAACTTGAAATCACAAGCCTTCCAGGTCTCAGATCTCCACCCATTTTCATATTTCCTTTTACAGGTACTTCTCTTTAAATCGCACTGATAATTTGCAAGACGTGCATATACCTTGTATTTATATACAAGGATTTTGTTGTTTCATGGGTTCTTTAGTTATTCAAGAAAAAAATAAAACTTTCAGGGAATAAGCTTAATTTTGGCTGAGATGATGAAGATGAAAAGTAAAAAGGCAAAACGTTTGTATGGACCGGTGTCATAGTTAATAGAATGGCCTTATAGAGAAGAGAAGGTCTTGCATTCATCATTCGAATGCTAATCAGTCCAAATAGTTTTTTCCTGTATTACTGTAGTTGGCCTTTTTCCTTTAAACTTCTTAGGATGGCATTATTCTTTCTGTGCGTTCTTTCTGTTCAATAGACACATTTTTGTGAAATTTGTAATGGAATAGCTTGTTTGGAGTAAGAAATTTTGCTCAAACCATTAAAATGCACGACATTCCTCAGTAAACCTGTTAACACATAATGTACTGATCTTTGCGTAGGATTTGTATCATAGTTATTTAGCACTTCTTACCTTTATAAAAAGTGACGTCATTCTCTGCGATGTATTATAGTATTGTGAGATGGTATGTATCATCTGAATGGCACTCATTAATTTTGGGATGCTGTTAATCATAGCAATCTGTGAATAAGATAAAAATACCAGCTCACTAATATTTATTCATTTTCATTTAATGCTCAGCATACATATAGTCCCTCATTATTTAGGGAAATGAGAGACATTAAACAAAACCAAAATTAATGGATTGGTATTTAGTTACAACGAATTTTCCACAGATCTCAATTACTTATCTAAATATTTCTACGCAGTAAAACATTTGAGTCATTATAGTCAGTTTCAATATTTTGTCATTACTTCCTCATTTACGTTGGTAAGCGAAAGATATGTTTACAAAATTATCTAGCACGTAGCGCCTCTAACTCTGGTAGTAGAGGATATGGCTATGAAAGGCAACGTTTCTGGTTCGAAATCAGTTTGATATACATGCATTTTTTCCTAATAGTATATGCAATATATGTAGTATCTTTGTCATATCCTTACTTTGTCGTATTCTTTAGTGTAGTCCCTGGACCACAAAAGCGAGTCTTTTTTTGACTAACTCTCTAGAATAACAACAATGCTGGCTACTACATGGTAGCCGGCATTGTATGGCTTGGTATGTTACAAATAACGCACAAGAAAACCCCTTCAAAGTTCTATTATTTGTGACAAGAGATCGCCTTACCAATAGACAAAAGAATTTAACGTCATCAGACTTCCATCAACACAACACGAACTGCACAAGGGAACATTGTGACTGCCAAATATGGTTTTTGTACGAGGAATTGTTTTAATGATCATACCTTTACTATATTTAGCCGTACAGTAACGTTAGCGATTTGTTTACCATATTTAGAGTTAAGTATAATGCATTTGAAGTTTGAATTAACTGACCACTTTAAGAAGTAATTCCATAAAAGGGCATTAGATAGAAATTCAGTAAAGAATAAATAACGAAGATAGTTTGATTAAACTCAGATAGCTGCAACAGTCAGCCAAGGAGATAAAGCCTGATGCCGTTGCCATAGACTAAGTCTATCTCATTGCCTATTGCCAAGACTATTGTGGGACAATTTCGATGTAAGTAATAACATTTGAAGTGGAAATTATTACTCTTAAGTTGTTTTATGTATTCAACCTGTAAATAAACGTTCAAATTTTAATCTGTATTCTATATCTTAATTGCTTTGTAGTGAATTACTGATTTATCAGTTAGAAAAAAAAAATCAATCCAACCCCACAATAGAAGTTTATTCCTCGCATCCTCAACATGGTATATAGTCTACTCTTGAGCAGTATCAAATAATCCTTCGCCTCTCTTTGGTGTATTTTTTGTGAAAAATCAAAGGCATTAAAAAGGGACAACATTGCCGGTGAAAACAAAAATGAATAGTATGATAATGATGCTACAAATTANGTGGGACAATTTCGATGTAAGTAATAACATTTGAAGGTGAAATTATTACTCTTAAGTTTGTTTTATGTATTCAACCTGTAAATAAACGTTCAAATTTTAATCTGTATTCTATATCTTAATTGCTTTGTAGTGAATTACTGATTTATCAGTTAGAAAAAAAAAATCAATCCAACCCCACAATAGAAGTTTATTCCTCGCATCCTCAACATGGTATATAGTCTACTCTTGAGCAGTATCAAATAATCCTTCGCCTCTCTTTGGTGTATTTTTTGTGAAAAATCAAAGGCATTAAAAAGGGACAACATTGCCGGTGAAAACAAAAATGAATAGTATGATAATGATGCTACAAATTACTTTTAAAAGGGTGTCTTGGTAATAATATTTTTACCCAAATACAGGCCGCAATAGCGAGGCAAAGGTTAATGCAAGCATAATGATATAACTAATCAATTAAAAAGGCTGACAAATATATATTCAAAACAACGGTCTCGTCATTCTTACATTTGTACACTTTTTTCTCTTTCTGGCACAAACTACATGTTTTGACCATATGTATGGATATATGTGTTTACCTAAACCGAAATGTAACGAACAATAAATGATAAGAAGTTGATATTCTGTAAAACAAAACATCAAGATTTTTTCCCCAAGACATAAACCAAAAGTCGAATAATCCCAACGATCATACACCATAGATAACCCCATTATACTAAATAAAAAGAATTTTTATGTCTGTGTTCAGCACTGTAGTTAAAAAGTTTGCACTATTTTACATTGTATAGCTATTGACCATTTAACACCTTTTCATACGGTTTGTCCAAAAAGGCGAGAAAAAAGTACACTGTCTTACATGTTTCTTTAAAGTGAGAGAAAGAATAATATTGCTATAAATTTCATAGACCATTTTGTGTTCAGTGGCTGTCTTACAGAATTTCAATTCAACAACTACATTTCATTGAACAGCATTGAGGGTATACCCAACAAGAACACCCAGGTTACTTATTTACTGTTTCGACTGCACTGTCGTAGATTTCTCAAATATAAAAGCATACCTTTAGAACTTAGTAGTTCCCAACGCTTTGTTTAAAGTTATAGCTGCCCGAGATGTGCAAAAACAAATAATTTTTGCCTGTTTAATATTTTTTTATTTCGAAGCAGTTTAGTTCCATAAACGTCAGTCCCCTGAATAACCACCTAAACTCACAATAAAAATCAGTCTTTCAGTTACACAAAACACTAAATCAGTATATTACAGCTGTTGGCTTTGGAAAGTATATTTTCTTACCGGGTCACTTTGATAAAGGGGTTCGCACGTCTTTTCTAGTCCATATAAGTACTTTACATTGTCCTTTGCTTCATTAGCAGCGTCCGTTATCCTGTTATCCAACTCTTTCCATTGCTGAAATTAGGAATTAGTGAGTTAACATTTACGGAGATAGGATAAATGCAAACGAAAACAGGAAATTGGAAGCAATATTGGAAAAGTATAAACAGCCTCCTGCCCCACATAGTATCAGAACTAACAGTAAAAGAAATAAATAATAACTATGTTAGCTCCCTTGCTCCCTTTGGGGGCAATGGTGGTGGTGGGGGTGGGGGTGATGACAAATACATACACTCAGCATAGTGGCATACACAAAAACTTGCTTCACAGCAACATACATTTTGTATTCTTTAGGCAGCATATAATATCACGTTGACAAATTCGTCGTTGATACCCTTCTCTTAAATTTCACAATGCTCTGTTAGGATCAAAATAGGTATACCAGATTTCTGAACACCATTCTACTAGTTAGTAAATTAAACAGTAACTTAATTAGCTTGCTGATAGAACTAAGTGTTCTCTCCCACTCTTTCATAACAGATGAACCTTCCATCTACCCTAGCTTACCTCTTCCAATCTCCAAGCCGAAAAATCTTTACGTTAACTGTTCTATGCGGCACTTCATTCATCGAAGGAACCAGAGGTGATGTTCGCATCAAATATGACTACAAATATAGCTGTAAAAATATTAGTATATACTTTACTGTCCACAGAAGTCGAAATTTTGAGAGCAAGAGAACAAGTTTTGATTTTAATGGTGTGTTAATATTTATAAGTTAGTATTTGTACCCTAAATATTTGTACTGCTTGTGTTACCACAACGACACCCAAGTATTCGACCACTTCAGTAGTTCTGACCCTGAACCCTGTCATCATCGGAAGAACGCAGCGTTTCTTCTCTATAATACCTTAAGGTGGTTGTCATCGACATACATTGAAAAATCGTTTTATCTTCCTTTTGAGTGTACACCATTCTCATAGCCTTAACTTTGAATTTGACTGTGCATAATATTCCTAGCCTTCCATTACATTCCGTACAGAGAATAAACATTTTGTGTTCCTAATACTGTCGGAATTACTATTACCAAGTGTTCTGTAACAACAGGTCGTCGTCGACACCAGGTGCCATGTCTTGAATAGACCTCAGTGGTCAAGCTCTGCCACAGCTTTCGGTCCCTTGCACAGTGAAGAAATTCCACAGCGTTGATGTTGGTTCACTGGCTCATGCTACCCAGGAGCATTGTCCATTGTCGACCTAGATCTTTCTTCCCATTAATAGCTTCAGTGAGCACAAGGTTTTCTATGCCCCCATTTCTTACCAAGTGGCCAAGAAACTGCATTTGGCTTTTTCGTAACAACAGATACAACTTTGAAATAATTTTCTTTTACTGTATTTCTATAAAAAATGTCACTTAATTACCCGTAACACCCTTGACTTTGCACATAAAAGAACCGCAATTGCCATTCTGCATTGGTTGTGTTTTATCTGTTCTAGCAACGAATTGAATTTTGCCATACGTCGTCGCCAGTGCTCTAATTCTGCCAGAGGTCCAGTATCGTCTGCTTCCTTTCTCATTTGTTCGCTTTCTACAAGAACCTATTTCACAAAGACAGAAAGCTAAATATTAGATTCTATAATATTCGAAAGAACTGAGAACTGTTATTTACCGAATTCATTTTCTCATAGCATGGTTGCGTAAGATGAAGTCATTTTAGATCTTAATATTTGCATGTAAAGAAAAGGGATAAAAAACTGATATCAGTTTGATTAAATTCAAAGGTTGGAAAGCCACGTTATAATGTTACACATTTTCCAAATTCTATCTACATTGAAAATACAAAACAGGTATTGTAAAATTAAATAAAATTAAATAAAGATCAAAGTAACTTAATAGTCAATACATATAATACCAATTGCAAATAAATAATTCATAATACCATTTATAAGGAAGAAAATAAGAAGAAAATACTCAAGCTGTTATTCATTTTATTTAAATTGCTCTTATGTTATTTTTGTTCTTGTTGTTCTTGTTGTTGTTTTTGTCACTGTCTTTTTAGTATTGTTAAGTCTATATTAAGATTTATTGGGCTAACAACTTTATTTTACCTTGAGTTCGACAGGTAGCTTCATTAGCTGGGATTGTAATATTGTCACGTGATTTCCTTATTAAACCAACAAATGTGGTAACTCGGTCATTTGTTCCTCACATTTGTTTGCTTAGTATGGATATTGTAACTGGAAGATTGTTTAGTACAGGCTGGAATAAGAAAGAGCACAAAGATATTTACGCTAGTTTCCGTATTTTCATGTCTATTATGTGTACTTTTCCCCTCTGGTCCTTTTGATAACGAACAGGTTTTCTTGTTGTTAAGGTTGAGATTCAAATTAAGTGCCGTCATTTTTTGTTTGGATACTTCTCGCAGATAAACGATTGGTGTGTTAATTTATGAACATCTGCTCGCTACCTGTCCCTTTATTCTAGTTATTTATCAATAACACTCACTATCTTTATTGACAGCCAAAAATACCCTTACTTAAGTACTAAAGTAATGCAAGATAAAAAGTTGTTTTAAAAGTTGAAGGGCCTATCAAAGAGATTATGATTAATGATACAAATATTGGTGGCTCTCGTTCCATCTTTAAAATCATCAGGAGGTACATTTGCTTAAAAAAATAACATAATTTTCATTCTAAAAGGTGATTAGTAATTAATTTGGAAACGAAGAATAGATTACTTCCTTACTTGTTCAATTTGTTTGCACCATACTTGAACAAGGTTTTCCGTTTCTTCAACTAATTCTGGGGTGCTAGCTGTTGCTTTGACAACTTGAGTGTTAAAATGTTCTTCGTAATTCAAGAATGTACAAGGCTTTAAAGTTAATGTATCCGAAAGACCAGAATGGGCAGCTATACCAAGTTATTGAAGAAAAAAACCAGCAAAACATCACTAATTTTAGGGTACTGGCCTGTTCAAGTGGTAGGAAATACAATATTTGTACTTTTTTTCCTTTACAAATGACTTTCATTCAAGTCCATAAAATGATTTTCACCTGTACAAATTTTTAAATCTTACAAGTTGTTTCAAATATTTAAGTTGTTTTCCTTCAAAGAAATAGTTCAAAGTAACAAAAGGTCCATAAAAACCCCATTAAAATGCAAAAACTGGTTTTAAAGTAGACAAGGTTTTATTTAAAAAGGTACTCTTCTTTCTACATCTGGACTGATAACTCTGTTTGATAAACTAAGAAATTTGTTTATACTGTTCTCTTTGTATTCTTTTCGGTTTTCATCTCTGAGGTGTTATTGGCTCATCTGCTAGAGTTTGAGCAGAATGTAGTGTGACCCCCCAATTTTTTGCTATAGGAGACCTTTTAATGTTTTATACAATAAATGACACTAAAAACAAAGGTTTTGGTGGGAAAATGACTTTAGCGCGGCATACAATGAATATGGTCCATGTGTAAATGAATTAATAATGACATTTAATAGGCATCTTGTTTCAAAATTTAGTCCAAACACAGTGTGTAATACTAAGCAGCTAAAATACTACAGAGGACATGGTCTATTCATTAGAGACCTTCGAATGTGAGTGGATTGGATCTTACACTTAAAAAATTATAGAGTGCTTTGAGCTCTCCATCATCACAACCTATCCATCAAAATGCTTTAAATAAAAAATGCTTTCTGATGTAAAAATACATGCAAAGTGCATTTAACTTTTGCTTAACTAAGTTGCTCACACTATACAAATTAGTAAAGACACATGCACAAAACTAAAGGTAACATATAACAATAACATAAAAATCTAAGGTTAACCAGCTTAGACCCACAAAGACAGTTGACTATGCTTTCTATTAACAACTATATCGGTTATTATATATGGTCTTCATTTTTCAAGGCAAGCCAATCAAAAAGGTTGTATTCCATTGTTACTTTTCTTTTGTTATTTACAATACAATTGTTCATTTTGGCCTCTTGGTATTGGTAAAAGTTAACAAAAGTGATCTTGATCATAATGCACATGACGGTGTTAATTCTTCTATTTATCGTACTACAGTACTGATTGCTTATTTATCTAACAGCACAAAAAATATAATGTAATCACTTACCATTTAGAAAATGCACAAAGCCGGTTGTTGACTTGACGAAGTCTGATTGAATGGCTTTGCCTTGTGGAGTCTTTGATAGATCTCCCCAATCTTGTAACTTATTAATTGAAGGCATAAATATGACCTGAAGATGTTTTGCAAATGCTTGAAGGATGTTTTTCTCAGAATTGCAATCCATCGTTCCAAAACAAATTTCCTGTTGTGAATAAAGACAATTTATTTAGATAATATAGTTTCAAGATTTGTGCAGGTATTTGTCCCGGGAAAGGATACCTGATACTAATTTGACATTGAGTTCCACTTTCATAAATATATTTGTTTAAAGTAAGCCTTGCTCCCAAAGTTTTCCCCCTTTTAAACAACCATCGCTTTAGATTTCTCCGAAACTTTTAAAATTTCGTCAGCATAATGAATTCTTTTGCTGTGAAAATTATCCCATGGGATTGGAACTTCAAACACTCGTAATAGCTTCCTCTGTCAAGCCTAGAACAAAGTAGTATGGCCATACAGTTCTTACTGAAAACTCTTTTCAAGTTGAACTTCATTTCTATACCAAATAGAAAAGCATAGACTTATTGCACAGAACCTAAAATGCCTAAAAAATTTGTCTTACAAGGATTACAGAAGCACATACAAAAAGAAATGAAGTAGAACGTGTGATTTCCTCCAATAATAAAACCATAAGCTAGAGACATTTGGCTTGACCATCTTAACGTTGGTAAGAGAACCTCTTGACTTGAAACTTTATTTAGACGTAAGGTGTGCATATTTATATGATTACATACTCAAGTGAAGAGATTTAAGACAATAAGCGTACCGTATTTTTTAACATTCTACAATAATAATAATACCAAGTTTTCTTTCTCAGAAATAAACTGGGAAGAAGATTGAAAAAGGAAATCTGATTATTTGAAAGGATTCTGAAATGATAATTGATAAAATTAAAACTAAAAACATTTAGAATACTAATAGTGTTGAACAAATTTACTGAAAATGTTACAAGCATTGGCTCTATAAATTAATGCTAGTTTAAAAATAATTAAAAAGTTAGACTACGATATTTTCTACACTGATGTCAAAAAATTCAGTCAAAAATAGCAAAAATTCAAAATTTGATATAGCCAAGAAAACAGGGACTGAATAACAGGTAAAAGAATGTGAAAGTACACTCTCACATTATTCCAAGACGTTGGAATAATATTTCATGCTCATTAATGGACATAAAGAGAAAAATCATTTTCACATTAGTACCTCATGAATGTTTCTTATTTTCAGCTCCTTTGTAACATTACTTTTAACAAAATACAATAATAGTCCTTCGAGTCCTTCTTCTAATCCATCAGTCACAATAAGTTGATGAGGAGGTCCTCCTTTGCCATTGTTGCTAAGAGTTTTTGCTCTTGCTTCTGTCACTAGAATTTAAACAAAATGTCAAGTTGAGTACAAATTAAAAAAATATCATATATTGAAATATACAAAATGTGTTCTGCTAAAAAATTATCATTTTTAGAGGGTTACTAGTGTATCTCAGGAGAAGAAAGTGCAAAAGGATTTTGATTAGGAGCTCTGGGTGCCTATCCAAAAATGACTTGAATTGAAAAAAAAGTTTTTCGAAATTAGGCTTTAACAGAAGATAATATGGTGTTCCAGGAATCTTTACAGTATAATACTATTTCCAGATTACTATTAGTATGTAATATTTAGAATTAATCCTCTTTTCCAAAAATACTTAGAAGTAGAGGCGAGCAGCATTCCTATTTGACAATGAATTGGAAAAGAAAGAAAACGCTTAATTGAGAGCAAGATCTTTTTTTCAAAACATGTAATACAAGAGTGCCGCTGTTTTTGAAAACGCTGGATTATGGCGCTGGACCTTAGGTAAGAGTAGACGCTTAATTGAGAAAATGCGCTATTTACTTCTAAAGTCGGTACTAAAGGAATAGAGACGGTATGTGTTTTCCCTCTCAATTGTAACCCGATTTATACTTCTTTTGAAATCATCCGCTGGGAAGGGTAATATTTGTAGGCTGTTTTGAAGGCACAATCTAAACTCACTGAGTTACTGATAATTAAACACATACAGAATTAAATATGACTCTTTAAGAAATTGGTCAAAACTCACGTGATCCTCTGCTGACGTATGGTTGGTAGAAAAACATTAGAGTTCTTCTCCCATTAGGTTTCAGGAAATCGTCAAATAATTGGACACCCTAAACAAACAAAAATGTATAAAAACTACTTTAAAAACAGAAACTTCTGCAACCAGAAACTCTCGCAAGGTAAAAATTTTGCAAACTTAAACATTTTCAAATGATCCAAAGCAGAATTTTTCAAGTCATAAACTTTCGCAGAAATGGTGAAAATTAGCAAAATTCGAAAAAGTCTCTGCTAGCGAAAGTATTGTGATGTTTTATATAATATTTTTAAATGTTCACAAAAAACCTGATGAAACTTAAAACTGTATCCATGCTCTTCATGGAATTTTCAACTTGAGCCAAACAATGTTATTTCTTGACCCATTGGGCACCAAGAAATAGTTTTACTTTTCCTCGAATCTCCAGCTGTATGAATTTATCATCCTTACTCTCTGAAGAGAAACATGATGGAAAAACATATTTTGTGCAATTTATTGACTTGTAGTCATGCCAAGAGAAATAAAAGAGAGCTATAATGCAGTCCAACAAACAATTGAAGAATATCACAATATTTTGTACAGTTAATACTACTATGACTAAAATTCAACAAGTAGTAACCTGGGTGATAAGAAAGTGGTTTCTTGCTCTGAAAAATTGTTTTCGTTCATTCACAGAGGAATGTTAACAGGTGCTTTTTCCTATCATGATTGTTTTTGCTTCGTAAGAAATAATGTTCTGTCAAAAGAAAGTTAGGGTGAATGTTACCTATATGTCAAGTGTGGGCACTAATACTTGTTTATTATTGGTTCACTATACTTAGGTGTTTCTAAATCAGTGTCTCTTTCCAAAGAGAAAATCAACTTGCGTCCTTCACATAACACTGACATTAGACATTAGACAGTAACAATATTCTAGTAATAACTTTGCTTGAGTTGCTGCATTATGAGAGCAGTGAAGTTCATAGTTGTTCTTAGACGAGTCCTTGTATTTCTATAAGAGGCTGTACCCACCTGTCCCTCTGACATGGGGTCAGGAATGCCTTTGTCAAAATATAGAAAATAAATGAATTTGCTGAGCAATAGGTAAACTTGGGAGGTCTTGGCATCTGATATAGTCATGTAATTTGTTTTNGAAAACACACAACCCTGTCTTACACCTCTCTTGATCTTGACGTATTGACTCAGTTCATTATCCACACGTATACAAGCAGTTTGCTCCCAATAAAGGTTGCTATACTTAGGTGTTTCTAAATCAGTGTCTCTTTCCAAAGAGAAAATCAACTTGCGTCCTTCACATAACACTGACATTAGACATTAGACAGTAACAATATTCTAGTAATAACTTTGCTTGAGTTGCTGCATTATGAGAGCAGTGAAGTTCATAGTTGTTCTTAGACGAGTCCTTGTATTTCTATAAGAGGCTGTACCCACCTGTCCCTCTGACATGGGGTCAGGAATGCCTTTGTCAAAATATAGAAAATAAATGAATTTGCTGAGCAATAGGTAAACTTGGGAGGTCTTGGCATCTGATATAGTCATGTAATTTGTTTTCACATTTTTTTTAAAGGTTATGTCAATCAACTGGTCTGTCAGTCAGTTTATCAATCAGTAATGCTTGTATCAAAGTATAAGAATTGAGATATTTCAACAGAGCATTTTCCCCAATACACTTAAGGTGTGTCTTTACAAATCTAATAAAATCTGGCTTGAATATCCCCCAAGTAGTACAGGCTTGTCCAAAACTTCCACTTGATCTGATATTCCAGGGCTATCCAACTTGAAGCATCAGTTACCTTAACTATATCATATTGTGCAATACATTTCTGACAATAGCTCGGCTCACTTTAGACCAGAACCGTCATGATTACCTATAAGTTCACCGTTCGATAAAATTGTCTTAGGCAAGCTTTCCACAATTGCGTTGATTTGCTCAAGCTTGCTCAAGTTAATAACTAGACCTTGACCGAAACTGTTGTAAATTAAAAATGGCCTTCCATACGCTTGATCAGACTTGTTCAAGTCTTGCCAAATATATCATTCTGGGCATAAGGAGTATGAAAGAACCACATTCTTCAGAGTAAATTCCATTCTCAATAACAAAATTTCATATTACTTTTTTCAAGAAGTTAGTTAGTTAGTTTCGTATGGCTTTGTTGTTTATATTTCCACTCCAGTTCTTTTGAGCCATTTAAAGTATTCCTGACTGCAGGAATGTATTGTTGTGTATCCGCATTGTCATTGGACAGGTTAGGACCAGGTGTTCTGTGTCCTGCGGGGCAATTTGACATTTGGGGCAGGTAGCAGACTCTCGCACGCCCCATTTGTGCAGATTGGCAGCGGTTCTGCCATGGCCTGATCTCAGCCTGTTGGCCGTGGTCCACTGTCTTCTATTGGCGGTCTTGAAACCTGGTTTCACTTTAATGACACTAAGGACGCAGCCAACCTAGGCTCAGCCATGTTGGACCGACCNAGGGGCAATTTGACATTTGGGGCAGGTAGCAGACTCTCGCACGCCCCATTTGTGCAGATTGGCAGCGGTTCTGCCATGGCCTGATCTCAGCCTGTTGGCCGTGGTCCGCTGTCTTCTATTGGCGGTCTTGAAACCTGGTTTCACTTTAATGACACTAAGGACGCAGCCAACCTAGGCTCAGCCATGTTGGGCCGACCTAAGTAGAGAAGTTAGACCAAGAGGGATCCAATCCCGGCACCCGAACGAGACCATGTCTCCTCCCGGGTCCACTCCAAATCATAATTTTTCAAGAAGTGATACAAAATTATGTTGACTTGGCGAAGACTCATCGTTGTCTTTATGTTTCTCGATTGATTTTGAAAAGAAAAAAGCATAATAGCTATACAGGAAGTTGCTGTTAACTTATTCGAAAAAAACCCCAGCCCTTGCTGTCCTGGGCGTGGAGTACCAGAACAATTTAGTGAGCAAAAGGTTGACAAAAGGGGTTCAGAGTCTGTTTCATACAAACAGTTACTCGTTCTGTGTTGTAAAGTTCACTCTCAAAGGACGTATTGATCTGAACCTACTACTGTACACACATAGGAAATCAATTAAACTCTACTCCAGACTAACCCATCGTATTAGTGTTCCTGAGTTATTTTTATACGCTCCACAGGAGTGTAATCTTATCCGAATAATTCTTGAAAGACTCAATCAAGCGTCAGTTTTTATATTAATTAATAATTAATAATTATTTATCTTTACTGAATAACAAAGGTTTGTCTAATTTATATAGCTTTGATAACTCTTTTAAATAAGTATCAACCAAAGGTCCTGTATGCTGAAGTGCATTCAGAGTAACTCCTATTTTCACGAAACTGTGAAAATATCAGGTAAACTCTACATACTACAAGTGTGAAAATATTAAATTTTGAGAGCTATATTTGAAAAAAGTTCTTTCAGTTCCAACTTTAATGTAGTAAAGAAATATTGAGTATCAAAGACTGATAAATTTCAATAATGCTTTCCTGTGGTCTACGTTCTTCCTCTTATTCTGCTCTTTTCTCTTTGCAAAGGATAAAAAATGTACAGAGCAATGAATATCTCTTTTTTTGTTTGTGTGTGCATCTTTATTAATGTGAACGATTTAATGATGTTACTGCTTACTCAAATACATTCTGAAAAAGACCCGGTTTTGACGGAATTTTTTTGAATCTAATATTGATTTGTAAGATTTTTTTCAAACACCAAGAGCTATGCAGTTTCTCTTAGCTTTACTTTGTAGTTATCTATTGTGACATGGTATTGAAAATTCTTTTATCACCGAGTCAAAACCTGCCTTCTAAATCCAGCTATTTGCTCAATTTATAGAATCACAGAGTCGACAAATAAACCTTATGCATAATCAGCTCAAGCCTACGCTACTATCCTTTAAATGTTTTAAGATTAAATGCAGAGTATGGTTGGTGTACCTTATCACAGTCGACAACATTTTCCTCAACCAAAGGAAGATCTAGATCCAGTCTCTGTGCAATAATTGACATTAAGTAAGTATGTTCTTCGGCGATTTTCTTTTTCCGGGTTTCACGTGTCTCCTTAATTTTCAACTAACATAAAGGATGAAAGTAAATAAAAATTGTCAGACTTTTCTTCACTAAACAAAACAAACTATTAATGAAAGAAGAATTCAACCAGTGTTGAAAATTCCAGTTCTACTGTAACAGTTTTTATAGAATAATCTAAAAACTGTAGAAAGTTACAAATAAGGAATTGGAAGTCGTATAGTAAGTTCACAACTTGGTCTTCCTCATGCACAAATACTGAGAACAAAGAGATTATGACAAGCTTTTAATCAATTCATCGATTGGATTTGTATCTATTGTAATAAAATAAATCTACTAAAAGCAAGTAATATACAAGACCTAGACACTACACATAAAAAATTGACAGGTGGTAAAAGTCATGAACCCAACATTTAGTCATTGAACATGCTCATGAAGAGGTACAGTGGAATTCAGTTAAGGATAGACTAAAAGGTCTCAAAAGAAAAGATTGGGGTATTGAGACATTACCGACTGTAATAAAATTGGACAATATTTTTCACCCTTCCTGCAAAGCAAATGTGTAAGAAGTAACTTCTGTAATGAATGTATCTGTAAGATTGGTTTTCAGTGTAATGCAAAAAGTTTAAATGAATGTATCTGTAAGATTGGTTTTCAGTGTAATGCAAAAAGTTTAAGTGTAATGCAAAAAAAATTTACAAATTGCCCACATTTGCTATATTTTAGCATTATAGTAATTTGTATTCAAAACTTAAAGGCGTCTGCTGTGGAGAAGCAAGATCTATCTCTTTAAAATATACTGAACTAAATTGAAACCACAGCTACAAAAAAAGGCATTATATCTCAAAGATTGTGTATTCCTGGTTATTTGTGTATGACTATGACTTTAGAGCGGGAACAACAAATTACTTGAAATGTAATGACTTTGGTCAAACGATTATTTAAAAAAGACAAAAGAGAAGCTGCATTTGAAAACAAGCATTTGATTGATTCATGGAAATAAGCAAGAAGCAATCAATTGTTAAATTACAAACATGATAACCTGTCGTTCTTTAACATTCTCTGAGGTTATGGGATGAACTGCTGATTGTGTAATACTTTTCCTTCGCTTTCCACATTTACCATCTAATAAGCTTTTGCTATCACTGCTCTGTGTTCCTTTTTGTCCTCTCTCAGCCATTGTAACGAGTTCCTCTTGTTACACTTGTAAAAAAAAAGACAAGTGAGATTTTAATGTTGCAAAGAACATTTATTATTTATTTTTATTATTATTAATTACATTAAAAAATTTGATAGTGTGTTAAATCTACTGCAAAATGTTTTCTACCATTCTTGTCCTAACTTCTTGTTCAAAGATTTAATAACAATGGGCTACTTTACAGCAAACATTTTGTAGATATTACAATCTGTTATTATACACTTTATTTTACCTACATATGGCTCCAATATACTCATTTTAGGTATATTGACGACTTGTTTCAGATATAAGTTGTAATAAGAGAAACAAGATGTACAACGAATATAAGACGTTGCGGTACATTCAAAGGTGATTTTGTGTAATCATAAAATGTATTATTTAATATACTTTATCAGGGGGAATTAAGCCTTGTCCTGGCTCCAATAAGGAATCAAAGGAAGGAATAAATATATATCCAGCCATGAACGTTATGAAGTAAATTTCATTGTTCCAGACATAAAACCTTATTAAAAATGCTTTCCGTCGAGCAAATAAGTTTCGACAAGGGAAATGTTAGTCAAAAATTTCTTTCCAAAGAAATGATATATTTTTAATTATGTACGCAAAGAGTATATGTTTTAATGTTACCTTTGGCCTTTCATAGAGACCAACGTAGTTTGTTTGCAAATTTAGCTACTCGTTTAATCTCCTGTGATCGACACAACTATTGAAACGATTTAACTTTCAGGTATTTATTTTCTGTAGCTTTTGTGTTTAATAAATACCTAAGTTGTACACTCAAGCCCAGGCTTTTAAAACTTTTTTCTATGTTATTTTGTATATATCTGTTTGAAAGCATTGTGTTCTAATTAAAAGGTTCCTTTTAGTTAGGAGTGAGAATGACAAGCTCTTTTTTACAATATTCATATTCTGTTAAAGCACTTCAAAGAATAGTAAAATGACTAACCTGTATACCTGTATATTATTTTACCTATGTTTGTAAATACTGCTTTGTGATGCTGGTTTCCATTTCATATTTTCTGCATTTGAATTTACGTTGTTTATCTTCATTTGACAACTGTCATATGAGATATTTATCATAGTTTCACTATCTCTAAACCTGCTTTGCTCACTCTTTAATTGATTTGCACGATTAACTTAAACTGCCAGCAATTATTAAAAGTTCTTTACATTAGTTCAAGTGTTTTTTTTATTGTACTTAGAGTTTCTAGAAGATAACTTTTTAGATCCTTGATATTTGATTTCATTTGATTCCAAAGGATGCAAAAAAAAGTCTTGACTTGAATTTGATTTGATTGTTTCGATATTTTCTTCTATCACGTACTTAGGAGAAAAAGGTGTGATTGGTTCTTCACATTTATTTATCATGTACTTATATCAAAGATAAATTTCCATGTACAAGTAACAGCAGACTGAAGTATAGGCCAATGTCGCAAATTCGCTGAAGTAACCTCATGATAAAATTTGAATAACCTTTAAATTTAAAGGCATACGGTACAGTTCTTTTCTTAGCTTTGAGTTGAATGTTAGTTTTTCTAAGATGCTAGTCTGCAGGGTTGTGTTTTTATTAAACTGAATTTAGTAAGTTGGGTACTTTATGCCACTTTTTAAATACTTACAGGTTTTCTACTCTGGGTAGGTGCAGGGTAAATTCTGTACAGACAACAATTATTGTGAAAACAAGAATACAAAATACAAATTTTTGAATACAAATGTACCCACAATATTAAGTATAGAAGAACCTCAATAGTTTTCAATGGCATTAACTTGATACCTCGAGAGGTACCAGTGACTGGATTTACTTATAGGAAGTATAAGAAGCTAATTGTTAAAGGTCAACAGTCTAGATACATTTTCATACTGATGAAATCTTTGTTTGAACCTGGAAAGCAAATGAGACTTTTGCAGTCTGTTTTAACAAAAAAAACCTGACGAAGATATACTTTGCACTAGTCTTGTGTTATGAACCCCTTTGAGCGTTGGCATGGTAGTCACAGTCCAGTGTTGCTACTGCGTGAAAAGGCCACACTTTGTTTGGGGATTCTGCTAAACTGCTCAAGAATAGACAAGGGTTCAAAATAATGCTGAAATTGTTTGGCTTGCTAGGAACCATAATTTCCTAATTACTGATAAGTTTAGAGCCAAGCCAAGGTTTTATTGTTATTGAGAGTGAAATAGTTCTTTTTTCTACACCTTATTCTCTTTCAATTACTTACCTGCTAATGCAAAAATTAAAAATTACCCTTTTTATCAATGTGTTTTTGTAAAAGCATGAAAGCAGTCTTGTTTCACGGTTAGCAAGTTTTGCGAATAGTTAGGAGTTTTGAAATACTCAAACAAGTAGTACATATGTCCAAGAAATACAGACCAAAAATACACAGTGTGACATGAACTACAACCCCAGCGTGTGCACTCATATAAAAAGTTGTAGTCATCCTTTTTATTAAATTCACTGAGAAAGGGGAGAAAATTTGTTCATTACAAGGACTAAGGTTTTTTAAAATTGGTATTTTTTTGTCCATAGTCAGGCATTTCAGAAAATAAGGACCCTGTGTAGAAAATATGTCTGAAAAAATTTATCTAACCAAAAAGCATGTAACTTGTAGAAGACACTTGTAATAAAAAAGTTGAACTGGAATGTCAGTGGAAAGGGGTGAATTTAAAAGTAAAATGTCAGTGAATTCGTACTTATATAAAATACTCTGAATTAGATGAGTGCCATTTTTTAAATAGGAGTGCACCCGCCGGAAATACAACTCAGCCACACATTGGCCACTGCTGACCGGGCACCTTCATTTCTGTGTAGAAATGTTCACTAAGGAATAAAGATAATCAACCAGTCAAAAAGTTAAACCTCTATACCCGGCAGAAAGGATGAGAGTGTTCACTCTCTGTAATGACTTTCTCTAACTTTTACAGACTCTGTGAGATGGTTTTAGTTGATCAAAGCAGGATATAGGAAGCCAAGGGTTTTGCCAATCAAACAGTATAATGGGAAATAGGAAATACTCAAATGACTCGTTAAGTATGTTGTATATCATTAAGTTCTTGCTATGAAACGTAGGGTTCTCTTTGAGTGGCCAAGGATATTCTTGTTACAGAAATTTTTACCTTAAAGGTTTTGTGTTTTTAATATCTCTGGATGAAAATGAAGAAGGTAAAATATTTTAAAGCAACCATTTGGGGTAATCTTTTTGTTTATAAGTAGTACATAGTATTTACCAAATGGATCAGACGGCACTAACATTTATCGGTATAGAACTTAACTTTGCTCTATAGTTGTTTTATTGCTGAGAATCGACAAACATAAACAACAGTTACTTCCTACAGCTAACAAAGTGCTTTTTAATGTTGAATCTGTTCTTTTTTCGTGTAACCTTTACATCTTGTCACTTTAGAGGCCAAGAAAAAGAGAATGTCTTCACGCGTAATAAAATGAACTCTGTAAAAGAGCGCTCGTCAAGGAAAAATAAAGGATAAACCTAAAATTATTGTTTAGTCCTATAGCAAAAAGTAAGTAACCATAATGGATGAAGGAAATAGACTGAAATTTAATTCTTACCTGACGAGATAAAGTCTACCAAATTTGGTCAGACAAAAACTGACCCATTGTTTTTAATATACATTGACTGTCTATAGATAAAGGGGAATTGACAGCAAGTGTAAGTCAAGCTCACGCCATATGAAGACGCTACACTGATTGGCTAATCTTTCCATGGTAAAATGCCTTCGAATTTTTATTTATGTCAATGGCGAAAACATTGACTCTATTAAAAACAACTAGAACACGTCATTGTTGTTATCACCACCAATTTTGATGCAAAATAACTGAGTCCAAAATTGTCTAAGCAGCAATAGTTGGGGGAGGGGGGGGGGGGTAGAAAATAAAGGGAACATGCCTTAATCGTTATATATCATTTGATGCGAAAAGGCATATCAAACGTCAAAAATAAGTTTCAGGGAGTAGTGGACAGGGGCCCAACCATTTCCTCCTTTTTTCAGTAGTATACCTTAACTTTAAAAGGGTATTTTTCTCTATCCCAGAAGCTTAGTTTCTTGTATGCTTTTGTGGTATTTTCCAATGCTTGTTCTGATTTTCAGTGATTTACTTATTGTAATTTTTAACACATGGCAAATATCTTTTTTTCAGTTTTTACAAACATTGCTGTTACAAAAGTATTTTCGACAAAAATCCTAAAATAAAAAAATTGCAATCCAACTATTAAAAATATATATCTCGAGCCTTTGTGTTTGTTGTCAGTTTTAAATCAAAACAAGAAAAATGTACTTCTTTTATATACACGATACTACACAGCCAATAAAATACAAAGTATGGTGATTCGAGAACAAAAGAATTAAAGGCAATGAACATTATGACCAATAAATTGCGACACAAAAATTAAAGGAGAATATAACAAGATAACTAGTTGCCCAGACTTTTACTATATTATATATAATCAGATGAACGAGTAAGAAAAACGCTAATTTTATAGTACTCAGAGTTTCATGTCTTTCACAATATTCAGCTGTATACACATTCTTCTTCTTTCTTTATTGCACTGTCATCAATTTAGTAGATATCATGCTGCCTACAAGTTTGCTCCAGGTCTTTCTGTCAGAACACAGAGTTTCAAGGTTTGTGATATTGGTGGAAATGTCATTGCAGAGAGGAATATCAGTGAGGTTTTTCAGTTCCTTCAAAACTCTGTCAAGCCAGGTGGTCTTTGGCCAACCAGGTGGTCTTTTTACATGACTGCTGAAGTAGTTTAAGGCATTACGGGCTGGCGTGAATATTGGTAAGCGCATCAGGTGTGCAAACCATGACATTTTCCTTTTCATTATTATCACACTCCATGGTATTGTCTTCGTTCTTTCGTAAAGTTTTACGTTTGAGGTTTTTCTTGGCCAGATAACTTTGGTCACTTTCCGTAGGAACCTCCTCTGAATGGCATCAACTTTATTTTCGAGTTCTTTAGTCATCGCCCACAGCTCCGAGTTGTACATGAAGATACTTTCAACATATGCTTTGAAAACACGAATCTTGATTTCCTCAGAGATATGCCGACTTTCGAATATATGATTGAATGCCTTGTACGAATCGATGGCTTTCCCCTCTCGCCGCTTAATGTCTTCACTGGTGTCGAGAAGAGTCCCAAGGTACTTGCATTTTTTCCAGCTTTCATCAGTGGATTGTCTGCTGATGTGGTATTTTTCTGTCTTGGTCTTGTTGACATGTAGACCACTTTCCTCAAGCATTGCCGGCGTTATACGTTCCACTTGGTTTATTTTAGACTCATCAGATCTAAGAAATGATATGTCATCTGCATACTTTGGATCGATTTCCACATGATGAATATCTAGGTCAATTAGCCAATCTAGGGCTGACCACATAGGTTTGGTATAATCTTGTCTTTCAATCATCTTAGGAAGTGGTTTCACTGCATGTCCTAGGTATAGGATAAAAAGCAAAGCAGATAGACAGTCACCTTGACAGATACCAATTAGGGTATGTATATCAGAGCCTTGGTACTTTCCGATCCTTACGGTCAGAATAACTTCGTTGATCAAGATGTGCATCATAAACAGCTTGCATGGGGTTAAGGTTCTTTTTAGGATCTCCATCAGTTTGCGTCTGTTGACAGTATCAAAGGCTTTGGACATATCAAGCAGAAGTAGGAAGATGTCATAGTTTTCAGATGTGATTGCCTTCTCTGCCATTGTTTTGATGGTAAATACTTGCTCGGTGGTTCACCGTCCTCTTTGATATGCAGCTTGAGTGATTGGAATCTCAGCTTTCATTCTTTCCCAGCATCTATCTATGATTGTGATGGTGAGTATTTTCCTCAATGGTGACAACAGTACAATTGGACGAACATTTACTCTTTTATCTTTTTTAGAGGTTTTGGTAATGGGTTGATAATACCTCTCCGGAGTACTTCGGGGTGTTCTCCGGTCTCACTTGTCTTGTTCAGAATTTCTGCTATGTGAGAATGTAGTTCATCTGGTCCATATTTTATATACTCCGCATGCATATTATCAATGCTTATGGCTTTGTTATTTTTAATTTTTTTCAATGCTATTTTTTATTTCGTTTGATGTAAAAGGAGGTTCCATCATTGCGGATGGTATTGGTGGTGAAGTATTCTCTGAGTGGAAAAGGTTTTCGTAGAAGGTTGTGATGATTCTAATTTGTTCCTCTTCCGAAGTTACGATGTTGAAATCACTGTTAAAAATTTTGAGAGGCTTCCTTGGCTTTTTTGAGTTGACAGTTCGAATTGCCTGATTTAGTAGTTGGTTGTGTTATTTTTTTTGTTTTCAATTTCTTTCAGTTGTTTATCTAGTAGGGCATTTCTTTCATCTTTCAATAGGTCTTTCACTTCTCTCAAGGTTTTATTTCGTTCTTTTTTCAGTTTTTGCCTCTTTGTTTTGTTTCTGGTAGATTCAATGTCGTCTCGCAGTTTCTTTTGCTTTTTAGGTTGGTGATTGCGTCTGATGATGAGTACTTTTTCTTTTGATCTTTTACTCCAAGTACTTCTTTGGCTGTTTTGTTGCATGCTTCTGCTATCATCTTTCGTGGTGTCTTCTGATAATCTTTTTTTTAGCGTTTGTGAGTATTCTTTCTGGCTGGTGGGCTCAAGCAATTCCTCGATCTTGATCGTTTCGGAATTGACCTTGTGTTTCTTTAACCTCCACCATTTCAGTTTTAGAACAGTTTTAACTAGCTTGTGGTCAGTTGGCGTAGAAATTCCGCTGTAAGATCTTGAGTTCTGGACTAATGGTCTATGTAGTTGTTTGGTGATGACATAGTCAATCTGGTTGCGATAGGGGTTCCTTCTAAGCTCTCAATCAAAGGCAAGGTGTGGGAGGATCCGCTCCATTGATTTCCATGTAGTGCGGTGGGCAAATTTATGTTGAAAGAGGGTGTTGGTGAGAACCAAATCGTGTTCTTTAACAAAGTTTAGTAGGTGTTCTCCATTACTGTTTAGAAGTCCTTTGCCAACTTTGCCAATGTTGTCAGGAAATCTTTTGTGACCAGTGTCGGTTTTCGCATTGAAATCGCCTAGAATTAGCAGATGTTTGTTTTTCTTTTGTGGATGAATGGCTTGGGCAAGTGCCTGATAAAATTCCTCACATACCTGTGGATCTTCTTCACCTTTAGCCATAAGCGGCTACAATGTTGACACGATGCTGGTCATTGAGTTGGAAGGAAGCAGTTGATATTCGGTCATTTATCCTTTTGAAACTTGGGTTCAAAGACTCTTCTATGATTATATCAGTGCCTGTGTGTTTGTTTTTACCTTGTATACCGGCGTGATAGACTTTGTATGTTCTGGTTTTGTTGCCATGTTTACCTGTGATGGTGCTGACGTCTTCTTCTGGAATGTGCGTTTCGGTTATTGATAATACTTGTAAATCGTATTTAATCATATCTTCAATGATAGATTGCTGTTTTATTTCCTCTCTGCATCCTTGTACATTGAGCGTTCCAGCATTAAGATTCCTGAGCAAATTTGTTGACAGTTGACTTTTCCTCTTGGCAGAAGCCATTGAAACGACCGGCGTCACCCAGGTCGACCATTTTTGAGACACATGATCACTTGAAAAAATTTTTACAAAGATGTTATACAAATAATTGTGTAACCTTACCTTTTGAAAAGCAACTATTGATAACAAAATAATCATTGAGTGCAACTACAAAACAGGAAACGGGCATTAAAAAATCATTATCCTTGTTGATAAGATTTGAATCAAATCAAAAGACTGATAATAGATGATGATTTTTTACTTCAACCAAAAAATTCTCAAGATTGGTGGCTAATTTCAAATTTCCCTGTTTTACATGGGACTACTTCCCCTCTATCACTTGACCAGAACAAATATATTGGTTCTCTAGCCAAAGTAAACACATCCGTCGCCCACGTCCAATATCTTAAAGTAATGGGATTCGAAAATCTCGAACAGTCTATAAAGTTTGGGGAGAACCTCATCTTACCAAAGAGCGCAAACACCTAGCCTAGTTTCACGATTCCCTGAAAATTTCGCTTCCAGCCCCCCAAAACCCAATTGAGTAAAGCACATGGAACATCGTATTATCACAGTTGATCCATACCCAGTCATGCACAAGGCGTATCGGACCCTTTACACATTGCACCAGGAAACTGACAAACAGATCTCCAAAGTGCGGCAAAGTAATATCATACTACAGTCCCTGTCTCCTTGATATGCCTCGGTGATCATGAGAAAAAAGAAAGACGGGTCAATGCGCTTTGTGTGCGAGGTTTAAATGACGAAATCAAAGACACGTACCCATGACCACATGTCCGTGATATTCTGAACAAGATTCATGGTGAGGCTTGAATTACCATCGGCATATTAGTCTATGCCTTTACATGAGACCGATAGGGAAAAGACCGCCTTTTCTAAACCACGCGAAAAATTCGAGTTTAACGTCACATCATTCGGGCTTTTTAACCCAGGGACTTCTTACNCAAAGTAATATCATACTACAGTCCCTGTCTCCTTGATATGCCTCGGTGATCATGAGAAAAAAGAAAGACGGGTCAATGCGCTTTGTGTGCGAGGTTTAAATGACGAAATCAAAGACACGTACCCATGACCACATGTCCGTGATATTCTGAACAAGATTCATGGTGAGGCTTGAATTACCATCGGCATATTAGTCTATGCCTTTACATGAGACCGATAGGGAAAAGACCGCCTTTTCTAAACCACGCGAAAAATTCGAGTTTAACGTCACATCATTCGGGCTTTTTAACCCAGGGACTTCTTACCATCGCTTAAAGGGCATCAACTTGTTAGGACTATTTTCGAGCCGAATTCTGGCATACATGCACATTATGGTATTTACTAGACCCTTCCCGAAAGAGTTTTCTAATCTTACAGAGATTTTCCAACGCTTACGACCATAAGACATCTACTTAAAGCTATCTAAGTGTTTTTGCCAGTGCAAAAGTAGAACTTTTATGGTACGACCTTTCTCGCAATGGAATACAGCCACAGGCCCATTTGACAGACACTGTTCGAACTAATAAATGACTCTCTGCAAAGAAAGAACTCGAGGGAATTCTCAAACATGCTGGCTTCTCCAGAGCCTTTATTCCCAATGTCTTAACGTTCAGCCGTCCGCTAAACAGTTGACAAGTGATTGCACCCCAATTATCTTGACAGATGACTGTGAACATGCATTCCACCAGTTGAGAAACCAATTTTACACTTTCCAGACCTGAACAGATCATCTATTCTTGAAGGCGACGACAGCAACTTGGCGGTTGGAGGAGTTTTATCGCAGTTTGGCTCAGATAAACTTACATTCTGTTGCATACCTTTTTACTGGATCCTAGCAGAACTGCTTTGCAACATGTAAAGAAGCGTACATTTTTATGACTGCTGTCCGACACTGGCATGTCTACTTGGCCGAAAATCCATTTCATTTTACACTTTGACTATAATCCGTTGTTATCCTTAATCTATCTTCGTGAACCCAAGAACCCGCGCGAACTATATCGTCAAATACATTCGTGTTACCTTAAATACAAGTGATTGCCTTGTCAAGGCACACGGGAGCGTCAGAAACCCATCTGTTATCCACGCGTGAAGACCGGAATTACGCGAGGCTCGCCAATAATATCAATTTCAAAACTTAATTGAAGGTGGCCCAGTCAAAAGACCCATTGATATGCGATGGACTCAAGCACATTACCTAAAATGTTGGTCTCCAAGGGTCGTCGTAAATGAGTTTAATCCCTGTTACGAATCGACGATGGTCTATCAACGAAGTCTTTAAGACCTGTTCTTCCCGCACCAGTAAAATCGATAGTAGTGCAAGACTATCACAACACTGCACATTTTGGTACCGACGAAGCACACAGCACTGTTCTGTATCAATTCTATTGGTCGAATAAGTTGAATTATATTAAATCACATATTTCTCAGTGTTTAACCTGCCAACACACCCAATGCCATATTCGATCACCGAAATCACCGCTAAGGGACATCTTAATACTCAATGCTTCCATACAGTTCATTTTGATTGACATTTGATATTTTCCTAAGATCAATCACGGATATCACTACATTTACTTACTGGCGATATTTTCTCAAAATTCGTGGAAATCATTCCTCTCAAGGATCGAACCTCCCCTGTCATAGCATGCATTTTTGACTTTCTGGGTATATGTGCATGGAAAGCTTATTTACTAAATATCGGATCATGGCTTGAATGTCGACAGCCAAGTTATGAGCAACATATGTAACAAGTTAGGCATTGAAAAACGGCGTTCCTCGGCTTATCACAACCGGAGAAACGGCTATACAGGTCAACATATTCGCACCATTAACAATATGCGAAGGGCTTTCATCCTCCATCGACACCTTCCCAAAACGAATTGAAGACAACTATTACCTAGTCTGGCATTCGCTTTGAATACCAGTTTGAGTAAGGGAACCAATTCTATACTGTACAACATCGTTTTTGGCAGTCCAGTCAATCTCCCCAAAGATGTGTTTGGACACCAGGTCCGGACCCATGTGACCACCTGTCAGTAAGCGATTATCAGCAGTTTCGACCCCATTCATGTCTTCCATCTCTTTCTTGATTTTTTCAAGTTAAGCCAATCGTTAATGCAAAAGCAATACGATTGGAACACCCGACTCATTAATTATTCATCCGGGGAGAGGGTATGGGTGAAGAAAAAACACTACAAAACCGGCGAAAGCTTAAAACTGACACAACGTCGAGATGGCCCTGGGACTTTTACCGAGAGGCTACCAAACGGAGTAAACTTTTCGAATAAAAGGTCAAAAATGAAAAACAGGAAATAGTTCATCACAACTTATGTGTCAAGGCGCATTCTTCAAGGCTACATTAACGTAGTAATTTCATTTTATTCTCTATTAATGCATTAATTTCTGAAATACAGCAATGGTTGAAATAAATTTTTATATCGTGTAACTTGATTTGGGGTATTTATATTACAATGGCTATGGTGACTATATTGCACAATCCTTTTCTTTTTTCTTTTGTGTTCGTTATCGAGTTTGTTAATGGGCGTTTACCTCTACACAAATTTGAAGCACATTCTACCTCGATTATAATCGAGGTAGAATGTGCTTCAAATTATTTTAACCAAGAATTTATAGATTAACGAGCATCTGATCACGAAAATTATCAAAATCACACTTTTTTCGGACCTTCCAAAGAAACAGGTCAGTTGCTCGAAGCCCGAACAGAATCAAGCTTGACAAAAAAAGACCCACATGCATTTTTTACTAAAAAGTAAACAATGCATATTCAAATTAAAACAAAACAAAACAAAACAAAACAGCAACTTGCAACGCTGACTAAAGTACCTAACAAAACCGTCTTTAAAAACAGCAAAAATTATAGATTTAATATCTACATCAAGTGGGGACACAACTTTCAATTGCTGCGTAAAACTACGATAAAACGTTTTCCTGCGTTATAAACATAACCATAAAGCGGCTAAAAGATAGAAAAACATCAAATAAATAGTCCCAATTCATTCAATTCACTTGCAGCTGGTCACGAAAGTCTGTGGAATGCGAAAAGAGCAATTATGATTCAAAAAAGGATTATCAGGTCAACAAAGTTGCGCTGAGAAAAGTGTTCACATCAAAAGATGCCAGCTTCCACATTTGTTTTGCCCAATTGCTATTTTGTTGCACATAAATCAAAACATCTTAGCATTCCACTTGTTGCTTATTAATATTCCTGGTCGAGATGCTTACAAACGGCATATGAAAGGCTTTGACTAAAATGAGCTTGTTTTTATTACAAGTTCTGTATTAAAAAACCTGAAATCTTTTAACCAGTAAAGTTCCCTGTATTCAGGTTAATAGCAAAAGCAAGCTGTATGAAGCTATATCTTTCTGCAGAATCACAGAACACTTAACAAATCAACTTAAATTAACTTTGTAAAAAAGAGCGCTAAGGGTTCGTCTTCTAACTTAATCATAACACTCCTAAAAGTGCAACAAATCTAACGCA
Organism: Morbakka virulenta; assembly: GCA_003991215.1. Classification (NCBI taxonomy): domain Eukaryota; kingdom Metazoa; phylum Cnidaria; class Cubozoa; order Carybdeida; family Carukiidae; genus Morbakka; species Morbakka virulenta. Next base: position 1,177,070 of record RDPX01000023.1, read on the forward strand.
TGTTTATATATTTAAAGTTATCGGTGGGCCTTAAACAAAAAAGTTAACTATTAATTAGTACATACTACTAAGCCCTTTTATCTACTGGTATGATTTTCCCTTGAAAAAACTCCGGAGTTTGGGTGACCAGTTTTGGTCATGTCGAATCGAATTAACTTTCCACTATCCTGAAAGTAAATATACTTCTTCGAAGTCTCAGATCACTTTTAAAATTCGGGGGGTTTATTCGTGTTACGTTTACGACTAATTCGCTAGCATACATTTTTAGGCTTTTACACTCTGAGGGGTAAATTTGCTTTCTCAGCCTAACAACGGTTGTCATTGGTTCTTCAATCCAATTGGTGTACGAAGACAGTAAATCCCTTCATAACCAGGAATGTGCTCCTACTTTGTCATAAAGCACTGTACTGCAAATAATGTAAACGGGTCATAAATTAACCAAAGAGGGTAGTATTACATGTGGGCTTCCTATAGCAAACACAGGTGTGACATGTCCAAACGAATATTTTAAGATTGATTCTGAAAAATGCTTTTCATATAAAATAACTTTTAGTGAAGAACAAATGTTGCCATGTGTAGGTAAATTAAAGATATATTATATTTTCTAACTTAATGTATGATAAAACAAAGAGATCCATGGGAAAAATAATGTACAACGTGACATAGTTTAGCTATGTACAAGAAGGATTAAAATATTGCTTCAGCTGAAATCAAACTCGTATGCAAGCTAAGTAGTAAGAATATGATGAAAATATGCAATACATGTTACTATTATTACTGAAATACAGATAAGTATTTCAAAAATCCAACAAATCAATGAAGTTCTCTCCGAGGCACTATTCAGAACGGGTTCTTTTTCGTCTGGCCATTTTGAGATTGTATAATCCGACCACGATTCTTCAGATTTTACTAGAAAGGCACAAATAAATTATGTTTAAATACTCTTGAAGATGAAAACTAGAAAAACCATTGATCTAATAAGTAAATGCAGTACAATACCAGGAGTAAGAAAATATACCTGTTGAAAAAAACATTAACCTGTCTACTATTACGTATTTGCAAGATTGTTTGTTGCTTCGCCGGCTGTGTTAAACTGTATAATTTTTTACTTGTTTCTAACAATAATTTAATAAATACGAAATCAACACGTCTACCCTCAAAGTTCTTGAAATGGAAGGCGGAAATAGGATAATTGGCGATTCTAGTGGTACCAGAAAGTACTGCAGTAATGGCAGGATTAAGAATACATAAAAGAACTTTGTTAACTTTACAACGTGTGAATGAACTTTAAACTATCTCGGATGCGCCTGGTTTTTACTGCTATCGTGCTACTGCACTCAAAGCCATCTTCAGAAAATCAAGTTTATTTCTCTTTGTCTGCAACAAACTTCTTTTGCTTATCTCAATATATGTTTATTCACATGGTCAAGTGCTAGTTTGATGGAAACAACGTAGCCTGTACATATTTAAGACTGAATGATAGAAGAAAGTAGGAAGTCCTTAGTATTTACGGGCGAAATCGTGAGCTAAAACTCAACGAAAATGGTGGTACAGAAACACTCACCAAATTGTTAAAGGCACAGTACCTTTTACAATTAATAAATGCGGTGAAAATTCAGAGATTAAACAATTTAGAGCAATTATTTGAGCTATGCCTGCTTTCCATTTAACAGGCTACTTAAATATAATTTTATTTCACTACCGCTTTGTAGACAAAAAGTATTCCTACAAGGTCTGAAGTGGTTGCAGATAGCTGATCGTACTCTGTGGAGTGATAAAATGTCTTTTATTTCCCCCTTTTTCGTCATATAGGCAAAGAAGCATCTCGGTGTCTTCTTACGCAGTTCTCTATTGTTATTTTGTGGCTGTTCTTTTGTACTCTTGTCTTCCTCTTACATTCGTTTTATTCGGGTTGAAATAGCCCTTTCTTTTCTCAAATACCTACGTAAATGCAGTACGCATAGCAAAAGTACTCGTAGTAGTAAAAGAAAATGAGATAGGCGTCTTCTTGTCAGCAAAAAAAAAGAGATAAAAAAATGTTCTGCTACCAACCATAAACACTTACCTTTTGTACTTTGCGGTGGCCTCTGCTTTAGGTGCATGACTCTGATATTTTTCTGCATGGGGTTAAAGTTAAGACCGGTGATCAGAATGTTAAAAATACAAACTTAACAATACTTCTGCGTACTATTGAGAGACTTCCTAGTTACGGTCTTGTTTAATAACTGTCCTAAATTATGCTTTAATACAATCGATTCATCAACAGATGGTCTTTTACTACAACGAAGGGAAAGACCGTGTCACCCAGTTCAACAATTAGTAGATTTCGAGTACGTAGATGACCCTAAGAGCCAGCTGTCTTAAAGAAGTTAGGGCTCTCATTTATAAGGGCAGTCATGCAGCTCATTTGATATTGTTTAAATGCACAAATGATCAAATAGATTTTTAAAACCTCTTTAATTGATATCACTCTTTATCTACTTGCTGGTATTAATTATCTAGGAAGCTAGTCTATAACAGACAGAGCTATTCGAATACATACAGCTTAAGCATGAGAAGCAACACAAGCTTTCACCAAACAAAGTTGTATGGGTGAAGCTAATGTACATAAATACTTTCTATGTGCATCAGTTAGGTGAAATGCTATGTAATATCGGTACGCGTGCTATTGTAAAAGGGTCACACGAAATGTCAGTTCGTTAAAAAGACCGGTTGCTGTTATTGTCTGTTACAGATTAAAAGTGAAATAAAGCTGAATTTAACAAGGAATGTAAGCGAAGGTTTATAATACAGTACACTAATTTTAAGTTTAGTTTTTAGTGAAGTTTTGATGTTTAATTGAAAGTAAATCAGTTACCAGCAGTATGATTGTTGAAACAGAAAGAAGAATTGTGCAGTGTGTTTTATCGAATAAAAAAAACTGTTTAAACGTCGAAATTTCAAAGAATCTCTGATAATTGTAAGAGATAGTTATGATTAAATATATTGTGTCTATTTGTTAACATTTAAGTCTTTTATTCAGAAATCTGCGGATGTGATTTTGTATTAAAGCTGTGTTAATTCTTGTCTCTTCGTTTGTATTTTTCATTTAATCTATCTACTACCTATGAAGCACTACGGAAGATTGAATTGACGTGGCCTTACACTTTGTTCTTAAATAGAAAGAGTCTATAGATGCACAGCTCCAGCTAGGAAGTATGAACAAGTACTGTCATTTATAATGACCGGTGCATAAAGAAAATCTAAATACTTATCAACAACATCGCCCTTTTCTCAAGATTGCCAACCAAATTCCAATCATGATTAAGACTGCCTATATTACAAATTTCAAGATAAACCCATTAAAATTATAAGTAGTAAGAGCAGTTTTCTGTTTTCATAATCATCACATTTGGACAAAAATATTAAAATTTTACCTTCGGCAATATTAAGGTCAACCAACATACCTGGGCATGCCCAAGTCATTTACTTTTATAAACTTTACCATAAACTTCCGGTTGCGTATGTAAAGAGTTTTTTTCTTCTTAACATAGAAACACAATATGTGGTATCCTTGTATATTCGTGGCATATTTTACATGGTACAATCTTTCCAAGGCTATGAGTTACTTTAACGAAAAGGCCTCTACCCATAAGTACTGTAGTTAGTCAGGGAATAGGATGACACAGGTACAGATAATGGGATAGAATGACAATAAAACACACCAAAAAACCCTAAGAATTGAAGAAAAACGTCCAAGTGTTCTAACATGCTACGTTACGTGAACTAGTCTGGGGGAACATATCCGAGAAAGAAGCTGCTGTTTATTAAACCCTAAATGCACAAACTGTAGCAGATGCCTTAAAACCATGCTGGAATTTGACTCCCATTCATTCGCAAGAAAAAGGTAGTGAGTGATACAAAACATAGCGGGAGGCTACCTGGCATCACTGTCAAAAAGTGGAAAACCACAAAATGAACATAACCTATTTACTAACCTGGAAACGGTTCTCTCTCCTGTTCAAATAACAAGCTCAAAACCTTTCTATGCATACGTGCTGTATCCTACTATCCTAGCTGGGTTTTTTTAAACAACATCAAGCTTTGTCCAGGCTCTCAACATACATCTTAAATTGATTCTCAACGACTCCTTATTATCATTATATTACTACATACATTTTTTAAAATGACAGTTTGCCATATCTAAATTACAAGAAAATACTGGCATAGACTGTCAAATGAAGCTTGGAATCGAGTGTGTTAAACACAGCAGGTTATTACAATAACTCCTCGGTTCTCAAATGCGGGGTCGCGATCCCATTTGGGGTCACTAGCCCAAAACATGGGGGTCACGGAGGTGCGGAGGGGTCACGGACATATTGCGTCGAAAAAAATATTTTTTTAGCAAATCACAATATTCGTTGACGATCACAATCTAGATTTCGTTAAGTTAAAAATTGAAAAACCCACCTACACTTTCGCCAGAAATTTCCTGGAAATCACTACTCCAGGGTTGCCAACTGATTTTTTTCAATATGTTGCTAATTTAAAAAATATTTGTTACCAATTTTGACTATATCAATTAATATTCCATCGTTAATTAGTCATGAAGTTGCAAAACTAGAATGTTTTTGTATTGAATCCCTCTGGGTGGAATAACTGCTTTTCTGAAGGTCAGCAGGAACCAGACTTTGCAATACTTCTGTTTGATACATGGACATATTGATCCTAACAAAACTGCACAATTTATCACTTGCCATGAAGTTAATTTAAAGGGAACTTAAATCTTCTTTCAAGAAGAAAGGATCATTCTAATTGTTCCTTTTGAGCTGATTTGGGAATTCTACTTTTGTCAACTTTTTCAACATTAACTCCAATTCATCGTCCCAGGAGAAAGGCTTCAAGCATGAATAATGATGAATATTCTTCAAATGAATATAGCCTGTAATGCAGCCACCAGTAATAACCAAAATGCACCTTCGTTGAAACTCTCTTTTTCTTATCTCAGGCATGAGATGCACGGTGTAACCATTCAAGGCATCTATTGCAATATTTTTTGCATGAACTGATGAAATCTATACAGTATGTTTGCTACTGTCCCCAACGTCTACTCTAAGTGAAATGAAGTACTAACTAACCACTGCTATTGCACAACATTTCCAAGGCCCACATTCATTCTAACTCCTTTCCCTTTGTATATAAATTCAGCATTCAGATTTATCTTGAGGTCACTAGCAAATTTGAGTAGATGTATGTCTGTATGTCTTTTCATTGACAGCATGTGATTTTCTTTGACAAAAGTGTCCTCTCCTTTGAAGTTTAAAGTCTTCTGTGAAATATCATTTCAATGCAAGGCCATTTATTCCCAATTAATGATAGGGGATCTATGTTATATTTGTCTGGGAAATATTTTTCTACCTGCCAAATATCATTTGAATAGTCCTGTAATCATCCAACCAAGTCCTCTTCTTCATTAAAAATCCTTAATTATGCTTCACAAGCTGACACTGTACTTCTGCTCCCACTTTTTGGTCCATTGGTTGCTGAACTTGAGCCTTTCTGTCTGCGGTGTTGGACTATGTAACAGTCAATCTACATGCAACTGATTTGCTTTCAGCTTAAATAAGCAACATGGCAATCTACCTTTGGGTGAGTCTATAACATCAACAAACCTGAAAAATAAGGCTGCTTGTACTTCTGGTGCTTTAGTTTTTGCCCTGCACCAAGTGCCCTTGTCCTGATTGGAACTTTGAAAGATGGATCTTGCAATCAATCTATCTCTCTGTGTGCTTGACTGGCTAGTTCAAGTACCCTTGACTGCTCTGGGTAAAATCTTTCAAATCAGAGTAAAGTGGGAGCAGAAGTACAGTGTCAGCTTGGCTAAAATCTTTCAAATCAGAGTAAAAGTTTTTGAATGCTTTTGCCAAAAAGCCTTTTTAAGGTATCATATCATGGCATTATATCAGGCTTTTCTCTCATTCTTTTAAATCTCCAAATCATATCCATCTTTATATTGCTCAACAAGCTCAGCAAGCTGAAGTTCTTCTTCATTTATGTAGCTTTGCCTCTTACTTCTTGCAAACAGTCAACTCATCTTGCTATGGGCAGTGGTCTTCTGTGCAAACATCAAAGCTTGCAAAAAGCATTCTTACTAATATACAATTTCAAATTCGATTTGAAAATTTGAAATTGCATAACAAGCATTGTCCATGTAAACATGTGCTATGTCAAATTTTAAAGTAAAATATGTAATCATAGAAGAGGCCAATAATATGCACATATAGATATTATGTTTACATATGTGTACTATTCTCCTTTACTGATGTTGAGTGTACCTTGGACAATGATGTGTACATGCTAAGAAAAAACAACAGATGGCTAAACAAAATGATGTCTTTTCAGTCTGTCTAGATCTTTTCCCCTCTTCTTTCAAAAAAGTATAGTTTAGCTTAAGCCATGAAAATATATAAGAAAAACTACCTTTCTTAACTAAACAGAATTTGACAAAGTAACAATCATAAATGGAACTCTAACAACAACAACAATAATAAAAAAACCCATACCTCTTTGTGTTTCTACAGCCCAGTGTCAGTAAAGACAATAATGTTCTTCTTATTTTTGCAATGCCCAAGATCTTTATATGTGACCAGGTTTTATCATTCTTAAGTCTGAAACTGAGCATTCAAGACAATGGCACATCCTTACAACATGATTATCAGCAAGATCACGTTCAACAACAGCTATTCTACAAGTTGTTTGTCAATTTGCACTCTTGCACACCCACACACATTATGAATCACACCAGATCCAGCAGAGCAAAAAAATGCTGCCAGCCAAAATGTACATACTGGGTTGATTGCTTATTTATTCATTTATGGTAAAACACCATTGCATTATTCACATTTAGTTTACCTTGTGCATAAAAAACTACATAATCATAAATTGCTAGTTACCTCATCCTGTTCAATGTAAAATGTATCTAATGCACTTTGGCAATCAAGTAGATTTTCCTCCTTTTCCCATGTGTCATATTTTGATGAATAGCCTTTCCATCTGATCAGGTAGTGTTTTTCATCTTTTATTTTCTTACATTTTAGTATCCTTTCCACCTGCAAAACAAACAAATTAGTAACTGACAAACTATTTTAAGAAGAAAGAATAACCTGTGTTTACTTCCTGTTTCTGGAAGAAAACAGGAAGTGAACATGGCAAAAGTAAGCAGTACCACCTTTCATTTTGCTAAACTGTTAAATTGCCTATTGTAGCCTCGTTCTGATTAGCTTCTCCATTTGAGGTTATTCTCCCAAAAGTCACTGATTTACATAAGGAAGAGGATTTGGCCATGGAATTTAACTGCTCCAATAAAGTCCCTCAGAAGGGGGATGTAAAATATACTAGGCAATGACAATGGAAATACAAAATGATATAAAAAGAAACAAACTTGATCCTTAACTCAATGTGTACAACTCTTGAGGTCAACATGAATCATATTTTTGTAGTTTCTATCATATAGAGCATATGTTCTATTATATTACTTAAGATGAAGAGATGATTACAAATTAATGGTTACATCATGGTGACTAAGGCTAAAAATAGTTAAGCAAAGCATATACTTAACAGGGGGCTGTGTTGGGGAAGCTAGGAAAAAGGGCATTAAATAAACAAGACCCCAAGTTAAAACACTGGTCAGAAATAACTCTTTCTGAACCTTACTATGTCAATTTTCTCTAGGAAATCCTTTTCAAATTAACAGGTGATGTGACCTCTTTTATGTATTGTGACATTTACATTCTAATCCAAGTGTTATTGTATTCAATAGTTTAAAACATCAATCCAGGTATTAATGGACCAGAAAGAAATGTTGGGTGCCTCACTACATGATACCTGTTAAACACATTATTATACTTTCAATTTATATATTTTTAAAATATCTTAGAAAAACATTTAGCTATTAAATAAAGCTACAGAAAGTCTACAATATTTACATAAAATGGATTCGAGACAGGTGATAACAAGAAGAGGAATGAAGGTCAACATCAGAAAGACAAAGATTATGGTGCCAAGAAAAAAAAGTAAGGCAGATTTCCATGTGGAGTATGTGGAAGGAGAGTTGGTCACAACTCAATTGTGTATCTCTTGCCAGCACTGGTGCCAGAAGTGATGCTCCAGATTATAAGGAGTACATAGTAATTTGAAAATTTGAACTTCTGATGTCCTACCTGTAACAGTCAGAATCAGTGCCAGGAGAAAGAAGATGATATTCAGATACATGGAGAGGTTGCTGAAGAGATGAAGTAGTTTTGCTACCTTGGTGACCTACTGAACAAGCTATACGGATAAGGGGCTCTGCTCCACAGCAGGAGTGGAGAGAGATTGCCAGCCTTCTAGTGAAGACAGTGCTGCTGAGCTGTGACAGAAGGATGCACTGGTATAAGGCAGGAATAACTTGGCAAGACAGGATCAGTAGTAAAGAGGTGGCAAACATGTGGAGTGGAACCATTGGAAACAATGCTGAGAAGAACACTGTGGTGGTATGGTCATGTCAGGAGAAGAGATCTGGAGGACCACCTTGAAAGGATTTTTAACCTGGGCAGCCAAAGAAAAGCTGGAGGAAAACAGTTGAGGAGGATATGAGACAAGTGGGTGCCAGAGAGGTAGAAGTAATGGATAGAGACATATGTACGAGTCTCATACAACAATGAACCCCATAGCTATGGGGAAAGAAGTGCATTACCTCATTATGATGGAAAAACATAAAGTAGGTTTTCATTGTTTCCCAATGTAATTGGCTTATGATATGTTTATAATACAAAATATATTGCAACCAGCCATTAGCTCCATTTATTCACAATCTAAATTACTTTTCTTTTCTGAACTTTTTGGAGAAAAATAATGGGACCCAATGTAAACAGAGGCATTTTTTACTATACATCATTGTTGTTTTGTACATACAATTCATTTTGTTTTATGTGGGTTTTATCATCAATGATTTCGTCCAACACATGCCAGCATGTAAAACAGACGTTAAACCGAATATGGTGATGATGATGATGATGATTTCAACATGGAAAGATGGCACTGCAAGTAAATGACTGTGGCTAGTTATTTTGTTCTTTTTATACTTTGTAACATTTATGATATTGAATGATTGTACAAAGCATCTTCAAATAATCCATGATACTTCATCATCATCACTATCTATATTCATTTTAATATTATTTTAAATATTATTTTTTATTACTACTCATTGCAAAAGTCCTTTAATTTTTGCAGTTGTACCAAGCAATCAGTTAATGGATATTACTTTAGGAATTCATAAGTATATATTACAGCAAACATAGCAAACATATATGTAGGAGTTATCTATATTCATTGAAAATTTAGTAATTATGTATGTCTAAATTATTCAGTAATTATATCTACTTACGGTTCTAGAAAGTATTAACAATTACTGGAAAATATGAAGTGAAATTATACATATTTACTCATGCTCCTTAAATCAATGAAAGGAAGATGTTGTTTAGTTTCCACTGTAAATTGAATCAAAATCATTAAAACCCTATCATAACAAAATAATGTATGGGCAGAATGCAAAACAAGATATTTCACAACAAAGCATACTTCTTGTTTTCTTTTTGCATTTATTTAAGGATGGAAGCAATAAGAGACACCTGGAGTTGCAACATAACTTTGACTTCTAACATTTGTGGTCATTGGTCCAGCAATGTTTAAATCTGACACAGTTCCAGTTCCCCAAAACAAACCAATCATTGTTAATGAAGTGTTTCACAAGGGCCAATGAAACTGTCTTTAAAGCCATCTACACTGTATATGTATAAAGCACCAACATCAAACTGATTGCAATAGAATTTCCTATTGAGCACACCACTTTTCATTGCAATACTGAACATGCCATTTTCATTGCAATTAATCAGAACTCCAAACAAATTCCTTGGATCAGCCTTTTTTCATCAGCTTTCAAACTGTGGAATTACACTTTGATCAACTTTAACTACTGTGAGGAGCTGTGTGCTCCTTTTCATCATATTCTGCCTCTTCAATTTCCAAAACCACAAACTACTAGAGTGAAGTTCCATGAATATATTTTAAAAGAATTCTGACTGCCAAAATCTGCAGAAGTCTTATGATGCCACTTAAAACTGGTGATATCGAGACATAATATCAGTACTGACATTTGTGTAATGTTACAGTGCTCATTGAGAAACAACAGGATCTCAGGAAATTTTGCAACAAGTACTCTTTATTACAAAATTAATAGTGTGGTCATAATCTTTCTGAATATATGCACAATAAAAGAAACATCTATAAGTAATACAACTGTAGCAGATAATAAAAGAATATTAAAATTTGCCTTTTGCTCTAATTATGGCCAAAACTAAGAACAAAAGAATCAAGGCAATGTAGCTTATGTGGATTGTTCACATCCAAGATGATGAAATGATTTAGAATCAAACCAACTATAAAAAGATGATTTTGTAGCATAAATGGAATCTGGCAGCTAGCAAGATTATACAAGCAATATCCTGTGAACATGTCTGTAAAAGAAAGTTTTAAGAATTAAGTAAATAAGGATAATCTGTAAAAATTGGTAGCATTTCATTACCAGAAAAGTATCAGTAACTCCTGAAGATGAACTGAAAATAAAAATATATAAGTATCAATGGTATGGAAAATAAATCTATTGCACCATGTATGATTTATGCAAAAATTATGAAAATATCCACATGGAATAAGTCCAAAATGAGGTTACAAAAGCTAGCTAATACCGATCATCAAAATCACATACAAAAAATAATCTGAAAATATGTATCAATGGGTCAAAAAAGCCTATGGGCATGATAATGAAATTCAATATGGATTTAAGTAGTAGCAATTTCAATAAAATACTAATACAATACCTGTGCAACAAGGGTAATGATTTTTCATTTGGTGTATTGACATTGGAGACTAGTAGAAAACAAATAAATGCAAAATACGAGAAAATGTACGAAGGTAAAACAGAATCAGTAGCTGGGATGTATGATTACAAAGTTGAAATTATGATGGGATGTACAAGAGGTGAAGCATTTCCTTGTACTTTCACTTATTACTTCAATATCTTGCAAGAAGCAGCAAATGCAGAGGAAGAAAAAATTGTTAACAGATCAGAAAACGTTTATGAAAAAAACCAACACATTTTTAATCTAACAAAGACCAAAGAAGTTGAATTGCATGGTATAAGAAAAATACAGTGGAAATATTGTGGTCATAATCCACCACTTCTTGAACAATTAAAGCAAATGTGGAAAACTCCTTAATACTGTCTGTAAACAGGATCCAACAGAACTGCTGAAGGTGCCACCTTGATGGACAAACAAGACATTCAAAAGAGATGGTCCGAATATATCAAAGAATTATTTTTTGATACAAGAGGAGACAATCCAATAATAAGTAAAAAGATGAACAGTCCACCTATCCTAAAAGAAGAGGTTACACGTGCAATGAAGTGGATAAAAAAAGGCAAGGCTGTTGGTCCAGACAACATATCAGTTGAAATTTTAGAGGTTTTTGAAGAATGGGGTCTGAAAGAAATTACAAGCATCCTGAATACTATTTACGACAGAGGCAAAATCCTGTCTGGTCTTATAAAGTCCATTTTTATCATCATTCCTAGGAAAACAGGAGCAACAGAGTGCTCTCGACATCACACAATCAGTCTTCTGAGCCACATTGTAAAAATCATGATCTGAATCATAATGCTCCTCACCAGATAGAATTTGGCTTTGTTAAAGAAAAAGGAACAAGAAATGCAATCTTAAGCAATCTTATACTTAATTCAATTATGATAAGATCAATCAAAGTGCAGAAAGACCTCTTCCCATGTCTTATAGACTACTCAAAAGCTTTTGATAGGGTTCAACATGATAAGCTGTTTCATATTCTCCAATCCCTGGGCATCGACAGAAAAGACTTGAGAGTTCTACATAACCTATACTGGGAACAAAATGTTGCCATTAGGATTGACAATGAATATGGTGACTTCCAACCTATCCGCAGGGATGTAAGACAAGGGTGTGTTATATCATAAGACCTTTTCAACCTCTACAGTGAGTATATACTGAGAAATATTGATGACATGGATGGGACAGAAATTGGTGGACAAAACATCAACAACTTTAGATATGCCGATCACACTGTCTTAATTGCAGATTCAGGAAAACAAACTACAAAACATTCTTCACATGGTTGTCCAAAAAAGCTAAGAAATGGGTTTGGACCTCAAGATTAACAAAACAGAATGCATGACTGTATCCAAGAAAGAACCACCCTTATGCCACCTCATCAGCAAAGGAGTACCAGTCAAGCAGGTCCAGAGTGTTTGATACTTTGGTTTGACCATCACATCCAATGGAAAATGAAAAGATGAAACAATGTAAAGAATAGCACTGGCAAAAGATTTCTCCATGTTACATACTACCCTCCACAAGGGATATCAAGAAAAAAGTTTTGAAAGCATGTTTGGTTAGCTGTTATATGGTTGTGAGTGTTGGAAAATCAGCAAAGAAACTCAAGCAAAATTAGAAGCAGCTGAAATGTGGTTCTGAGGAGAATGCTCCATTTATCATGGACAGAACACAAATCAAACAAGGAAGTCCTTGTCCTGGCCAACACCAAAAGGTCACTCATCAATACAATATGGCAAAGGCAGATGCAATTCCTCAGACATATTATGAGACATCATAATCTGGAAGACCTTGCTTTGTTAGGAAAGACCAAGGCAGGTGGGCCAGAGGAAGACAAAGACATTTTTACAGTCTCCAAACAATTCGCTTTGAACAACAGTCTGAGCTGTAATGAACTGATCCATACCTGCAGTCATAGGATGGTCTGGAGTTGGATGATTGCCGATGCCTGTATCAGGTTTGGCACCTGATCAACCAAACAGTTTAGTCTCATAGTATCATTAAAAAAGCTTCAAGTATTCAACAACAGTAATTCAGTCTGGAAGCCTTCACAATATAGTCTTAAAAAGTGTGTGTAAAATGATAACAAACTTTTTTAGACCATAATATTAATGCAGGAAACTGTATTAACATTATGGTTTACAGTGTTTCAAATGATTATTGATAAAGTGAAGAGTATATCTATTTTGTGAACAAAATCAAATTTTTCACTGATCAAAGAGAAACCATGGTCTCCAGCAATTTTGTGCTAACAGGCCGGCTTGAATATTATGCCGGTTTCTTAAAGACGGGCGGTCACTATTTTGGGGCTATATTCTGTATAAAATTATACAGTTTGGTCATTCGAAAACAAAAAAAAGTACTTTTGGGTATTTATTCTCGACTAACAACTTCGAGTCACTTCCACGGCCAAGCAAAATGCAATCCTTTAACTATCATCTTTATTAACAACAGTAACCAGCTCATCTCTTTTTTTGAAACGCAATGCCATTGCTTAAATTAAGCAATAAAACTTAACCTGATTGAAAGCAGTTCCATTGCTTGAAACAATTAAAACAATAATGGTAGTAATAACTCACGAGGTTTTAAGGTAAAAAGTACATTTGATTACCACAACTTTCCATCCCAATCATACCCAGGAACATAATGACTACAAGACAACATCTAACTAGGGAAATTGAATTATTCAACACAAACGCAAAGTGCGCTGCAATACTTCATCACCTCGTAAATGTTTTCTTCCTTTTCCACCATTGTCCCAAGTGAAGCCCGCAACAGTTCAAATTTCTTTCTTTGCCGCCTGAAATGGCTCTTTCAATCGGAGTATTCCGGCTCCCTTCGATCAATCTGTTTCTCCCAATCCCCGTCTCTCTCTCTCTCTCTCTCTCTCTCTCTCTCTCTCTCTCTCTCTCTCTCTCTTTCTCT
>RDPX01000023.1:1190953-1319047 GCA_003991215.1 Morbakka virulenta
TCTCTCACTCTCTCTCTCTCTCTCTCTCTCTCTCTCTCTCTCTCTCTCTCTCTCTCTCTCTCTCTCTCTCTCTCTCTCATACCGTAAGCTTTAGCACATGAATTTTAAAAATAATTCTTACTATTCAGAAAAAAAGCAAATGTCGAATAAGCTATAAGTAAGACCTCAGAAAAAGAAAAAAAATTAAATACAGATTTGCAACTTTAAGATTGATGTTTCCACTTATCAGTGTGCAGATTGATGAGTGAAAACCCGAAACTGGCATCGGCTACCGTTTCTCTCTTTTTTGTTTCAAGCATTCTCTCTTCTGCCCAAGGTCTACCCAAGTAGCGACACTTTGTACAAACCTCAACACTTTACTCCAAATAAACAAAGATATTTTATTGCTTTAGTTACAAATTAAAGAGAAGTAAACTAAAATAAACGCCTTATTGTCTCTTGATAAACGTGTCTTACAAAGTGCAGTGACCAGCGAACAAAGGAACATGTAATACTAAAGATGGAGTAGCTGGTGCAACATCCCCCCTTCTGTGAACATTATAAAAAATGAGTATTTGTCATCACAACTGGTCTCTGTGACACATCACAGTCCTTAAACTTGGAAGGGGATGTAATTATTCTCTTTGGCCGATTATGAATACCGGAGTCTATTGCAGATTTTGGTGAAGAAGGTTGTTTTGTTAATTGTTATGTAATAATTTGTGTAGTGTAGTTGGAGGGCTCTGTGTTAATTTCAGTTTGACGCGATGTTAGTTGTCGTTGCAATGGTTGAGTGTGAATGAGTACTGGTGTTCGGATTAAAATAATGGTGTTATTGGGAGTTTTCAAGGTATATGATTAAACATCTCAATCAATTATTTGTCCGTATATCTGCAGCTTTCCAGGATTTTTAGGAGGCAGTATAGCCTATGCAATTGTACTGACGTCCGGCTTTCAGTAGATTGGACCTGCTTTTCGATCGTAAATCATCTCAGTCGCAATTTGTTTGTCGATAATTTGTTGCTTTGTGATTTCGACATTTATGGGTGAGGGGAGAAATGCGTATTTGGATGTTTGTACCAGTGTTTGTGTTCTCCAATTTATCAATCTGTGAGCAGGAGAGTATGAGTGTCCTTGTCGAAGTGTGTTCCTATATCTTCAAAGACCCGAATAAAAGTCATTTGACCTTTTTAGCATATTCTTTGATACTTTTACAACAGCTTCAGGACCATTGTCCATGTGGCAAATTTCTGGTATACCATGACGAACAAAGTGTGGTTTGGTGCAATTGATGACTGTGGTAGCTGGTTTGTTTGGAAGGCAGTCAACCTCAATCCAGTTAGAATGGTAATATGGCAAACAGTAACGAGATAGTCGTTATGTTCATGTACAAAGAGATCTTGGCTTACAATCTATCAAGGGAGCGATGGTCCAGGCAACGAACACAATTGCTGGCTTGTTGCTGTATTCTGAAACTTTGCATACTCATAGCAAAAATTGCACATGTTGGCTATACCTTTCGACATATGTGGTCAAAACAGTACTTCTTTGGCCATTCTGGTATTTTAGGCTGCTCTCGTGTAGCTGGCATAAATTTTTTCAAGCATGTCATGTTTAATGGTTTCAGGAATTAAGGTGCATTGTCCTTTGTATTTAAATCCACTGTTTTTGGATAACTCATCACCAAAATTTTAGAACGGTTTCAGATCATGATCAAGAAGTTGAATTTTCTGTAGTCCTCCTTGTTAAATTGTGGTATAAAATCCTTTATATGTATTGTCATTGTTTTGTTGCTGCAAGAATTTTCTGCTCGGTGTCGTTTAAAGTTGGTAATAACGCTGTGGATATTCGGTTTCTGTCTCAAGCCGAAGAACGTCAAAGGAATTGACGTTGTTCGTAAATGGATTCTCAAGTGGTGCTCTGGATAAGGTATCTGCTATATGTAGTGAATTTTCTTTCTGGTAAACCAGTTTGAATTGGTTACCTTTGAAGTTTTAACTACATCCTTTGAAGTCTTGCTGGTGCACGATTAAATGGTTTCTTTACAATAATCTCCAATGGTTTATGGTCACTATGGACTTCGATATCAGGATGGCCATAAAGCCGTGATTATATTTTGAAAATGCATTACATATGGCAAGGCACTATTTCTAGATCTGTGGGTACCCTCTCTCCTTGTCACTTAAAGTGCACGATGTAAAAGCGACTGGTTGGAGTAATCATTACCAATTTTTGAAGCACTGTTCCTCCGAGTCCTTTGTCCTTGGCATCAACTTTAAGTGCGACTTGTTTTTTTGCATCTAAATATTGCAAAATAGTGGTAAAGTCTATAAGTGATTTCGCTTTTCAGATGCAGTCTGTTGCGTTGTTGTCTAATTGAATACTATATCTTTTCAGGTAAGTTCTGTTAAAGCGTCAAAGGTAGTACTCAAATTTTGGCAATATGGTGACAGGTATTTCATTATACCAATTAATCGAACTAAGTTTTGTTTGTCATGAGGTTCAACCATTTTAAGGATGGCACTAATTTTCTCAGGGTCAGCTTTAATAACATTTTGTGTTAAAATGTGTCCAACAAACTTCTGCTACTTCTTTTCAAACTTAAGTTTTGCATGATTAAAGCTGATATCCATTATTCTGTTTCTTTCTATCAATGCAATTAAATTTCTGTCATGGTCAGCTTTCGCCAACTCTTATGTGTCGCCACACCCATGTACTAGTCAGATATGGGTGCATTACCATTACGTTCTTCTAACGCAGTCATGAGTCTCATTTGAAATCCTTTAGGCGCCATTGAAACTGAATGGTAGTCTGCGCCAGCGATAACGTCAGAATGTTGTGTGTATCCTAGTCATTTTTTATGACTTTTCATCTAACAGTATGTCAAAGAAAACATCCTTCACATCACTTACATTTAATACTTCGCATTTTAAAGTTTGGGTAAGTGTTTATTGAGTGTTAGCATATGATAGACAGTGCGTTTGATTGCTTTGTTTGTAATCTGGCTAGAATCTATACGAACTCGAAATTTGTTTGGAGTCTCTGCAAATGAAATTCGAGCAATAGTGCTTTGGTTCATTCACTTTTTCCAATAATCCTTCGCTAATATATTGGTCAATGGCAGTTTTCTCCTTTTCTCGGTTGCTCAACTGTACATGGTGTATTGGAATTTGGATAAGTACAATGTCACTCTTAATTTTGAAGGATACCGGAGGTTGGAGGCATCCACACCAATGAAAAGGTCTCTGTATTGTTCAACTAATACCTCCTTGGTGAGTGTTTTGATCCTATCTATTGGCTTTTTTTCTTTAGGTTTCGGTAGAGGTGGTTAGCTGGGCGTGTCCATGGAAATCTGCTAGTCATATTACTGAAGTGAATAGGCATCGCCTGTGTTGATTTTGATAATCGTATTAGTTACACAGTCCTTTCCAGATAATAGTGCTGGTTTTTAGGTCATAATATTGGAGTGTAATACTTGGAATACAAGGCTGTGATATGTCATATTTCTCACAGAGTAGTTTGATTTCTCCAATAGATTTAATGGGTCAGCTATCTCCATGTGGATGTAACAAATAAGGTGATTTCGGAAGCTGAAAGCCTGGAAAATATTTTTGGATGATGTCATGCAAACTTGTATTAAATGTTGCAAAAGAATCAATTTGGAATTGAGATTAGTGAAAGCAGATTCGGTCGACGAGCATAGTAAATTAACACAATATTTTTTGCTCGCTTAATTGTTTGTTTTTTTCCCACTCCTTCGTATTTGGTACTGTAATATAAGAGTTGGTCATAGGTATAAAAGCGTAGTTATTTATCAAGTTGGGACATGTCTGTTGGGTTCATTCCTGACTGGTCACCCTCTTGAACTAAATGGACTGGCTGGTTGTTTGTACTGGATTGTTGTGAAGGTCTGCTGTTATTTCGGGGTTGGTTTTATTTGGTATTCAAGGATAATTGCTCCAAACATACAAGGGGAAAAGGTGCGTTTATTAGCTGGGCATACTGCCCATTTTTGTGGTACTCTTGTATCTCTACACCAGTGGGATGTATTAGACTCATGCTTCAGCTTCATATCACGATGCATTTTTCGGAATGGTTTTGATTTTTCTGTCCAGTTGACGGTTTCATCAATTCCCTTGGATGTATCACCAAAGAGTTGGTTGGTCGTTTGAGAGAATTCCATTGATTTAGCCTCAGCAACAACATGATCCAAGGCTTTAGGTGTACTCTCTGGTCTAAGGTGAGTTTTGAGCAGCTATGTGCGTATCATGTTGTCACAATGATCAAACCCAAAATTTATCACGACACAGTGTCAGTAATTTCCTAACATTCAAAAAGACTGCCTGGTTAGCGGATTCTAATTTTCCAATCTTGTATTGTCTCGTTGGGGTTGTGGAAAGAATGCCGATACTTAACTCGATTAGTCATGAGTGCGGACCCTGTGGTTTCCGTTTTCTTGTATGCGAAATCCTCTATACACATCCAGGATTTCTTCTTGTCGCCCTTGGGAATAAATGGAACAATTGCGTTTCTGTAGTCAGATTGGATACAATAATCAATATATCGAAATTCAAACTTCCTAAATTTTTCTAATACCTTTCCAGATTATTTCAGTTCTGATTTTTTGTGCTAGTTCATTTTGATAGCACAATAATAACTTTTACAAGTTCACTTCTCTTACCAAGCTACAAGTCAAAGAAAGGTGAAATCAAATAAACGCCATATTTTCTATTGAATAAAAGTTGCTGGTAGTTCGAAGTTATTCTTCACTAATTTTATCCTTTATCTTATTTTTCATAAATGTATCGCTCTCTAAGACTCCCAGACATTTGTATTTTTCCTCAGTATTTAATGCCTTAATGCCATTGTCATGTAGCAACTTTATTCCATTTAAATTTGACATTTTTCCTCCTTTCATTATTACGACTGCGCATTTATCAATCCCAAATTCCATGCCAATATCTAAGCTGTATACCCTGACAATTTAAATTAATGCATCAAGGTCTGCTTTTTCTTTCGCAGAAATCTTCAAATAATCCATGTAGATTAAATGGTTGTTTTTATCCTTTGTTCTAGAAAAGTTATAACCGTTCTTGCACTTTATAAAGATCAGAGTCAACGATATGACAAACAACAATGAAGAGAAGAAATCTCTCTGAAAAAAATCCTCTTTGGATGTTAAGTTCTCCAAGGGTCTTTTTTTCAGAAGACAATTCCAAGTCTTCATGGAATTTTTTACTAGGCATGACACGTTACGAGCTAGTTCGTAGGAAGTATAAACATATAAAATTAAAGGTGGCGGATGGAGTGGCGAGTGTAACAAATTTTATTGAAATTTTTAATTGATATTACCTGCTATGTATTGATTCTGTACCACGAATTGAATGGTTCTTTCAAGGGTGGTATGTTTCCATGTTTTTACTTTTTTACTTTTTCACGCTTTAATGTTTTCGTATTTTTGTATTTTAATACATTTTTACCTTTCTGTTTTTATATTTTTGTAGTCTGGTCTCACAGCAAACAGTAACAAAACAAACCTTCAAAGTTTCTACGACTTGCTGGCCATGCTCGACATGCAACTACATCAACTTCAATTGAAGACTCTATCATAGTTACTTAAGATTTATGTCAATGTAATGTAACCTGTAGGTTTTCGGTAGCACTGATGCTATTGAGACTCTCTGAACTACCAGTGTTAATTAACATGGGAAGAAAATTGTTGTTGACTTTTACCTTAACCATAGCTTGAAAAAGACTGTCAGCAAATTATGTATTAATGAAAGCAAGCGTAGAATACGTCAATGCTGGAACTAATTTGCTATTTGTTTGTCGTTCTTGAAGGCGTGACTGACAAGATTTAAAGTAGTGGCCTAACTTTTCGCAACAAAGACAGGTAGCATTCTTAGCAGGAGGTTTCTCTCGATTCTGGCTGAGACCGCTACAGAGTAAACATTTACGTGACCTTGTAACTGCATTTAGTTTTGGATTGTCGTTGGGTGGTAAATCGTTAAGTACGGCCTCAGACTGGGTACTGTATGGTTGTGATATGTGTAAGCTATTCTGTAGGATATTACTAGTATACACTTCGGAGCATTTTGAGCACGTTCTAATGATTTAACTTGAGTAAAGGCTGCATCAAGTGTCAGTGAAGAGTTCTAAAGTAGGCGTTGACGAATGTTTGTATTGTTGAACCTGTTAATAAAAGCGTCATGAATCATTTCCTGTTTAAAACCATGGCCTGAAACCGTTTTAAACTGACAGTCATTGCTAGTTTAAGGTTCTTTAATTAAAAGTCTAAAGTCTCCTCTAGCTGTTGTTTATGAGTAGAAAGCAGGTGACATGCAAACATTTTGTTTTTCGGAAGGAAGAAAGTGTACTTAGGGCATCATAGTCTAGGCAAAGAAAGAGATGTACTGAAAGGATTCAAATAATGCTTTAGTGACTAACGCTATGAACTTCATAAAAGCACGAAAGAGAGAGAAAGAGCACCAATAAATCACAACTAATATTTTTAACACGTAACTTTTTAGGTATTCTTGAAATGACTTTGAATACCAGGCTTTAAACAAAGATGGCAAAGCAGGCTGCATGTAAACAGAGAAGGTATGGTTGAATGAATAACATTAAATAATAGAGAAAATGGAGTATAAAAGGGAGTTACAAGACGTAACAGCTGTTCGTTACAAGGATGTGTACATTCAAAAGACGTGAGAATGATTCCTGAGAAAGACAAAGTAATAGAAAGATAGAGTAAATAAATTGAAGATATCTATCATGACAGTAGAGGTGTAAAGCAGTAATATTGAAGTCCCACAATCATTCTTCTGAGTTAAAAAGGATCATACCAAAAACGCAAACAAAGAAACTCACTGAAACAATGAAATAGCTATTGAAATGTTCTCAGCACAGATGGTCTTGACGTACACAAGCTAATAAACCCTCTCACTACATTTACGTTACCATCATAACTTTAAAAGAGCCAGTCAACGAAGACCTGTGTTAACTTTTACAGAGATTTTTGCAGTCCTCCCTGTACTACACCAGTCTGTCACGTCCACCATGCTAAGCCTAGTTATTTCCTTCCAATTGTCAGAGAAACGTTTTTTCGGCATATCTTACCACTTTTCAGCACATTTTTAACAGAAAAACACTAAAGTACCTTTGTTTTATTGTTTTTAAAAGTTTTAAACAATAATATTTACAGTTTTTCTTTTGACACAAAAATTATTGGGCTTGTAACTGATCACTTACTTTCAAAAAAAGGATATATTAAGAGATGTCTCATAGAATTATCAGTTAACATAAGATAATTTTTTAGGGCAACCGACACTTAAAGAGTCTTAATTTATTGGGTTTTTTTAGATGACATTGAGCAAATTTGGTGACTTAATGATGAATTCAAATTGCCGAGAAAATGATCTAACTTAATAGCTTCTCTATCAAATGATAAAAATCCTCTTCAACCAGGAATAACAAGAGTTATTCCTGGTTGAAAAATACAGAGTTTGTCCCATTGTTTAACAAAATAACAATGAGCTATTGCTTTGCAAGGGTATTAAATATATTTTTATTAAATAAGGAATTAGGAATTACATTTCTGAGGACTAAAGGGTCTTGTTGATAACTTTGGAATACGTTTCTTAATGTGTATTGATTCCTATCATCAATATCTATAGCTCAATTACAATTGGACATTGAAGGGAAGCTAAAGAGAAGTGTGACCCATTAAGCAAGTTTTAAACCTAATCTAGTAGCAACGCCAACAATGCTATGTTCTATTTAATGTCCGAATTCATTTCTACTATTATGAATTGTTTGTCTGATCACATACGTTTGAAGCTAAATATATTGACTGACAATAATACAATTTATCCTTGCCGGAATAAATTTTATCTGGTTGGAAAAATTAGAATAACGAGTCTCCTCAACGGTGATATTCGTACCTTCACCTTGTGAAGAAGGAAATGGCAGGTTACTTAAAATGTATAGAAAATCAAAGTTCTTCCTGTTAACAGTCACGAAAGCTCCGTTCTTCCATGCGTTATCAAAAATGACTCCCAGTTCTCTGACAGCTCTTGTGTTAGGCTCCTTAAGCTTTCTTTTTCTCAGGATCTTTGCAGGAAATCCTATTTCAAAGCCATTAGCAATTCTGTTTCCATGAAAGTTAGCTCTCTCTATAAACCTTCAATCCCACCATGCATGGAATATTGCCAGGTACCTCTACCTCCGATGTGGATCTTCTAGACTGAACTTAAATTTGATTCTCCAATCTGATTGATCCTGAACATTTTGGAATTGAAATAATTTCGATTCACAAAGTCAGACTGTCATTTTTGCCCCTCATCTACAAACACTTTCATAGCCGATGTAACCAGGAGTTTTCTTCCATTGTATCACAGTTAAAAAATATTCATTGCTCAACTCTTTCGTTCATGAAGGTTTACTCATTCTCTGTCAAAGTTCTTAAATGCTGGGTTTACATTTAGTCCAAGAGTTTCTTCCTTTGTACAGGTACACTTCAGAAACCTCTTCTTTCTTCTTGCTGCCTTAGCAACTATATTTCAACAACTTTAACGTTTATAGTAATACATTTCTTGCAGCTAGTTCTTCCATTTAAACGAAGAGGCTTTTCTTTGAACCATTTTTCTGCACCTCATACCCTTTCAGTGACTTTAGAGGCTTGCTGTCAGTGTTATAATAAAAAGCTCATAGCCAGAAGTACTGCATGCATAGTTGGATGACATCTGTTGAGAAAAATAGTTAATGTTCTACTTGTGCAAAAGTATAATTTGCCAAAAACCAGCGTTTCATCTCTTAAGGCAGCAGAATCCGGGAAAGATGGATCAAAAGTATCAAACAACAGAATAGTTTATTGTGGTGGACAAGAATGTGACAAATCGACCTTTGGTGGCCATGAAATAGCTTAATGGTTTGTAAAAGCTCTTAACGAGAATAATGACTAAACTCAATACATTTGGTATTCCTTTCTTGGTTTTACCAAAATTTGAAAGACGGAAATTTTATGTTCCAGAAATCAGAAGAAGTTATGAGAGTTAAAATGTTTACAGACTTTATGAGCAAAGACGAATTGCATTATTTGGCTCTGTCGAAGTTGTGAATAACTTTTTATTTGAATGAAAATCAAAGTGCTGGTGAATTCAAAAGAATAGTTGAATATATGCTAGAGAAATACAAACACCTTGGAATGAAAGTGAGTATAAAAATCCAATTTTTCCAAGCCATTTAAATCATTTCCCTAAAAATGTTGGATATTTAGTGTGACAGGTGATGGATTTCACTACAATTTTAAAGTAATGGAAAAAAAGTACAATGGAAAATAAGGTGTAGTAGACTGCTCCTGGTATTTTAAGCGTAGTGAGATGGAGACCAATCATTTTAATAGATCACTTAAAAGAAATTACTCTTTTTGTGACAGTAGTAATGGTTGTCTTTTGTCATAAATATCCATTCAATATTTGAAGCTTTCTTTGATAAAAACCCCCTGATTGGTATTCTTTCCCTTAATTTATTATGAAATGAAACTTTTTAGATAAATTTCTCATTTGATCGAGGCTTCTTAAACAAATGAGAGTAATGTTGCCATAACACTAAATTGAAAAAATGAGACTGATTTGGATAGCAAGAGTATTGAACACAAATAAACAAGCATTTAATGCAAAATACACTTAGTTTGCATTAAGTATGGAGAAATAAAGAGCAGAAATGTAGCTTCGCAATAAAAAAAAAGTTTTTTGTTTAAAGAGTTTGTGATATTTTCTATGTTTTGTGTTTATATAGATAAAGAAAGAAAAACCTAATTTTAAAAAAATGGAGCCTTTTGAGGGTATAATGATTTTGGAGTTCATTCAACCAAGGGCTTTTGTGAAAAAGATCAAAAATTTTATAGATTGATATACGGTACATATCTGTAAGGGCCACTATTGTTACGATTTCACCGATCTGTGAATAACGTCTGTATATCCATCTTACTATTGTGTAAGTGTGCCACGCGACTGTTTGTAAATAATGTATTACCTGTACTGAGTGTGCTTTGAATTAGTTTAATAAAAGTACTTGGGCTAAAAAGACGTGTCGCTTGTTGCTCCAAATAATATCTTACCGAATTTATAAGAGCAACCTGGAACTCACCCCAATTATAGGATTAAATAACTTATTTATTTTTTATCATTTTTTCATGTATTATTAAATAATGTTATTTTAGTTTAAGACAACACTTTGCTATAATGGAATATTGTTAAAGCCTTAACAGCATAACGTAACACAGTATTTGTCGCAATAATATGACTTTCTTTATGTCTGTCATTTTTGGATATCTGATCAGTCTTATGTTACAATATCAGTTTTATTAAAATATCTCTTATTCTGCAAAAAGGATTTACACATCTACTATGCTTGTAGCTGACAAAAGCGCAACACTGCTACTGGACAAGTAACACTAAAACTTCAATTAATGTACTTTCAAAGAGCATGATTAGAAAGAACAACTGATTGATTAGGGAGTCAATCCAAAACTAAAGTTCCTTTACTGTATCCTTTCATTTACTGTCAATGACATAACAAGGAAAACTCCAACACGTAAGTAGTCCTTCACTTAAAGTAAACGCTATGAGAATCCTGTTTGGTGGTGATGGCAAGAGTTAATATATAATTTTTGATATTGGAAGTCTTTGTAATGAATCGTTAAATGAGACTTCTATTCTACTTTATGTGCATTAAAGGACTCTACAGAATTTGCATCTTCCTCGTATGACGGGAAAATTGTTAAACGTATATCTTTAAGTTCAGCTATATTTCCAGAACTGTGTCTTCTGTTTTTGCCAATTGCACCTTGACGTGAACATTTTTTCCTAACAGACCTAGTAGCCAAAAGCCTTGGAGCTCTTTGGCTTTCACCAGCTTGCTCTTTACTTAGTCTCTCATAGTACTTTGTCATTTTACGAACATGGGTTTCTTTATCATTATGAAACAGTTTTAAATGCATTAGGGCTTGAAAATATTCCCAATCTTCGAGTAAGTCATCTGTATACTCATCAAAAAGCCTATTTGTAATAAAACTCACTTTCTGGAATATGTATTTATTATTTTCAGTAGCATTTCCAGGTGTGGGTGATTTTGGTTGTCGAGTTATTCTTTTTATCATAGACATCCTCCTCTTTTTTGACCATTTAATTTCTTCCGAATTAGCAGCTGGTTTAGGAGATGCTGGTTTCTGAATCCCTAAGTAGATCTTCAATCTGTACATCAAATAATCGAAAACTTTATACTCTAAATTTTTTAACTCTTTATCTTCTTGTACTACTTTAAGTGTTTCTACTATTATTGTTAGAAATACATTCATGATAAGAATAGTCATCATGAGCACATACATGACGAAGAATGCGTCACCTATATATGGCTCTGATCTGAAGTCATTGAACTGAAAATTTCCCAGTAGAAGGCAAAGTAAAGTATATAATGTGCTCATAATATTTTGAAAGCTCTCAACTTTGCTTCCAAATATAATATATCCTGCACTTGTATAAGCAGTTGCGTACACTCCAAAGAAAATAAAAAACTGAAGTATTTTTGGAGCAGATCGGGATATTGTTTCAGTCAGCAAAATAAAGTTTCTGTTAAATTTCATAAATGTGAGGAACTTGACTATTGCTAAAAAATCAATAATTGCCATTAAATAACAAACAGTTTCGTGATAAACAGCATTTTGGTAAAAGCTGATAAACAATTTCTTGTTAGCCATAAAATCTTTAATTTTTGATCCAAGTGATAAAGCCCTAATTGCATAGGTAATTATTACTCCTAAACCAAGACAGATAAAACTGAAGTTCATAACATTTCCCACTTCTTTAAAGTAAGCCTTTTTCATTGATTTAAGCTTTTTCCCCTCACGGTACAGTGAGTATACAAGCACTGCAAAAAACATGATATCGAATCCTATGAATACCATATGTGAACCATTTAATGTTCTATAGAGTCGACTTACATAAATTTCGGCTCGAGAAAATGCTCCTCCAAATCTTGGAAATTCAGTAGCAATACTCACTACTCCTATCAGATTGATATTGGGATTGTATAAGGTAACTTCTAAAAATACAGCTCTAGTGTATCGATCAATCCAAAGTTTGTCATGCAAGTATTTTACCAATGCGATGGAGTATTCCTTAGAGCTCCCTAATTCTGCTAAATACCCGCCTCCCGGATAAGTCTGCAGTTTTGCCCATATTGGTACTATATTACGGGCTTCCATTCCACTAGCGTAATGCCAAGGTGAATGGACCCTTGACCTTTTCCTAGTAAATAATGACGACTGCTTTTTTCTTGGATTTTTCCAGCCTGGCCCATAAATCCTTTTCTCACTGCTTAAAAGACTATATGGTTCATTGCATTCTTTGATGATGCTCTGGAACATTTTATTAATGTTACAATCACCTGTTACAAATGAAAAATTGTAAAAAGTTGTAAACTTCTTCCTTATCTACTTTTTTTTAAACAAAGCAAGTGAAAAGGAGGACGCAAGGGTATTTTTGAAGTGTAAGAAGGTAAAATATAATTTTAATAGCTTGATTCTGTAGTGATACTCTCAACTTTGTATGGAATATGCAGAACTGTAAAAATACTACTGAAATACAAGTTTTTCAATCAAAAAGTAAATAAATGAAAAACTAAACTTTCACTAAACCATTGCCTATGGCTTTCTTTTCTGTCTGCTCTACAGTTCGAGCTATAGGGACTACGTCTTCCATACGATAACTTTTGCAACCTAATTTTCCATTTGGTAAAGCCATTTGTTGGATATGCCATTAAATCTACGTATACGCATATAAGGGTAAGCTTTCAACACATCGACTACTTCCCTTTTCCTTTCAAGGTAGAAATTCTTGGTCCCAACAAACAAGAAAAACAATTAAAATTGAGAAAACAATAGTAAAAGAGGAACTCAGAATTATAACCAAAATGGTTTTCTTAAAAAGTGTAATCCTCTCAAGGAAGCTCTGTATTCTTTTTTCTGTTTTTCATAATGCTTGCATATTTTAGTATATAATTTCATAAGAGAGCCATTATAATCTTTATAGTTACTCAATAAGCCTGCCGTATAAATAGAAAGTTAAAACAAACCCGGTACAAAGAACCCACGAGAAAACAGAAAAGCAGCAGAACAAAAGCAAATATAAAAATTGGTGACGTTCTATATTTGAAAAAATATATCTAAGTACTCTTTTTCTGCTACAGCCTTAACAAAAGCAAGATTGTCACGTTCTCATCTATCTTATGTTAAATTCTATCTTGAGACTCCATGTTGGGAAGGTCAACAAAACCATTTTGTGATAATAATTTTGTTGCATGCAAGACTAAATTAGGCAGTGTCATTTCACAACGTTTTGACCATCTCTCCACTCCCTGCAGCTGTCCAGCCGAAGAAAGCTGAAAAGAATATTTAAAAAGTCAGACAAAAATAAGGAAAAGGGGTAGAAGCGATATTTTTGTTATATGCTAGGAAAACGTAGAACAAGAGAAAGGAAGCCAGCTTTTGATTGGTTAAGAACCTGGAATCAAACCCCTCATTTAACTGCTCTTTTCTTGACGTCATTTTTTGTTTTTTCGTTTCTTGTGTATTGCCTGTCTATTAAAATTTTAAACACTGCTTTAAGCTTCTCTAAGTTAAGAATGCACCTCAGTACATCCAATATAAACGCATTTTTTCCTTTTTGCAGATCTTCTTCTTCTTCATTTGCAGTGTTCCTAACATCAGGGGTCTCTCGTACAAATCCTTCCACATTTTGTAGTTTGCTTCTTGCTCACTCATTTCTTCTCAATATCTCTCCAAGTTACGTCTTGCCACTCGAGCCTCTATCTTACTCTAGATCTTTTTCCCTCTCATTGGTTCGATCCTTGCCCTGTGGCTCCACTCAAGCTTTTCTCTTCCCCTCACGTGTCCATAACATTTCGACCTGACTAAAAAGTAAGCAAATAAAGGAATTTAATTATCGAAATATTTATTGGCTTCGATTAAATTCCCACTCTCACTTTAGCAACACGAGCACAGGATAAAGGTTGGTGTCATATCCCTGTAATGACGGGATTTCAAATTTAAATGGGGATTATTTCTTTGTTAAGCCTGCATTTATTTTTTCAGTACAACTCTTAAAACTTGATTATATATTGAATTTTGACTTATTCTTATAACATACCTCATGTAGTTTGCTTCTTGTGATAAACTGGAAAGTAAAATTTTCACTTACTGTAAAAGTTACGTTTATGAACTACATTTGAATATAAACGACTTGTTTAGTTTGAAAAAATCTATGTTGACAATTTAAAAAAAACCGAAAGTGGTTTCATTTCGTTGAAAAGTAAGTAGTAATTAAAAACTTTCATGGATGGATGTTTTTACCCTTATTTACTCTAAGCTGCCGCATTCTTGACACACCGAGTCTGATGTTCTCTCGTTGTGAATTAAATCCTGTTCTGTTTCCAAGCCCTTTTCCATTGTACCAGGCAGTTTCAAACAGCGAATTTAAAACTGTGTTATTGATCCATTGCCAGAAGTCATTTGGTGTAGTAACCTAATAGTTAATTAAAAGGACATATAAAGAGGAGGCTACAGAATGTTTGAAATATAAGCTACACAGTATTTAAAAGCTAACAACCAAAACGTTGTGCTTGTGGTTTTTTCGAAGCTAAAAATTCATTTTACTAAATCACCAAAG
This sequence comes from Morbakka virulenta, assembly GCA_003991215.1. Taxonomy (NCBI): domain Eukaryota; kingdom Metazoa; phylum Cnidaria; class Cubozoa; order Carybdeida; family Carukiidae; genus Morbakka; species Morbakka virulenta. Next base: position 1,205,659 of record RDPX01000023.1, read on the forward strand.
AAATGATAACTGAAGGCAATGTTGTTCAAAAATAGTGTTGGCAGAGTGATTTTCATCATGTTGTAAATAAAATTGATTACTTTGTTCCTTTGTCTAAAATACAGATATTTTCCTAGCAAATTTTTGTTTGATTCATACATCTATATCTATCTATACCTACATCTGTTTATACTTATATCTATTTATACCCATATATATTTATACCTATATCTATTTATACCTTTATCTATTTATACCCATATATATTTATACCTATATCTATACCTGTATCTCTATTTATACTTATACTATATCTATATCTGTATCTATATTAATGCCTATCTATCCTATATATGGAGAAAGATTTGTTTGTGTGGGTGTGTGCAATACGACTACAACTACATAACTAGATTGGATTCACGTGTAATAGATTCCTGTGGGGTTTCATGATTTTCATGACCCTTGCAGTTCCAAGCATTTAGGTATTGCTCTAGCTTTTGACCCAAATTTCAACTTTCAGTTTCACACGCAAATTCAAAATTGTAAGGGATCAAGCTGCTGGGCTATTTCGGTCCAACTTTACCTACATCAGACTGAAATAAATTGTGAACGAGGTCAAAAGGATAGACAAGGTTATTGCAGTTTTGCTTGATCGCAATATTTGGAGTAATCATCTATATTATTTTTTAACGAGGAGCCATGGCTTAATGGTTAGTGCAACTGCACCGTAATCAAGAATTTCGGGTTCGATTCCTCGAGTGGGCGACTTTGAAAATTCACAAAAGAAAAGCCATTGGATGGCGTCAGGAAGGGCATCCGGCCAATAAGTTCCTCACTACCAAATCCAAGTCCCTATGAAGGGCACTGTCTGAGCCCAAGTTACTGGGGAAAAAGGACTTTAAAACAAAAACATTCATATTATTTTTTAATCTAGGGGAGTGAGGCCGTTCTTGTAGTTTTTGTTACTTGTGTTTTTTCAGGGGACTCTTATCTCAAGCCATTTTGGTGCTCTCCAGCCTGTGGTAAATTTTGGTTGATATTTTCTATGACACCTTAAATTTTCAGGTTAGACTTGTTTTTCATAGTATTGATTGGCTTTTGAATGAGGTTCGTCAATTCAAGATCAATGGGTCAATGTTTTAAATTGATGATTAAGGTACAGGCTAGGGCTAAGCTGTTTTCTGGACAGTTTGTTTGTCCAATTTTGTTAGACGCAAGGCTGGGTTAACCTTTTGTAGAATGCATTACCTTGTTAATGAAGATGTAGGAGCATGAATTTAGGAAAAACAACGTCTGTTTACTTCTACTCGCTTTCACTCCTTATCTTTTTAAACCTGTCCCTTACCATATATATATATATACATACTGCTCCCTTACGAAAGTTTGGTTGAGCACTCTATCTGAGATGGGAACCTGTCGTTTGCGTAATGCGGAGCTCACTGCGCATGCGTAGTTTGAGCACTCTGACAGGATCCCACAATAACTTCTTAAGCTGTGCTTGCTCCGGCAACATGGCCTGAGAGTTATGTCTCAGAAACTCTGTGCTGCACTGATGAACCCACAAAGGGCGAAACAGTACTGTCTGTAGCTTGAGTATATATATACATATATACATCCTTATCCGATATACTCCATACTCCATGCATTGACTGAGCTCTTGAAATAAAAACTGGCCTAATATATTCACTTTCATAAAATTATATTTTATCAAAAATTAGTTTGTATTATCATATTTCTTACCTTTCCAAGAGAAATTGTGTCGCCTTTTCCTTTCACAATAGGATCACTGACTTGTTTATATAAAGCAAAAGCTCGGATATCCCTGTTGCCAGCACTAACCAGCATTAACAAAAGTAAAAATAGAACAAAGAAAGAGACCTCCCGTAATAAAGCAGCCATTTCCTTCTCCTTCAGCTTCTGTTCGCGAATTTCCTTCAACATTTCATTGTCAAGGGGCTCAAGAACATCTTTTATTTGACCTATATCAGTGTCTTGGTTTTGTAGTATACATGCCTCTTCCCCATCCTCTGCATCAAACACGAAAAATACAGTATTAGTTTTTTGCCATCAAAGAATAAAAATTATACCAGTAAAACTTGACGTAACTCTAAAGTAGTCTGAATATCAGCCCATAAGCCTAAATCTGTTGCTAAAGTAAGAAACGGATAAATTTAATCAAGTCCAATATTCTAAACAAAACGAAGGAGTGACAAAATTTCTGAAAATAGCTGCCAAAACAGAACCGTCTTTTTTTCATGTAATTATAATTTCTAGGTATAATTTTAATTTCTTTTTTCTACTCTAGCATGTTTAAGACTGGCAATTGTTGGATACAAATTACTAATTAGAATGCTCTGAAAATAAGTCAAAGGGAAAAAATGGCTTCTCTAAGTTTCCCCAATTACAATTGAATTTTCTAGTCATTTTTATTTATTATGTATTACTTTTAGTAGCTATAGTGCAGCATAAATAAAACAGTTTGTGTCTGTTCCTTCCTTATAATGTTTGCATATAAAGGATAGTAAACTAAGTAATATATGATATATCATTTTTAACAAAAAGAGTTTAAACTAACCTAGAGGCACACCAGCAGAATCACAGTCTATATCCTCCTGATTTGCAGGTCTCTTAATGACAGTGGCAAAAAACCATGCCAGAGCTATAACTTTAATTGGTTGCGAAACAAATGTGTCCTGCACAAAGGAGAATATCATGGTGATAAGCCATTCGTTTGATTTTTCCTTACCCCACATCATGCTATAGAATAGTGTAAACAATGCTGATGTGACTGAAGCAACAAAGCAAAGCACCCATGCAATATATGTAACCCAGTGTGGCAAAGAGCCGTTAATTGCTTTCAATCGTTTCTCTTCAGCTTTTCTTTTCTTTTCTTCAATTTCTTCTTCTGTTGGCTCTTTGCGTTTAATCAATCCACAGCATACTGTTCTTTGCTTTCTCTTTTCTCTCCTGGGTTCTGACATTTTGTCGTCTATTTGCATATCGTTTAAACTGATACATTCTTCTGCAATGGCATTTTCATTTTTATTACCAAATATCCTTTCAAATAAACTTGGCTTTCCTTCCGAACTGGTTTTAGATCCAATGGGAAAATTGGTGCCCTTATTACACTCGTTTCCTTTCTTGTCTAAATTCAAACTAGATACTATACCAGATCTCTCTGTAGTATCAACATTATCATCATCATCGTCATCATCAGAGTAACATCTGTTGTAGGATTCTTCCTGTTGTTTGATAATCTCGTTTAATTTTTCTTCAGTCAAGAGGGCAGAGGTTTTCCCGAGGATCATTATCTCTGAAGGGTCCCCTTGTTGATCATCGATTATATCTTCGTAATCGGAAATACTGCTAAGCTCATTATGATATATGGATCCCACTAGGGAAGGAGTAGTATTCTTTGAATGTTCTGAAGAAGAGTTCGGTTTTACGTTAGGAGGGCTGGGGTTTCCAAAAGTCCTACATATATCCCAGTCGTTTAAAACTTTCTCTTTATAATTTTTTTGAATTTCTATTTCGTTTCCGCTTTTCATTACTATGTCTACCTCATTTGCAGTGCTGAGATTGGAAAGTGCAGTTCCACATGCAGGAAATTTATCCGAGGTATTAAGACTGTTGCTGCCACTTGATGTCGACGTTACTTGACCATTCGTTCCAGAAAGTTTTTCCTTCTCCCACATTGGTTTATAGTAATCTTTATCTGGTATATCTACTACATCGAACTTTACGTCAAATGAATCTTTTCTTGATGATGATTCTAGATTCACAAATTCTGATTTTTCTTTCAAGGTTTCACTAGATAAGTGTAAAATATCATTTATAACGGTTTCATTGCAGAAGGTTACCTTTCCTAGAGAGACAGATTTTTGATCTTCATTATCGTCTTTATCTCTCTTTGGACCTTGAACACTCTCATCGATATCTTCAGATGTAAGAGGAAGAAGTTTCTCCATATCTTGGGATTGTACAACTGGGTTAATAGCATTTATATCTTTAGCATTTCGAAACAAATATACTATTAGCAGATTGACTGGAAGCACTACAAAGCTTGCTTCAATACCGATTATGATCATTTTAATGCTCAGAGTTATAGGGCCAAGTTTAATGGCATCTGCATCCTCACTTGGATCTTTTGGTCCGGCACCAAAGAACATTGCACTAGCTACCATTGTGCAGCACAGTGCACTCAGACAGCTTGATAACCGTTGAAGTCTAGTAAACCTACTTCGTGGTGGTCTCAAAAATATAGAAAACCAGAGATGATTGTCACCCAAGTCCCTTGCTAATTTTTCTTTAAAAAGAACTTTGAATTGCACAAGGTCGTCAACTGATGCTGGGCTTAGAGATCTCTGAATTTGACAATCATCTTCGTCAACTGCTAACCATTTGTCACAAATAAAAAATAGCGAAGAATTTGTGTGACAATCTCTAACAATGATTTTCTCCAGAAACCAGTTGGGGTAATGTCCGTAATTGTCATGCCAGACTCTTACATGACTAATTTTCCCAATGCATTTTGGTGTAAAAATTATAAAGGAATTGACGCTTCCACTTTGAAATGGAATCCTATCAATATCTCTCAGTACACAAGGCCCACTTTGTCCATTATCACCACTGATTAAGCAAGCCACATGAGCTGTCGTGCCACAGTCTGACCCTCTACCTGTGTAGAAAGTAACCTCGTATTGATACCGAGCTTGAGGATAATTAGGGTTTGGCAAAGGTGTTGCACCAAGCTAAAAAGAAAAAGAATACATACAAAATTAAATAGATTTGAAAGGTTAGAAAAGAAATAATAATGTATAACATCCAATCTAGGGTGGAAACAAGTGTGAAGTGGAAAAATAAGTACTATTATTTGTGTGAAAGTTATTGACCCTAGATTTGAGACTTGATCATAATCTAAACTTAGCGAATACTTTACTTAATTTAAATGGTCACATGTAATACTTCCCAATATCTTGCAGAAATTTGAAAATAACTGAAAAAATATACATATACCCTTCTCCCTTGTTTCCCCAAAAGATAAAATAAACTGTCAGCAGACACTGAGCAGAGAAATATTAAAGTAACTTTTTGAAATTAAATAAAAATCTTAATTATGTACCAACATTTTAAAGTAGGTTGATACCATCCTACTATGATGATTTAATTATATTTTACAGCATTATATATGCGTATGGGTTTTGTAAGTATTCCTTACTTGGAAAAGCAGTTGTCCTTTGAGTCCTGAGCATACAGTTCAGTTTGAGAAGTAGAAAAGTCATTAATGTGTAGTTAAGTAAAGCAGTGACTATGCGAATAATAGTTTATTGCAATGATTTAGATTCTAACTAAAATGGAGGGAAACAACTTTTTTTCAGTATGTTTATGACTGTGTTAACATCCATTTGTAATATCGATCAATTAATGTATTGATTACATATTAAGACTGAGATTACTAAAGTAGAGTATGTGTTATAAATTCTTAATCATAACAAAATTAAAGTAAAGTTATGTGTTAAAACAACTTACAAATTCAATGAAAACTTATTACTACAGGAAAAGAACAGATCATTAAGCTGTCGGTATAATTCCCGAAAACGCTTTGGTGTTGATATTGTGAAGTGTAAACCTTCATAAACTGTATATTCCTTGATGGGGTTGTCCGATATTCATTCATTTTTTGTCTTTTGATTGATCAATAAGCATAAACAAGAATTGGCTACTTGTTTTACAAAGATCATCCACATTTTTTGTTCTTTGCTTTTTTGTATTTGTTTCTAAGGCTGATTGGTGAAAAGAAGGAAATGACTTTGAGTGACAGGTGTTTGATTTTAGCTCTTTATGTCTGCATAATTATTGTCATTATTATTTTTTTTTTCTTTTCATGTTCATTTTTTGAAATAATATTGTATGGCTCTTCTTGCTGAGCATTCCTTAGGTAGTCTCATTATATCCCTGAGCAGTTTCCATCTTCGTGCTGTAATTGTTTTTTAGAGTGGTTGAGTGTTGTCCTCTCCTGCAGTTTCTCATTTCTTATTTTATGAAGCAATTTGTTTCATAACACTTGTCTGAGTTGTTTTCTATTGAAGCTATGTATATTCTTTTCATCAGTTTTCGACATACCCCAAGTGTCTGGATTATATGACGGTATGCTTTGTACTAGGGTATCATATTGGAATCTCCTATTTCTATGTCAAAACGAAAGGTTGCATTTCAAAAGTATCTCTTTTGAAGATGTATTTTTAAAGTACTGTACAGTTTGCTGTTTTTTTATTTAAATCTTGGAGTTTAGTAAGAAAAATTCTAGTAATGAAAATTTTGACAATTCTATTTAAATCCTAAGTAGAATTGAAATTAATAATCTTGGGAATGTATTAAAAAATTGAAATGATTTATGGAGTTTATTTCTTATTAATTTTTTTCTAATAGAAAAGTTTAATATTAAAAAATTATATGGTAGAAATATGGCTTGGACTACTTACGTTAGATTAGAAATAGCAAAACATCTAATGTTACCATAATAACTGACGTTTTAAAAGTAATTATTTTTTAGTTGTTGTTCACCACAGGATAAGCCCCAAACAAAAGAAACGAAAAACCGAAAAAAAGATAACAGTAAATAGAAGCTTAAAAAGAGAGAAGACCAAAGTTTTCCCGAGAACAGAGGTAGGAATGGTATTCCAAATTTTCAGTTACTCGGAAAGAGCCCAGTAGCATAGCAAAATCCTTTGCAATCTGGCTTCAAGACATTTGAAAAGCAGTTGTAGCAAAACGTAGAGATCACTTCAAAATTTTCAAGAAAAGGACAAGAAGAGAAAGCTTGTTGAAAAGAAAAGAAAGATGACAAAAGCATTTTCTGCAAAATTGAATACGATGAAAAATGTCCAGTCAGCAGGTAGAAGTTTCTCCCTAGAGACGAAAACAATACTTCATTCAAGGTCCGAATAAAGGTTTTTAAGATGTAGGATGTCTTCAGCCAAAATATATGAGCAATAACGATAGAGAAAACCTTCCTTCATTGATGCAGACTTGACAATTACATCAATGCCTTGTCACTAAAAATGATCATTAAGAAAATGGTAAGTCAAAAAGTTTGCAAGGTTTATTTCAGAGAGAGAAAAACTGGTCATGGAAACAGGAAACTGGTTCTGTATACCTACCTATGTCTATTGCTAGTGAAAAGCTTACTCGTCGCAGCATTGAAAATGAAAAGCAAATAAATGGTCTAATATATCAGAGCTTCAAGACAATAATGAAGGGAGATTGAGCAAAAGAAAACAAACTTTCTCTCAATGCATGAGTTAAAGCTGGGTCCAGTTTCATTTGAACAGTCTTTGGAAATTCACTTATAAAACGACGGAACAATATAGGCTCAAAGATAGACCCTTACGAAAAAAAATGTCTACAGAAAAAGTAAAAGAAGACTGCCTATCAATGACGGTTTCATTCGATCAATTGTCCAGAAAAGATGTTGTGAAATCTATACTTTTACCTAAAATCCCATAAGATCTCAGTTTATAGAGAAGACTAAAGTACATTTTTAGAATATATTTCTGATATACATTGTATAAATTATCTGTTAATTATTAATTGAAATACTAACATCAGTATTTTATTAAACTTCAGCCCCCAGATACTTTAACCTGAAATAACAGCTTACTAAAAAAGTTAATATGTTTGATAAATACATCAAATTGAATACCATTTTGTAGTCTCTGAGATCCTTTCGTCTCGAATAAACTGCCAAAATAATGTACAGCAGAAATAATGAAATAATAGAGAAGAAGACTGTCACATTTCCACTTGAGAACATATCTTTAAATCCAGCAAAAACTTTGCTAAAATCAATTGGATTTGGGGCTACAATGAGCCCACCTCCAAATGATGTAAGATGGGTGCAGAGACAATGAGTTTTTTTCAGGTTTGTCTTTGGTCCAACCTGTGAAGTATAAAGTAACAGAAACAACAGATTACCTCCTTTGTAAGTAGTAATTAATGTCCAAACATCTTTCAAATACTAAGTATTTTTACTATATTGCATGACGTTTCAAAAAATTTCAGGGCTTTTTCGTCCAATTAAAATAGAACAATTGCCTTCTTCGTAAATAAGACCACCTTAATCTCCCTTCAAATTTAAATGAATTTACAACTGCATAAACCAACCTAAAATATCCTTATTAATCCGGAAGTCTGCTTGTGATGTGTTTTAAAATATTAGATTGCATAATTGTAATCTTAGGTTGAACTAAATTATAAAATTTAGAAAAAAAAAAAGATCCATAAGAAAACAATAAACTCTGAAACTGAATGTAATCTGAAGCTGAAAGGCATGTCATTTTGTCAGTAAAAATAGTACAATATCTATACTAAATCATATTTCTTTCCAGTTTCTTCATATGTAGTATTGTGTTATGGATCATTCTCGGATTAAACTTTCTATTTAATCTTAACATAATAAAAATAGGTGGACTCCAAACATAATCTTTACCCTCCCGAACAAAAATCTATTAAATCTCAAGTTACATCCAGAAATAAATGAACAAACAAAATACCATTTTCTGATAATGGTATTTATCTCCTCTGACGTTGGCATTATTCAATATCTGCCTCTGTTTTTAGGATTGCAATTGTAATGATTTTGGTTTTGCAAGAGCCATGACGTATCTTATATTTTTTTCTCAAGCAAAGCAGCAAATACACTTTTAATTGATTCAGATATAGATTCCGTTTTATTTTTCCTCTATTTATTTGTTTTAGGGTATGAGTATTTTAAAAATTCCGCTACTATAGAAATAAAGTTATTGAATACTTTTAATAAATTGATCAAACTGAAGCAATAATAAGATAGAATATTAAAGAAAGAAAGCATACCTTACATCCATCTGTTTTCCATTGGTTATTTAAGCCATCCCAATATTTACACTGGGATTTGTAAAGAAGCATAGAGTAATCGACAGTCATATTAATATTTAGCTCAGCTAGACTTTCGTTAAGCAAAAACGGTGGCAATAAGTATCTTATACCAATGTAGTATGTACCTTTACCTAAAACATCATTTGATAGAAAAACGGTAAAGTTGGCATCTGGAGACAAGGGATTACACTTATCAAAAAATGTACTATTTGGCTCTGTTGGAATACGAAACTTCCAATGAAAATCTGTTGCTACAGGCCTGCCTCCTTTTTTGATATACACCAAAATAGCATCAGATAATTCTAATGGGCGTATTATTGCAGTAAATGCTGTTCCACTTTTTTCAATGTCGACTTTATGATAATTCCACTTTCTTTTAAACGGCATCATTTCATACCACGAAGGAGATTCCTTTAAAGGTTTTCTTGGAATAAATATTTCGATGGGTTCATTTAAATTTTTCGCTGGAAAATGATTTCCCTTTCGTCCAAAGGATAAACTTGTTACCTGTCCACTTATTGCATCACCAGATCCCCAAGTAAAAGGATTATCTTTAATTCCCATCATCTGTAAATTAATAAAATATTATGGAGTTAAATTTCTTTAGGAAAAATCAACGAAATGTGTAAAATGTTACTAGGTGTTTTGACATTTTGTGGTTAGCTTTAGTTTTTCTTATAAATGTTGGCATTTTTCCATCAAAGTGACTGGCAATTTTATATAATTCTTTATAACACATTCATAAAAATATTCATTAAAAATTCGATAAAATACGAAGCAAAACCTGATGTTCTAGACTAAGTAGAGATTAGAATATATGTACACTTAAAAAACCAACGACAGGAATAATGAAATGTGAATGCTGTAATAAATGTTTTGAAAATATGATGTTGCTAAATGCTAGGATGACCATTATCTAACAAGAGCCAGAAAAAGTGAAAAAACCTGTAGCAGGGTGCTAGGCGTACGAGTGAAAAGTTGAATTAGGAAAAGAAGAAATCAGAAAGAAAAATTTTAAAGACTGTTAAACTTTCTGACAATATTTGTTTGTATATCATTTATATATGTGTATATATATTTATTATATGTATATGTATATATATATATTCATTCATTATGTGCCGTGCGTGTTACACGCGTAGACGATCATAGCCTTCCATTCATCTCTCTTCTTAGCTCTCTTAATCCATGTTACTCTGTTAGATATTTCATTCTTGCTCATCCATCTTACAACGTTATCCATATGCATCATTCTCGGTTTCCCTCTGCCTCTCTTTCCTGGTATCTTTCCAGTGAGAATTAGATGTTCGATCTTCTCATCTCTGATGATATGTCCAACGAATGCCATCTGTCTGGACTTTATGATGTTTAAAAGTCCTCTTGTAGTGCCTGCTCTTCTTAGCACTATATATATATATATATATATATATATATATATGAGTTGAATATGATGAGTTGAATATGATGAGTTGAATTAAAACTGTGTGCTTACTGTTCTTAAAAAACAAATACAATTTAGTAAGTTGCACAAGGGATACCCTNATGCATCATTCTCGGTTTCCCTCTGCCTCTCTTTCCTGGTATCTTTCCAGTGAGAATTAGATGTTCGATCTTCTCATCTCTGATGATATGTCCAACGAATGCCATCTGTCTGGACTTTATGATGTTTAAAAGTCCTCTTGTAGTGCCTGCTCTTCTTAGCACTATATATATATATATATATATATATATATATATGAGTTGAATATGATGAGTTGAATATGATGAGTTGAATTAAAACTGTGTGCTTACTGTTCTTAAAAAACAAATCCAATTTAGTAAGTTGCACAAGGGATACCCTTGTACAACTAAAAGTGTCACTAATTTAACAATAATCATGCACACACTGGACGGTTACATAAAATACAATTCTTTATGATACTTTATTATCACAATAGTATAAAATTGTTCTGTATATAACCATGTATTGTGTGCCTCGTGATTTTACAGTCATTAAATACGTAAAAATTAGTTTGTACAGTTATTGCTTAAGTATATATAAATATTTACTTTGTTAAACGTTTCAACTTTTATTTTCGTTAGCAATACATATTTTAAGTTAGGTAAATGGCTGTCTAAAACAATAGCAGACCGTACACAAATTTCTTTCATATACTAAGCGGAAGTAATGAAAGTTAGACATCCAATGCTACTACAATGAAAGCAGGCCCAACTTTGTAGATTAATTTGAACTGTTTTATTTCAAACTTTTCACAGAATTCGCGGTACAGCATCAAAAGACGTGCTTTTGAGACTAACAGTTTAGCGAATTCACTTACGCCCTTTTTTTTCCTCCTGAACTTGACTGACACAAGATTTTTCTGTTCATACTAGGAACTTGTTGCTCTACTCTACTTATCAATTTGAAGGATGCACGGTCTACCTACCTGGCATCATTCTGGCAGGCAAGATATCCTTTGTCGTTAAAGGAAGAATTTTTGTTATGTGAAAATTACTTTGGGTGCTTAAATTCATTGGGATATTTAGAATTAAGGCCTATCAAGGGCGGTTTGAGATGAATAGGATTTTTTTTTGGCCGGGGGGGGGAGGGGGCTGCTTAAAAGGATTTTGCTCTTTAGATTATTTATGTCAAATAACTGTCTAATAAATCGCCAGCACCATAAGCCAAGCTTTTTACATCCAATTTTTAATTGCGTGGACTTAAATGTGTCTTAAACCATGCATTCTTAAGTGACGTTTGCCTTACGAAACACACTGGTTTCGAAAGCGGAAAACCTTTCCACAAATACATTAAAAATAGGTGAAAAAAAAGGTAAACTGGCAGGTTTATGTTAACGTTTTCCTATTGAATGCAATAAATTCTAGTATTTGGTATTTTATAAAATATGAATAATATCTATTTGAAAAAAGGGAAACAAGATCCAATATTTATCATTAGGTAAAGAAAGTGAAAGACAAAAATAGATATTTCAGAGATAAATATTCCCGTTAATTATTTTTAAAATAAAGAATTTTAGAAGCTTAAAGAATTACCTTTTGTTCAAGAGGTCTTTCCAAAGAGGCGTTGTCTTTTCCACCAAATAATGCTTTTGGGCTTGGAACTATGAATCCTGAACCATCTTTGGAGCAAACAGGGTCATTTGTTCTTTTCAGTGGATCTTGCTTAGTCATTACCATTGCTAACTTTGGACTGTCGAGAACTGTTGGTTCTTCACCTGGTAATTTCGTGCCTGTCATTGCACCACCTAATACATATGCCGCCTTAAAAACATTACCTACTGTTTTTCGTGCCTACAAAGAAATACATGCTTATTTAAAAGAAATAACATAAAAATTTATTGATCAGATGTGAGGAGTAGCATTGCTAAAATGGAGAGGGCCAACATACTCCTGCTTTAAAAATCATAGAGTTGAAAAAATAGAATTGTTGCTTTTTTTCTACAATCTAAAGGGTTTTATCTATTTCTGAGCATTTGCTGATAGAGCTCCTTTTGAGCTGGAGAAAAAATATGAGTGTTTGACAATAGCTTCAAACCAAAACTCTAAACCAATAGAATATTATATGGAAAGTCACACAATTACCGTATTTTCTTGAATAGAAACTGTGGCTTCTATTTGTGTTTTTTTTAAAAATCGCGGTTTCTGTTCAAAGGCGGCTTCTATTAAGTTGAATAAATTAACAAAATTTATACTTTGTTTTCAATCATTCACATGAAGCCATTGCAGTGCAAAGAAACACATTCGAAAATTGGGCTTCGAAAAACAAGTATTGGCATGAATTTTGATTTCAGTTGTGAATATGGCAGAGAAAAGAAAAAGTTACGACTTGAAATTCAAAGAACTTGTGATTAAATGTTCTCAAGAAAATAACAACAGAGAAGCTGGTAGAACGTTCTCTATTGATGAAAGCATGGTTCGACGTTGGAGAAAGAAACAATATGACATCAGCGATCAATCTTCCTCTTCCTCTCAAAGTAAAATGAGAAGATTATCTGGTGCAGGAAGAAAACCAGTTCTTGGGAACCTTGAAGAGGAACTATTGGAGAGAATTATCGATGAGCGTGAGAAGCATCACCATGTCCTATGTAAATTGATAACTGTTTGGGCACAGCAAGTTGCTATTGAACACAAGTTGTACGATTTTCAAGCGGGTCGAGGTTGGCTCTTTAATTTCATGCGACGAAAAGGTCTCTCCATTGGACGAAAAACAACTACTGGACAAGCCATGCCGAAGGATGGTTTNATGGTTCGACGTTGGAGAAAGAAACAATATGACATCAGCGATCAATCTTCCTCTTCCTCTCAAAGTAAAATGAGAAGATTATCTGGTGCAGGAAGAAAACCAGTTCTTGGGAACCTTGAAGAGGAACTATTGGAGAGAATTATCGATGAGCGTGAGAAGCATCACCATGTCCTATGTAAATTGATAACTGTTTGGGCACAGCAAGTTGCTATTGAACACAAGTTGTACGATTTTCAAGCGGGTCGAGGTTGGCTCTTTAATTTCATGCGACGAAAAGGTCTCTCCATTGGACGAAAAACAACTACTGGACAAGCCATGCCGAAGGATGGTTTAGCAAAAATTGCGAGCTTTGTTAAATTTTGTGAAAAGCAGAGAAATACATTTGGGTTCTCTCCTGGAAATATTGCCAACATGGACGAGACACCAATATGGACTAACATGCCAAGTGAAACCACTGTCGATAAATGTGGTTTAAAGACCATTCCAATTAAATCCACTGGGCATGGAAAACAGCGAATAACTGTATGTTCAGCCGTCAAAGCAGATGGCTCCAAAATGAAACCGCTCGTAGTTATTCCAGGAAAAAACCTCAAAAGAAGTTGCTACAATCAAAGGTGCAATTATAAAATGTTCCGGAAATGGCTGGATGATGAACGATGAATTGACTAAAGATTTGGTCTCTTAAGTGTGGGGGTATTTAGCTTTCAACAAGAGGTTTCTTGTATGGGACTCTTTCAAGTGTCACATAAGTGAAAAAATCAAACAGTCCTTGAAAAAAACGAATACAGTAATAGGTGTAATTCCAGGAGGATGTATGACCTTTCGCCAACCTTTAGATGTTTCTATCAACAAGACCTTCAAAGTGATTTTCCGAGAGTTGTATGATGAATGGTACCGAAAAGGAGACTTCGCGTACACGAAAGTAGGGGTTGTGAAGCCACTAAACTATGTTCTACAAGTTCAGTGGGTCGTCGATGCTTGGAAGAAAATCGATCCTGAAATTGTAAAGAAATCCTTCGAAACATGTGGAATTACAACAAGTGATGTAAACAAAATTCAAGGCTTGAAAGAAGGTTAGCCGATCGAAGAAGCCCGAGTTTTGTTAGGAGCATCGGATGGGAACCTCGAATTTGTACCAATTTCAACTCTAGACGATGATGTCATTTTGAAAGTGGGGAATTTAAAAGATGTAACTGATTTAATAGATAAGGTAATTGAAGAAGGTGAAATACAAATCTTGTCTTGAAAACACATCGTTGTTATTCCATTCCTCGCTTTAATTTTATGCTTTTAAAAAAATAAATGCGACTTCTATTCAAGGGTGGCTTCTATTCAAGAAAATACGGTATTAAGGGGAAGGCAAGACATGAATGGCAATACATATTTCTGTGGCATCGCCAATGTTAGAGGTATTGTAATTGATTCTGAATTTCTAGATAAGCTCATAGCTTGATCAAGAATAATGAAGCACTAGTGCTATATACTTACGTTATGAAAAAATTTCGTATACACATTGAAAAACAGAGACATTCGACAAAAAAAGTCAAATTACAACAAATCAAAAACTAAATAAATAAAATTCCATAGTTAATTAAATTTCAAGTTTCATGTATTATTTTAGCATTTTACTTTTCTTTTGTTGATTTTTGTGTAGCCTCCTTAATAGTGTACAAGGAAATCTTACTAGTACAACTATACGTCGATTTAACGAATTGCGGATTCTTCTTTCCCTCTTTTCATTTCATTCTCAGAGTGAGAGAGAGAGAGAGAGAGAGAGAGAGAGAGACAGAAACACAAAGAGAGGAATGGGGGTGGGGGTGAGAGACATGATACTAAATAAGAAAATGACCATATTCATAAAACCAAGAAATAAAAGACAAAATAAACTCGGAGCTGCAAAACCTCAAATAAGTAAAATTCTTTAAATATCTAAGAAGAAGACTGATTTGACACTGAAAAGACGACGACCCCCCGCATTGAAAGCGCTAATTATCAAATGAGTATTACAGTCAATAGCTAAAGATTCATCTACACTATCACGTTTCAAGTTTTTTTGAATGTTTACATTTCTGGACTGTACAAAAACAATATTTGCCTTATCAATAAAGGCGTTTCAAGCATTTGAGAAATCTAGATAACGCTACATCAAAAGAACATCGTGGGCACCCCCTTTAAGGAAGGGAAGGGTACTACAACAAAAAGGTCAAGATCCAGTCTTGCAGAATACACTATTACACCTTACACGATTTCTTTAAAACACTGCACAGAAATACAAACAATACAACGTCCTTTTCTCACAACAGACGTATGCGGAAAAAAGCAACATCAAAACAAGGAGGAGAGTTCAACTCTTACTGGGAGCGATTTCTTTGCTTTGTTTGGATATTTATTTTAGCTTCTTTCTTTTACAAAATAAATCAATTACATTATTAAACGAATTCCAAGCTGTCAATTTTCTACTTACCTTCAATTTGACAGCGCTTGTATTAGCATCGATTTTCGTCAAATCTTCCTCCGTATCCTCGAACATGGTTTCAAAGCCCATTAGTAGTGAAGTCGTCGGAGGTACTGCTGGACTTGTCGTGGGAATGATTTTTATTTCTGCTGTTGTAGATGCAGAACCCATTACATTTGCTAAACCTGATATCATCCCTGAAGCTGCGTATTCGAGATCATCGGAACCAGCCTTGTCTTGACCTTCAGCGGAAGATTTTATTAAGGCAGCCATATCATATAACGTTTCAGCTGATTTTTCCTTCAGTTATGCGAAATGTAAATGAAGAGGGTTATTTTTTGAGTTCAGTATTAAAATTTATCGTTTACAGAATATTACGTAAATAATTTATATGACAACACAAGATCGCATCATGTCAACATTACATAAAAAAGCCATGAAGTAAGAAAAGAGAAATATATATATATATATATATATATATATATATATATATATGATTATTGGTTTAAAACCTTTAATAGAAGTAACTTAAAAAATGAAAATATTCTTTTTGTAGCAATCACTCCTCATTTTGTCTGTATATTGTTTAATTAGTACACCAATATGTTACCTGGCATGTGTGTCAATATACTAATTTGTCAATTAGTTAGCCACTCTGCTCTGATACTTAATTTTCCTTTTTCTTTTCTCTTTTTAAGTGTGCTTGGTTACCTAACAATATAACTACTTAAATATCTTACAATTACTGTATAAAAGATAATTAAAGGCAATATCTATGTTGGGTTATTTTTTTTAGTTTATCATCCCTCTAGTTAGTTGGAAAACAGCTCTTGGTGAAACATTTGTTCTAAAACCTATCAAGGAACTTTAATTTAAAGCCTGTATATTGGATCAGCTAGTTACAAAGTATCACGGTCATAACATAACTTTGCTGTTATATTCAACTGTTTCATCGTTTTATACATTCAAATACGGGTTCCATGCCTTTTACTAGCCAGAATAAATGTGATTGAACTTTGAGTAGGGGTAGTTTTAGCCNATATATATATATATATATATATATATATATATGATTATTGGTTTAAAACCTTTAATAGAAGTAACTTAAAAAATGAAAATATTCTTTTTGTAGCAATCACTCCTCATTTTGTCTGTATATTGTTTAATTAGTACACCAATATGTTACCTGGCATGTGTGTCAATATACTAATTTGTCAATTAGTTAGCCACTCTGCTCTGATACTTAATTTTCCTTTTTCTTTTCTCTTTTTAAGTGTGCTTGGTTACCTAACAATATAACTACTTAAATATCTTACAATTACTGTATAAAAGATAATTAAAGGCAATATCTATGTTGGGTTATTTTTTTTAGTTTATCATCCCTCTAGTTAGTTGGAAAACAGCTCTTGGTGAAACATTTGTTCTAAAACCTATCAAGGAACTTTAATTTAAAGCCTGTATATTGGATCAGCTAGTTACAAAGTATCACGGTCATAAAACAACTTTGCTGTTTTATTCAACTGTTTGATAGTTTCAAACAGTTCAAAACGGCTACCATGCCCTTCACTAGTCTGAGAAAATGTGATTGAACATTGGCGAGGGTTAGTTTTACCACATATACTAAAAGATGCTACCAAAAAGTTAAAAAAGGTAATTGTCTGATGGTTCCTAACAGGACATTTTTATATTTCAATTAAAGTCACATTCATTCGGCCGAAAGCTATTTTGCTGGCACTTGACTAGACCAAGGTGTCAGAATAAGAAAACACAAGTCAAGTGAGGATTTATCAATATGGAAAACAACGAGAGGGTAGAGATAGTACAGTAATTGTTTTGATTGGCTTAAAAAACAAAAGGTATTGATGGAATACTGATATGATCAGCGAAGATTTTTTCTTACTCATTTCGAAAAATTCGAGTGTCTTGACCCAGTCTAGGGAAGTAACTACTATGCTCAAAATGAGTGCATGGTTCTGAGCCGTTTCCTAAAACTGAAAAAAGAAAATAAACTGCCACCCGACGTTTATGAAAATAATTAAACCATCTGGATATCAACGTCCTAGAATGTATGGCCTACCCAGACTTTACAAAGACAGTGTTTACATCCGGGTTATTTTATCAATATTAGGTTCCTACCAACTCCAGTGCTGGAAAAATACTGAACTTTCTGTGTTATGAACTCTTTTATATTTGCTAATTAAACTCAAATATGCTCCAACAAATTCCTCCCACCGTCAGCATAACAATGACAGAAGCATCTTTTGTAAAGTACCTCTGAAAAAGCTCACGACCTACGACATGAAAAATATTCTACACCGAGGTCATTAAATTTTACCTTGGGACACAGCACTATCAAAGCACTGAGTCATCCATGAATATGCTTTTGCAGACTCGATAAATTTAGTGATCAAATCAATTTAACTTTCAAAATGCTATGTAGCAAACAATGGACGGTATAGCCAATGGCTCATCGTTTACTTTCGGCTTTGCTAATGTTTTTGTAGGATATTATAAAAAACTAGTATTCAAATCTGCACAAAATTTAAAAGTTCTTATTTATTCTACATTCGCAGGTGACTCTCAACTTATATTTAAATATTTCCATGTTTAAAACTAACAAGACAGCTCTGTTAAGGTTTAATCTTAACAATCTTCACCCATCTTTCGTGTTTACTGCTGAAAAAGAATAGAATGGTGGTTTTCCATTTTTTGAATATTTTAGAAAACAATTCAACCTGTTTCAAAGCCATTGTGTTTTAAAAGCCAACCTTCACTGGGAAATAGTTGCGGTGAGACTCATTTAATTCCATCAGTTTAAAGTTGGACTCATTAAAATTTTATTTTTTCGTATTTCCATTAATTGCTCTCCTGACTATTTGTCAGGAGAAAGACACAAAATTAATCAAATTCTGTTGAGTAATGGTTACTCTAACGATGTATTAGACAAAGTTACTCCTATAAATCACCTAGCTTTAAAAACTCTGTTAAACTTGGCTCCCAAGAGTATCTTTTATACCTCAAACTATTTACTGAAATCTACTGGAAACCTGGATAGGCCTAGTTTCCAGTAAATTCGAATATCAAATTACCAGGCCAGTTGCCAAATGCGATTGTACTTCTGCAGCCAAAATAATTTTTGTTTTGCGAAAAAGTCCTTTATCTACAAAAGATGCCTTGACAGCCACAAATTTAAGTATGGTCGTTTACAAGTTTTAACAGCTGGCATTCAAACAGTTACTTTGAGGAAGACTGAATATGCATAAAAATACTTCGATATTTTGTCAATATGGAATATCTAATTTAAGCATCCTGTAAAGTGAAATTAAATTTATAGAACACTTATATTAGCTAACAAATCTAATTACCTGTGCCTGTGGATCTACTTCATCCTGTGAATGTGATAAACTGGCTAAAAGGTCAGCTATCTGCCGAAGCGTTTTCAAGGAATCTACTCGTATCCCAGTCAGGATATTTATCAAATTGGATCGAAGCTAAATGAAAGTAATAATTCGAATTAAATCTAGAGAATTCAAAATGTTTAAAAATAATACAAACGCAGAAGCTGCTTTGAATACAGTGGTGCAATAATAGGACGAAATAGAGAGTACAAAGTTTCATATCTCAATAAAATATATCCACATATTTCACCAAAAAAGAAATATTCCTAATTTACCTTAATGAGATGTAGAGTAAATTAGCACCTTTTAAAATACTCTCTCGATATTATTGAGAGTATTAGAAAGTGGTTTGAAATACTTTTCTGTATGGTTATTTTCTTTGCAGTAAATTGCACCGAACTGTGACCAAATAGGCATTTTTTATACCTTTAAGGGTCGTGGCGGTATCAACTATTCCAAGTAAAATTTAACTTTGATAGATTGTCACAGCTTTGTGAACCAACTTTACATCAGTGTGAAAAATTGAAAGATTAATAGTGAAGCAAAACCATAAAATCTCCTCTGAGTTGATTGGTATTTGCTGTGTCAGTTATCACCTGGCCGCACAGGATTTAGAAAATCTCTACTTCTATCATTTGTATATAATTGACTTAAAAGCCATGGCATGGGTAAGCCATAGGTATTTATTATTCCTACGTGTATGAATACATTTATATTATGCTTCTACTAATAGCACTTCTTTGTATATGATCAGCATCTATTTCCTTTTCTCTCTCTTGCCATTTATCTCTCTTCAGACTGTAAGGTTGCTTTCTCTATAAAGGTGTGTATTGTTTGTTCATGTTGCTTTTAATGGTATGTCTGAGGCAAAGTTTTAGGCTGTCAAGGCTATCTAGAGTCCACATTCATCTAGAAGAAAAAGTTGTTTTTGGGAGTGGTTCTTTGTCAAATATACACACATGGTCGGTCTATCAGAGATTCCTCTCTTCAAAGATTTCATATGTGTTAAAAAGGATCTACTTCGAGATTGATACTAATGTATTGCCACTGTCATATCTTCATTTTGCACTTAGAATATCTCATTATTTAGACAATTTTCTTGCGATTTTTCACACTACCCAAGGCTCTGTTTTGTACAGAAGGGTGAAAAACTGTGGTTTGATACGTTTTACGTTTGGTCTGAAGTATGAGATACTTGTTGTTTGAGACAAAGTATCTAAGTCTGCTTTAATGTGTTAGGCTTGTAACACTTTTCAATTTAGTTCAGGCACCAGTTTGTTGTTATTAGGAACCAAATTTTAAATTGTGATACCATAGTTAGTTCTGGACCTTCAATCTTTGTATTTCACTCTTTTAATTGAGTATATGGAGCCAGTTGTAAAATTACTTTGTTTCTTTTGAAGTTGATTTTTAAAAGCAATGATGTGGCAGATTTATAGAGACTTGATATGGTCTATAGAGAATCTTTAAACTTAACAGGAACAAAAGGTATGTCATCAGCAAACGTTAGCTCAAGTAAGAGTACCAAATTGGTATTAATCTTTTCTTCCTGAATATTTTAGATCACTATGCAGTTTTTCAACCCGGTTTTAACTTTATATTGGCTCTTGTTTTCTGATACTGTGAGGCACTAAGCAATTTGAGTCTGCCTTATTATCTCCAATTGTGATTTACCTACTGTTGGTGACGTAATGTCAAAAAAAGTGTTAATTTCATTGCATATGTGTCTCCTATTAGGAAATTTTTTCCATCCCGCAGTAGGATGGTGATAATGGGATTGTGATTGAATTTGTTATTTCGGGATCAACATTATTTTCTACGTCAAAAAGATTGTTGAGATAATTAGTCTCTCTGTAGTGATAAATTACTGCATTCTTCCATGAAATTCAGCATAGAAATTTACTTCTTTCGATGTTACTCCACTCGAAACAAATTTGACAAACAATTTTGAAATTAATGAACATTTTCTGACGTGTTTATAACGCGTTTTTACCCAGTTGAAAGTCCAAAACCCACCCCCAAAAGGAGAAATGAAAATAAAGAGCATCCTTATCTCAACTGTTACATGCATCCCCTTCTCTTACTTCTGTGTTTTGCATGGACGTTTCTTTATTTTACTTAGCTATTCCTTGGCAAGTCACTGATGCACTTAAAATAATTGAATTTCACCTTCTGCAAGTATAGGAGCATATTCATAAGCTGTTTTCAGTAATACTTCAGATATATGACATTGGTAATCAAAATAGCACCGCTAGGTAAATCTAATTTAAAAAGTGTGTTTACTAACAAAAAGCCCCAAACTTTTCAAAAGATACCTGAATCTTCATACGAAATCAATGCGTTCTTAGCAACGTTTCTCAATTAAAGTTATGGCTGAAATCAATGTCAATTCAGTAACTGTCTTCGCTGTCTACAGTTAGTAAACTTGAGATAATCAATCCGAACAGAATTGAATTTGTAGAAAAAAGATTGTTGCTCAATTAGTTGCAGATTGTAGGTAACTACAGTTCCTATTAAAATGGAATTTTTGATATGTCAGTCAATTGTTATGATCCTGATTTATTTCATTAGTTACCCAAGAGTTTGTTAGAATTATTCATACAAAGTGTTAAAAAGCTTTGTTTTAGCTCTCCTCTTCCTCACTACAAAAAGAATAGAATGGTTAAGAGGGTGGATGTCTAGTTAAATACCTTACTAAGCTTCCATACAGCAATGGAAATGTTTTGTAAGGTTTGCACATCTAATGATTTATAATAAGGTGAAAGTTGGTTTTTCTAGATGCATATCCTCTTGACTTTATGATTTCCTTGTTGATGAAAATCCAGCATTTTATGGAAGAGAACTACTTGTTAAATATTATTAGTTTCATGATATAAATACAGTGAAATCGAGTTTCTTTTTCTAAGATTAGAAGCTCTTTATTTTATATTAAGCTTTTTATTTATTTTAAGTAAGTTATCTCAGCTTGAAAAAATACTGCAGAAGCTCATGATTCCCAGGAACTAAAAAAGCCAATTCGATGACAGTTGTTACCTTCAATATCTTAATCGGTAAGATATTGTGAGATGATTCGTGATTAAATCCAATGCTGGCTGTGATGTGACCAGATGGTGCTCTGTGTACATTGTCCCTTTTCACGTTTTCCGTGGATGTTCATTTTACTTGTTTCAAACTTTCGCAATACAGTTGGTGGTGGATTGCGATCTTTCTACTTTTTTATATCCCTGCAACAAAGTTATCTAGAAAATTTTTTGAGCTTGATACCGTCTGAAACATTTCTCTGAAGCAGTCACAGATTTGGAAAGAAGCCAGAGTGTAATTCATGGTAGGTACAGACACTGATGAAACAGTGGTATTTGTTGTCAATAATGGGTAGCCAAGTTTACTCAGTTTTTAGTTTTTTGTGTTCTTTGAAATTCAGCAGTAACTTGCAATTTATAAAAGAATATGGAACTTTCTTTGTTCTTTAATTGCTTTACTAGGTCAAAAAATAATTGGTTTTTCGATACTATCACTTCGAATTCTCACATTTATTGTGAAAGACACATGAAATTATCATTGAATCCGATATGACTGTAACATACAATAAGTATTTCCTTACCAACGTACAGACGGCGTTCCTTCAATGCTTTGGAATACAACAGAAGTAGACAAGAGAGAGAGAGAGAGAGAGAGAGAGAGAGAGAGAGAGAGAGAGAGAGAGAGAGAGAGAGAGGGAGAGAGGGAGAGGGAGGGAGAGAGAGAGAGAGAGAGAGAGGGAGAGAGGGAGAGAGAGATTGAAATGAGTGGGAGAAAAGTGGGCTCATAGAGTAAATGTCTACTTGTCTTCTTCCAGAAATTCTTAATTTAATTTTCTATTTACCTTCTCTCTCTTGTTTTTCATCCTGCTATCCTGCTTTTCATTTGTGATATTTAAACCACTTGAAGAGTTGTTTATTGTATTACTTTGTTCGATGCTTGTGTCATTAGTACCAATCATTGTTCCATTAGCTCCTGTTCTACTTTCGTTTTGATTTAAAGCTTTCATATTGAAGAGGTGAGCAGTTTCGTTCTCTTTCGGCGCCTTTCTATTTGAAAATAGCGATGTTTCATTCTTATAAACTGCATCTTCACTGCTTAAGAGAGCATCGGCTGTAATTTGGTTTTGAGACGAACTAATTTCTTTACGAGCTTCTTTTTTAATTTGTTGTCTGATTATCATCTGCTCTGACTGTTTATTAAGAATAGAACTGGCCGAAGTCATTATCTGGCTTGCTTCTCGATATCCTCCTGAATCAAGTAGTTTTTCTAAATAGCTTCCTTTCCCACTTGTCATTGCCTCCAATCTATTAATCATTTCTTCCTCTGAAATTACAGGCTGGACAACCTTTGATACCAAAGAAAAAACAAGACAAAAGTAAGTGTCAAAAATATTTATCTCTCTATCTGCCTCTTTATCTATCCATCCATCTATCTATCTGTCTATCTATCTATCTATCTATCTATCTATCTATCTATCGATCTATCTATCTATACGTCTATCAATCTATCAATCTATCTATCTGTTTATCTATATACCCTATATACAAAGGGTCTGTAATTCGTTTTTTTTTTGTTGTACATATGTAATATTACAAGTAATAAATATGTAATACATATATATAATAAATATAAAATATAATTATTGAAATAATTTGTAGTCTCGAACATGATATTTTTTATAATAAGTAGTAGATAAACTTTTCACGAAAATTACATTTCCTGAAGAGTAGTTAGTATCACGAATCAGGCTTGTAGAGGTGGGGAGTATGGTCTTTTTACTACACTTTTCAAAGTGCCCCGCTGACGACCTTGCCAATCCCAGCGACGCAGCAGTGGCCTGTGCCACTTTCTGGAGTAAAGAGATCTGAGATGATGATAGCCACGAGACTAGACGAAGAAGAAGACGACACTTTTGACAAAAATGCTCCATGATATAAATCCAAAGCTAGTTGTAAAACTTAAAGAAGAAGGAAAATAGACTGACTGTTAGTTTAGGACTCCGAGTTTCGTGTTCTTACACTCATCAACTAAAAATAATTAAAAAATCCTACAAAATAATATGTTTGAAATAGATTTAGATTTGAAGTTGGTAAGTAAGAATTTATTGATATGGTGGGAGTTCCCTATTAATTTGCTGTTAGTTTAGGAGTTCATTGATATTTGCGTGGATTAGAACACGTTACTTTCCTTGTAGACAAAAAGGGTAATTGCCTGAAATGTTTACGTAACTCTAAAGTTGTTTGACGGTTGACGATTTTAATGACGCAATGACGTCGTGATTCTCTTTAAGGTCTCAAACGCAGGATGATAATTTGGTGCTATTTTTGTACCTTTTATTATTTAAGGACACTGACACCATCAAAATAATTTATTGTTACATGTACAGAATGGAAAACATTAAACCAGCTATTATTGCATCTCTATGACGCTAAAGTGATAAACGCTACAAACAGAAACGAGATAAGAAGATGCCATTGGATAAAGAAATAGAATTGCTCATCAGATAGCAAGTATCTATCAACATGCATTATCTGAAAAGCTGACGTTGAGATCCCTGGAACATATAATCTGACTACAAAACTTATGAGGGAGTATTCAAATTGCTTTGCAAAAACTACACATTCTTTTAGATTAGGTAAATATTAAACTTATTTGGAGCTATCTAAATCCATCAGGAAAATTAAAGACGACAACATGAACTACCTCCTAAAATGGGCCCTAGAAATTGCCATGTATTTTTCTCGCTCTACGTTTATTTGGAGTGAGAAAATAGTGCTCTTGTCTTAGTGAGAAAGTAGACATTGTAAGAGCCAGTCCCAACAGATTTGTAAACAAACGAACGAATCTCATTTTGAATTGTCACATGAGACACAAGTTCAGTATTGCAAATTTCAAAAAAAATTTCCTGCTTTTCTTACCTTTGCAATGGTCTTATTTGTTTATTAAGAAACTATTTTAATCATTATTACAATTACACCCTAGGGAATACATAGTATTATAAAACTTTAAGTAAACTTTGAGAAATACGAATACAATTGAATACTATACTATATTATAATATAATATAATATAATATAATATAATATAATATAATATAATATAATATAATATAATATAATATAATATAATATAATATAATATAATATAATATAATATAATATAATATAATATAATATAATATAATATAATATAATATAATATAATATAATATAATATAATATAATATAATATAATATAATATAATATAATATAATATAATATAATATAATANACAATGACTGGGATCAATATGAAATTATTTAAAATCCTGAAATCTTCTTGAAAATTTGGGGGTACAGCGAGGGTGCCATATATGAAGGGTACTATTTTACTGACCAACAGTAATTTGTTTTGAAAAACCAGGGAATTTAGTAAAATAGTAAAATACAATGACTGGGATCAATATGAATTGATTTAAAATCCTGAAATCTTCTTGAAAATTTGGGGGTACAGCGAGGGTGCCATATATGAAGGGTACTATTTTACTGACCAACAGTAATTTGTTTTGAAAAACCAGGGAATTTAGTAAATTTGGTTCAAGTTCGTTATAAACAATGAACCATTCGTAAGAACACGACATTATATTAATCTTCAATCTACAGAGGTCTTACTGAAAAAAGAAAGGAACATCTTGAACTAGCTTGGTGTTTAATGGGGATAAAGACAAACGTTCCCTAGCAATAAACAAAATGAATCACAGCTAGGAAAGAGAAAAGCGGAAGACTTGAAGTATACTGAGTACAAATACATCACCTTTTAAGTAAGTTATAAGCAGCCGAGGCCATTAAAGTACTTATGAGAGCTGAAGATGGAGTATCTAACCATATTTCTAATGATTCTATATCTTAATATGAATAAATAATGATGATTCAACTAAGTGCCAAAACGCTTGGTTAACCATCGGATCTTCTAAAGAGACACCTACTCAAGTAGACAGTTAATCAAGGTACAACCCCAATGCAGTGAAATCGTTGCTCTCTACACAGTACATTATGATATGCTAAAAGTCTCTAAAAAAAAAGGAAAATTACATCATTAAAAAGTTATATTTTTAAGAAAAGCTCTTTGCTAACGCCAAGATTTACGTTTCCATTTTGGCCCACAACGAGCAATTGGAATATGCTCCCAACATTTCCTGAATACCCACTAAACATCCCCCGCATATTAGACCTTTCATGGATGGCAACCCTGATGTACAGAATGGCTAGTTTTTGCCTTTAACAGATGTCCATCCATAAAAGACCGAAACAGAGTGGACAGAGTAAGTAAAGATGGACAGATAGCACACAATGTACTATAAAAAGCAAAACAAACAAATCGCTCCCTGAAACCCTTCCTATAATATAATATAATAAAATATAATATAATATAATATAATATAATATAATATAATATAATATAATATAATATAATATAATATAATATAATATAATATAATATAGTATAATATAATAAAATATAATATAGTATAATATAATATAATATAGTATAATATAATATGATACAATATAATATAATATAATATAATATAATATAATATAATATAATATAATATAATATAATATAATATAATATAATATAATATAATATAATATAATATAATATAATATAATATAATATAATATAATATAATATAATATAATATAATATAATATAATATAATATAATATAATATAATATAATATAAGCATAATTATTTTTTCATTTCTTTTCCTGCTATTTATCAATTTATTAATGCAAATATAACAGCTTCTGTAGCCTCTTTCTTTCTCTTAAAAAGGCCAAACTGATCAAAAGGTTATAATTTGCATTTCAGTACTAAAACTAGTTCTTTAAAAAGCAGTTGAGTTTTATCCCTTACACATGGTGTTTATGATCATTGGTGTAATTTAAATTTGGTTTATTAGAATAGGAAAACGTAAAACAGCTACAACAAAATACAGAAAATGTTATTCATGTTTTTCTTACCCTTACTGTACTTGTTACCAACGTGACAGCTTTAATTGCATCTATTATTTTGAATCCTATTTTAAGCGTAAAATTTTTTCTTTCGATTCCTAATGGCAAACTGATCTTGACAGTTTCATCGATGCCAAAATAAAGTAATGACTGGTCCCCAGTTTCTTTGTAGTATACAATTTCATACGTCAGTGGTACGTCTTCATCAGACCAATTTCTGCACTGCAATGTAAATAATGATTCAAGAGCAAATCCTTCAGGCTCCTTGACTAAACAATGGCCACCTTTTGGATTGGAATTTACAAGTCCAACTTTCATAGCTAAACCTTTGGTACCTCCTAACCGACCTGAAGACAAGACAAAGCGGTACAGTTGATTCGGAACCAAAATGTTTCTTTTAACTACAAAGATAAGCTCGTGCTTGTAGGTTGCCGTCTTTTCGGTTGCTTGTTCATCCAAGATCCACATAAGTTCACCATTTGAATTTTTACCATTGGCTCGATATATTTCCCAGTTGTAAATTAAAGTGGAAGTGCACCCACTGCCTTCACATACACCAATCAGAGAAAGCTTTCCAGATGGATTTATTTTCTCCAAACAGTTTTCCACGCATCTTTTCAATAGAAAAAAGAGAAAATCTTTAGTTAGTCATGAGAAAAGAAGGAAATAATGATAAAACATATCATTATAAATCAATGATAAAAAAGAATATAAATACTATACTAGTATACCATTTAGCTCCACAGTCCTTAAAACGACACATTAAAATTATAATTAGACACGTTTGAAAGAAAACTACAAATCTAAAACAATAAAATGTTATATTTTCTTGAATTTCATCAAATTTGCTTTTAAATTATACACCTATCCATCCATATACATATCTATATCAAGGTAAAAGAGAAAACTCAAAACCTGTGTATAGAACCACAAAACCACCCCAGAACTGAAATGATAAATAATTAAACACTCCAAGACCTACACAATCAATGGACGCAAATGTTCACTTTGTAAGGTTATCTTTCATGTCCCATACGTAGGAACATAGTGATGTACTGTTTTTGTACTTATTCGAATAAGAAGAAGCACTGAAGAAAAGCTTCTACAAAAACATCCTATTGAAATACTCCAAGCCCAACCCACCAAAGAAAAGAAACCTCTCACGCAATATCATCTGGTTTGACCTCGCATTCAGCAGAAATGTATCCACCAACGTTGCAAAGAAATTCTTCTTACTCATCGAAAAACACTTCAAAGCAAACCACCTGAAAATTTTTCAACAAAAGCAATGTCAAAGTGAACTGCAGTTGCACCCAAAACATAGGAACCCTCATCAAGAACCACAACAGCAAGATCTCCTCCAACCCAAACAAAGAGACCCAACCATGCAATTGCAGAAAGAAAGACGAATGCCCTCTATACTGCAGCAACTTTCCGAAGAAGTTTTACATAGCCTTAACAGAGAAAGACTTCAAAACCAGATGAAATGGCCATAAGCTATTTAACAGGAAGTACAAAAACAGTACATCACTATCTTCCTACATATGGGGCATGAAAAACAACCACAAAACCACCCCAAAGCTGAAATGGTCGATAATGAAACACGTTAAGAGCTACACAACCAATGGACTCACATGTTCACTTTGTTTATAAGAGAAGTTTGACATTTTGAACTACCTTGACAAAAGCGAACTTTTAAACAAAAGAAGCGAACTAATTGCCAAATGTCCCCACATGAACAAACTCCTCCTCGCTAACTATAAATAAAAAAACTAACATATTTAAACAGTGTTAACAACCTATTATGTCCTGTTGTTCTATTTTCACCTATTGTTGTAGTTATAAATGGCCTGTAATATATATATGATATATATATAATATAATATATATATAATATATAACCACATACCATGTGGTTTTTGTAACGTTTTTTAACAGCTGATGAGTGTAAGACACGAAACTTTAAGCTCTATACATAAGTTTTGAGTTTTCTCTTTTACCTTGTATATTCGCTCTGGATTTCCATCGAGCACTGTAAATGGTAGTAGAAGAACTCTATTATTTTCGTTTGTTTGTTTACTTACATATCTAAATCTAAATGTGTACTTTTCCTAAATACATGGATTGTATGTAAGAAACATGCGTACAAGAACCATGAGACTCAGATTGTAGAAAAGTTGAGATATGTTTCAGAAACAGCCAGGCTCATCTTTATGACTAATTTTAAGTAAGTAAAGAAATCCAATAAAATTTGATACTTCTGTAAATATGTTAACAAGAATAAGTTAACAAGAAATATACTAGAAATAGAAAGGTTCTCTATTGTCCAGTTTAAAAATAAAAAAGTATTTCGGTCTTCGATATTTCTGTCTTCTACAATCATGTCAATCTCCTGTTCGTCGAATCAAAATCCATGATTTCTTAATCTTAATCATTATTAGACACATCCACTGTATTGGAAACTTCATATTGAGGATTTGGATCAGGCATTGAATGTGTGTGTGTGTGTGGGGGGGGGGGGCTTTGTACACGTGAGCCCTTTTTTAAACGAAGAAATCTCTCGGATTCTGTAAAAGCAGCTCAATTTTCTGGGTGACGTGTTTAATGTTGTGCTCTAGACCTAACAACAGACAGTTCTGAGCAACTTTTATTTAGGTGTATCAAGATCTCCACTGTGATGTACCAAGTTGACTTGGCATAACTATATAAAAGGTATAAGCATCGAGGTAGACAAAAAAAGTTAAATTGACATAAGTTTAGACTGGAAAAAGGCAACTTACAATAAAAGTAACAAATCAGAATTACGATCACTGTCATGTCATGGAATAAGTAACTTTTCCCCTCTAACAATTTTACTGTTACCTTCAACAGAAAAATATCTGAACTTTAATTGGTAAAATTAATTAGGTTGTATTCCATGTTTCCAAATACTTTCATATTATCCTGTTTGATTCAGGCATTCACTCATTTATAAACAGCACTTTCTATATTCCTATTCGCTGGAAAAGTGAGTCTCAGCATTCCAATACCCCCCTCAGGTTTAATTTCCCCCCTAAAGCTTATAAGACCTGTGCTCATATGGCATATGCTCTTAAAACCAATAATGCCCATAATATGTAAGCAGATACGTGGTCTATATCTTGTATGTCTTTTGTCTATTGCTCTATTGCTCTATTGCCTGGTTTCTCCTTTCGTCCTGCAATAAAGTCTGATGACGAAGATGATGCTGATGATAATAAATAGAAGACTATAAAATTCAGTACGGCGAATTGACTATCAGAACATGAATATCACTTTGAATAAGAATAGAGTTTTTAATGTCTTACTTTATTCCGATAGTGGGTGGTTTGCCGGCTGTTAAATGCAAAACTTGGAAACCAAATTTTACTCTGGTGTCTTTCTCTATCAAAAAAAGTACGACGTAAATCTGATTTTCTACCATTTTGTTGGTTTCGATTGTTATATTTTTCTCTCTTCCTTTTAGTTGAATATTCCCTTCTCTGTAACAACCCCCTTTTCCAATAAATTCTTCTTTAGACGGTATTTTTTCTATAATTGCAATGTTATAATTTGGAAGCGTCAAATTTTCATTAATTTTGCCAGATATATTTTCGTTTGCATTAAAGCAAAACCAAGAAAATCTCATACCTAAAGAAAGAAGATTCATGATATTTAGTTCAAAGCATAATTATGAAATCTAAAAAAAGCCCAAATAAAAAAACTACAAAAATATCTGCTGTACATTGAAACAAATCTATCTGATCCATTGACATTAACAGAAAGAAAGTTCACTAAACAAAAAATCTAAACTTATTTACATTAAATTGAGTTTGATTGCCCATAGTTGTTACATTTTTGGATAGGAAATAGGAACATATTAATAATTACAGGCTTTTGATATTATTTTTCGACACATAAAGGCAATTTAATGTGAAAACTTCAAAATATAGATTTAGTGATTATCTGTCTACAGAAATATATTAAATGATTAGCTAACATTTAAAAGTTAAAAGTTAAGTAAAGTAAGAAAGCTATTCAATACCATGATTCTTGAAATGTTATATCATAAGATTTATATTTAGATGCCTATTTCCTTAAAACGGAGCAGTCTGTAACATTACTTAGAATTCCATAAAAATTAATTACTGTCTTATAGTCTTATAATACAGCATCTAGGCGTCTTCAAATTATGGGATTCAACCTTCAAGAAACCTGTGGTAATGTTTTCGTTGACCACCTGGAAAGCCAGGTGGACAATTGATACAAGGAATGAAAGAAATGTCGTTTTTTGGAAATTTTCCAAAAATATTTACTATGAACATTATGTAACTTGACAAAAATAAATGAAAGATCTGTGGCTTTTCGGCAATTTTCCAAAAATATTTACGTCATTATGTAACTTAAATGATAAATGTCATTAGTATTTTATGATACTTTTATAAACTGAGTAAGAGAAATAACTGGTGTTGCAAATAAGGTAGCAACTAAATAAATTTGTGAAAATGCAGACGAAAATCAGCTCATCAAATAGTGGTTTATTAAGCTGAATATACTTCTATGTTGGTATTTTACCTTGAATGTAAAACAAAAAATAACTTTCCAAAAGAACACAAATTACATTAACAAATAAGCCAGGAACAACATCCAGCTATAATTGTATCACAGGGCTCAATAATAGATGTTTATAAGATAAGAGTAAACAAAAAGGTTCTTTACTATTTAAAGATAAGTTACACTTGCCTTTAGAACAAATACAAATTATACCATTGGTTTATTTATTTACTTAAAGGAAATTCAATACAAAATGAAAAACCATCATAGTATTTATAAAGAATAATTAATGAGCTTACCTATGTTTTAACATACTTTTAGTATAGCTCGTAGTAAAGAAATGCTGTTAAACACCGCACATGAAATAATTTATTCATCATATATAAACCTTTATCTTTTACTCTAGCATTCATAAAGTTAGCTATACTGTGGTTGATGCCTTCTCAAGCTATGATAGGTCTGCAATTAGTATGTTGCTGTGGTATCAAGAAAAAGACCTTTGTTTAAGATGCATATATGCTGACCCTAACGAGTAGCAGAGAGCTGCTCGAAAAGAAATTTATGAATATTTTTTAACTTTTTTAACAACTATGGAATAAATTTTCCCCAGAATCACAAAATTGCTGATTTATCAGCAGCGAAGATGAAAAAGTTAAGATTCCTTATAATTGACAAAGTGGCCCATAAACGCTGGAGATGTCTTGGTTGACATTTTGAAGATAATAGTTTCTTATAAACACCGTGTTTACAACGTTGAGTGTAAAAATTATTCTGTTTGTTCTTTAAGAGATAAGAGATGATTCATGAAGGACTCAATGTTCGATGATGCGCTGAGTACAACTTAGCTGTCTGCTTGGCTGTCGCTTTAATCAGTAATTACAACCTTTCTTGGAATTTCAGATTACGAGAAGGCAGTCGACGAACTCTTGAAGAATTTTTAAAAAATTAGGGACTCACAAATCAGTCAAAATGCACTTTTTAGCAGGACATTCGTGTCATGAAATAACACTACCAAGGCTGATGGAATGTGAAATTTCTTGCTGACTACTGTTGGTGTTTGAAACGAGACGTGGTGGCTATTCAACACATGAGAAAGTCACTGAAAGTCCCGTCATCTGTGATTAGCTTTTGTGTAATGTATAACCTTTATTTTCTGAAGTTTGTTAAATAAATGCATTCTCTTTTGTGGAGTACTGAATCCAAACATAAAGGTAATAAATTGCACTAAAGGGCGTTAATAACAATTCTTTTACAACTTCATATCCCAAAAATTTGACCTGATTGGACAAAATGAGAATAATTTTTGGATTCTGAATACCAAACTATTCTAAAATCAGCAATCGCATGCTTGAACTTTAAAATTTCGCAGGCCAATGTAATTATTTATTAATGTATCAATATATATGTATTTTTTCTTCTTTATATATATATATACAGGTACATGATTTAAAATTTGTCTTCCAACTATAACATTTATTTTGCATTAAAATTTTATGTTTCTTTTTTGCATTACTCTAAAAACAGAACTTAATAATGGAAACACACAAAAATAAATGGGTCAACAATTTCTAAGGCAGACAGTTCTGTTGAACTTACAAACATCAAAACAGTGAAGGTATCCTCCTATTTAAAAGTATAATTTCATATGATTTATTATCCTCTGTTAATTAAAATAAAATAATTGGAGTATCTTCATGCAGGATTCTTACAAGTTAAGCCAAGTTTAGAGTAACTTATCTACATAAGTTGAAATCTTTATTTTTCGTTTTTGATCTTTCTGATATGATGATTTCAAAGAAAAAATTTAATTCTTTCTTTATCTTGACGGTTAGAAATCAGGAGTATCTTACTTATCAAAGGCAGAAATTAGGATTTTATCATCTGTGTCCAATGAAAATTGTTCAATGATACAAAATTATAATTAAATTTCAGAATTAAAAATACTGTATTCTTTTATATAATATTATTGAGAGCTTCCAGTTAAATTTCAGAATTTTGGCTTGTGGAGTTTCTAAATCAGTTTTGGCCTAAGCTGTCATGTCCAAAAAAAAAGAAGTTATATTTGAAAATGACGTCAAGACCTCTGTGTTTATTTACTAATGATTGACTAATACCAAAAATGTTTCGTCTTTTCTTTTTCTAGTTTTTTGATCGTTGCTATATTACTATATATAATATTTGTTTATATATATTTATATAATATATGATATTGCCATATTACTTTGTAACTGAGTAATATCTGCTTAATATCATTCCTTAGCATTGTGGCGTATTGAAATAAAATTGCAATTTTTGTGAAACAAATTTTTAAAAAGTGAGTAGAAATTAAACATTGCTTACCGTCAAATACACCTTTTCCTTCATCTGGATCATAAGAAAAACTTCCATCTAAACGTAGATTCATTCCAAACCTCCTACGGATAAAAGCCCCGCCAGAGACAGTAACTTCAATATTTGATTTGCCAATTTCTATATATCCTCGTGTAACATTACGAAAATATCTAGTGCGAGGTGAATCCATTTCCAATGAAAACCGAAGTTGATAAAGTCCATATTGTAGAGTCCTTCTAGCTAATAACAGATCTTTCTGTTTTAGAGGATTGAAATTTCTCTCTTCAAAAGTCAAATAAATCGGGGATAATCCACCTGTTTCCTTATTTATCCTATATATATCCCAGTTGAATTTAGTCTTGCTTGTTAATTCACAGTCTATTTCAACAGAAGTATAAATGGCAATTGGTCTAGCTCTTTTAATGTGAGCTGCTAAAAATGGCGTCTTTCCTGCATTCTTTATTGTTGCCTTTGGAAAGTTACATGTCCCAATTTTTACCATTATTTTGATAGTTAAGTTGTATTCTGATACTGAATTAACACCTCCAAAACGAACTTTATAAAATCCCGGTTTTTCATATGCAGTTAATTGTTTAATGGTTATTTTCTGGCCTTCAGGAATCTTTCTGGCTACTTTATCTCGCCATGGACAATGTCCCTTGTTTGTTGAATATCGAAGTATTTGTTTATCCTCCATTTCTAGTTCAAAGCAACTGTTATAGCCAGTGTTTGTAATATCGACAGTGATAGTTATATTTTTCCCTTCCAGCTTGGGGCTATCTGAAAGAAGACTGACTTTCCCAATACTTTTTATTACATTAAGATAAAAATCAACAAATATCTTTCCTAAGTTATTAAAAACTTTCAACTGTAATAAATAGTTTCCAGGAGACAGAAAATTGAAAGTAGAATTTTGATCATTTGCTATGAACAGAGTTCGATTCTCCATCGACATCAGCCTCCATTCTGCTTTCGTTAAAGGTTCAAGTGTGTTTAATACTGCAAATTGCATTAAAAATTCTACTGGTAAAAGCAGCACTTGCGTGGAGTACTGGCCAACTGATAGCTTCTTTGCAGAATTTTCGTCAAAATAGTAGGATACTATTTTAGTTTTTGCTAAAGATTCTATCCTGACTTTAAACGATGTAATTGGATACTGAACTGAGATGTTTGTTGAAACACAATGACTGCCACTGACTATATTTTTAGCTGAAAGTGAAAAAATGTACCATCTTTCCGTAGGGATTAATTTTTTATCTATCTTAGCATACCCTTTTCCTTGTTTAAAAGTTATGTCATGAATTTCTTTGTTGTCGAAGACTGCTGTGTAAGAAACACTTGTTCCTGTCACATTCCATGATAATACAAACGTATTTTTAACAAGTTGGGCAGGAATAGGATTGATTATCAAATTTTCAATAGGTTCTTGGGTAGTTATACTGGTTTCTGCCACAACTTTGCTTACTCTGTTCCAACATTCTAAAGTAATTTTCAACTGTTTGGTAGTCAGAAACGAATGGTTTTGGCTTAATGAAATATCTCTGAAGTGATGACTCCACCCAGGGAAACTTTTAAAGTTAAGATAGTTTTCGTAAAATAAAATATCGTTCTTTCCATCTCCATAAATCCAGTTGCAATAAAAATCCGACCCTGCTTGTAAGGTGGCATTTATATAAATTTGTTCTCCGTATTTTGCAACTGTAGGCAACAGATTCAGACCTGATAATTGTACAAGTGGCTTCAGCAGGATCAAATAAACGGCATCAGTGCTAAAGCTGACATTATTTTCACCTTTCACAACAAGGGTTATATTTACATCATTTTTTTCTACCTGGAATAAAGTATCATTATTAAAAATATGGTCTATATAGTTCCTTCTGTTTACAATCTGTCTGTACCCCTTGCTAAAAGTAAATGAAAACAATGGATTACTACCTTCTTGTACTGTCGCAATAAAACGAACTGTAGTATTTATTTCTATACGATTGCTGCAGCAAAACTTTATATTTAATTTATTAATAGGAGTTTCAATAATGACATTGCGAACTATAATAGATGTCCTTGAAACAAAATTCCAAGCCTCAACCATAATTTGAAATACTCCTTCATACATCGATTTTACTGCAACCTCAGTTGGAAGATTAGCTAAAGCTCTCTTTACATACGTGTTAGAAGAAAAATGAACTCTAAAAGTGACATTTGTTGCATTTCTACTTTGTAGTGTAATTATGAAGGTAGTGTTTACTTTTTGAGGCTTAATTTTATTAATTTTTATTTCTTTTATCGGTCGTTGAACTATTATAGTTGTTGTATTTTCAACTGTACTCAGACGATTGTAACATTTTACTGTTATACGATAACGACCAGGAATTGAAAAGTTGTGGTGGTATTGTAAATTAATTGATTTGTAACGAGAAATATTTACATCTTTGTTGTTAGACATGTAGCCCATGAACATAGGCTCTGTTTTGATCAGCTTCTCTCTTCCAAAGTTAATACGGCATTGAAAGTCTGAACCTTTCTCAATATAAATATTAACACAAGCAGTACTCAGTATACTTGTTGGAAATGAAGAAACCAGAATTTTTCTCAAAGGCAAAACAGGTTTTAATACTTGAACCATACGATATGCTAAAACATTACTTACGTTGTTAAATACGACAACAGATACGTTGTGTGTTCCAGAATTTTTGAATTGATGCTTCGAAGTATTATGCTGAGAAACAGAACTTTTAAAACCATTTTCAAAGTAAAATAAAAAATGTGGATTAGACCCACTCTTAATCCTTGCAATAGCTTTAATTTGTTGATTAACTTCATATGTTGCATTATCCATTACCGGGTCTCCTTTATCAGTTAACAGAGACAATTTCAAAGCGTTTATTGGGGTTTCTATGATTATATTACCACTCTTATTAAATGGGCCACTAACAGTGTTCCAAAGACAAACAGAGAAGCTGTAAATTCCTGTTGTCTTATACATATCAAAAGCAATGTCAACCGAGCCATTATTAGTACTTTGAAGACCCAAATCTTTAAATTTTGCATTCCATTTAAAGCGTAGACGAACGTTGGTTCCCGAGATTATTTTCCAATTAATTTTGAAATCTGTTCCATTAACAATATTCATTATATTCGTTAGCGATAAGTTCTGAATTTTTATTTCTACTAGGGCAAAAGTCTTTGCAATAATGCTACTTAAGCGATTCGAGCATCGAACTTCAACTGTGTAGTTTCCAATATTGCTATATATATGGCTGCTATTTAGTTTAACATTTGTAAATTTTTGTCTTTCTACACTCTTATTGTAATATTCTGAATATGAAGGCCAGTCTGGACTTTGTAATATGCCATCACCCCAGTTTATCCTGCAGGAAATATCAGAGACCTGGTGTAGAAAAAGCTCAATTACACTACTTTCTCCCAAAGGAATGGGATCTACTGTCAAATATCCATATTTAATTTTTAAAACTGGTTTTTCTACAGTTACAGATAATGATGAGTAATAACTGGACACTAGATTTTTAGCAATAATTTTGATTCTAAATACTCCAAACCAAGAGTAGGAGTGTTCTGAAGTTCCATCATAAGTGCTGTTTGTAATACCGTCTCCGTAATCAATAAAAAAGATAGGATCTGATCCCGTTAAAAAATTTTCTTCTCCATATGTCATCTTTACAGTAGTGTTTATTTCGATAAAGTTTGGAAGGTTTATAAATTTTATTTTGAATGGCACAACTGGAACAAAAAGTTGAAACGTCTGGTTAATTTGTAATGGTGCAGTAACCATATTGCTTGCAACTAGGTGAATATCATGCTTTCCCTTTGATAAATTTTCTTTGGTTGGTTCTACTATAAATTTTCCAATTTTATTTTTTTTGTCTACAATTCCATGTTTTAAATTGCCATCGATGTATAACTTGAACTCAATTTGAGATCCGGTATTCCACCGCCATTTAATGTCAAATGCTTTACCAATAATTTGAGGTTCAATTTTATCTATTTTAAGTGACTTTATCATTTCATAAGCAATAACAAAGAAGATGTTTTGGAGAACACTTATTCGATTTCTACATAGAAGGCTGACAGTAAATTTTCCAGCTCGAAAAAATACCTTATTTAGGGCTGTATGACGACTGCCCTTGTATTTTGTTTTATAAAATGTCCCATCAGTTATATTCCAAATACAAATAAATTCAATCCCTCCAATAATTTCAGCAGGTAAGGTAACATTAATTCCTACCGTTATTGTCATTGAATTGGCTATGATTTCAGTGATGACACCGACTGGCTTTTGCACTATCACTGTCAGTTTTGCGGTTCTGGAATTGTGCAAACATAAATTCCAGTAAAGAATAGATACAGTAAAATTTCCATGCTTTCCATAGGAATGTGAAAATGACTTTGTTCTTGTGCGTTTTTGAGGGCTAAAGTCTCCAAAATCTATGTATTTCCAGTATGGAGTTGAACTGTTGATTGAAGTACTTATTTTCACTATGTCATTGACTTCAATAAAAGGTCTTTTATTTTCAATACGAGCAGTAAGTATTGGTGACTTCACCACTACAAAAAAACCCAAAAAAGTCATAATAAAAATATGACAAAAAATCATTGCAATACTGAATATGTTGTTGTAGATAATAAAACTATTATTGTCAGTAGATCTTAAAATTTCTCTAATTAAATTTCAAGTTGACCTTATTTATTTTCAGTACAGGCTTTTAATGTATATGCTGAACAAATAGAGTAACTTACGTTGTATCATACAAATATAAGATATTATTTTCCAACTTTAATATTTGTTACCCACTCTCTTTCAAAATTACAACAGTTCATACAATACTTAAATAATAATAGAAATAATAATAATAATAATAATAATAATAATAATAATAATATTTTCCTGGCTTGTTGTTGAGCGCTGAATGTGGGTTTTTTACCCATCCATCACTAGATGGTGTGTAACCACTCGATAATAATACAAAAAAGTAAAAATATATTGAAACTGAGGTAACCAAAATGTGGAAGCTCAGCGCTATTGCGGCTCCAGCTGTAATCGAAGCTCTCGAAACGAGTGCTAAAAGTACACCAGACTTGGATTCCTAGACCCCTGGTCCTCAAATATTGTATAAACTTAAGAAAATACTTACTGTGGAAATTTCTCTCCATGTGAGCTTACACTAGAGTATTTTAGTTAATTTTCTTTACATAAAATTATCTATTTTGAAATTTGCATCTTAGGAAAGCTGTAAATACCATTGTCTCTTTACATAGCTCATCTAAAAATAACTTTGAATAGTTCTTTTTTTTCAGATACAAATCTCTAGCTTTCTGTTGCCTGAGCTTCCTAGGCTGGACGTGAAAGAGATTAGATAATGATATCATTATGATGGCTAAGAGGAAGAACAGAACAAGTACCTAAGACAAAAGACCTCACCAATAAGCAGAAAATATGTCCAATAACGTGGTTTAACACTTCATGTAAGATTATGACAGGATTAATTGGAAAATATACGAGGGAAAATGCACTAGAGAATAGCATCAGGGACAAAGGACGGCTTGGACCAATGGAGGGTGTAGTGGACACAGTTGACCAGTTAATTATTGGAAGATGGATTACGGCAGAAGTAAAGACCTACCACCGAAATTTAGATATAGTCTTCTTCTACTAGGCTGGGCAATGAAATCAAGGAGAGTTGAAATAATGTGCACAGATCAAATATTTAGAGAAGTAAAAATATAGAGAGGAACCTTCAAAGGGAATGCCTTATCACCATTTTTTGGTCATATCAATGATTCTACTTACAGGAACCTTGAGAAAAACAGCACTTAGGTATAAGTTTGTATCAAGTAAGGTTAAAATTAACCATTTACTGTTTATGGAAAATCTATAATTGTAAGATAAGAACTAAGAATATCCAGAATCATTAATACAGACAGTCAGAATTCCCGCTCGGACATAGGAATATGATTTGGCCTCAAAAAGTGTGCATCATTTGTCATGAAAAGGAAAAAGGCTGTCGAGTCTGATGGCATTACTTTGTCAGATGACAAAATGATAAGGAGCTTACAAGAAGACAAAAGCTAAAAGTACCTAGTTGTCCAAGAGCTGGATGATATCAGAGATGAAAGAATGAGCCAACAAAGAGCATAAAAAAGAACAAAGAAAGTGTTGGAGACAAAGTTAAATGGAAATAACATCATTAAAGCAATTAATATATGGGCTATTTCAGTGGTAAGATATTCTGCTCCGTTTCTAGAATGGAGGAAATACGAGATTGAAGAATCAGGTAGACGCAATATGAAGTTAATGACAATGCACAAAGTTCTCCATCCAAAACGAAATATATACCGGCTGTATATTTCACTAAACAAAGGTGGCAGAGGACTTTTCAGCATTGAAGATGCAATAGAAACATCGAAGATTGGGCAAGAAAGTTACGTGCAGGGGAGCAAGGAGTGACTGTTGAATGCAGCTAAAAGATCGGACATGGGAATATAGGGAAAGGTTAAAAGGCCAGATTTAATTCTAATGAAGGAAAAGTAAAACAGCTTACCTATCGTTGACTTTGCCATTTATTATGATACCCGGGTATAAATTGAGGCTAAAATTGAAGAGACGTAGAAGACTGCAAACCTGCTATCCTTGCAGATCCCCAGAAAAGTCCATAAAAATCGAGAAGACTTGATATCACCAAATATCAAGGAGACATTACCACTAAATGAAATGAGATTTCCGATAATTCTATAATAATAGTGATAATAATGATAATACTAATGATAGTAATAATGATAATGAAAATAATAATAATAATAATAATAATAAAATGAAGTGGAACAAGGAATTGAATGTTGCTGTAATGGAGTGCTATTTCCTGAGTAAACCAACAGATGAAAATGGAAGACCTATACGAGGCTACAGAAGAAGGATGCATAACATCTGGAAGGAGAGAGAATTACCAACATTAACAGAACAAAGGTTATGTGATCAGGCTAGGGCAATACGAAAAAATGAATGGTTCACCACAGTAGAGATGGAAGAAATCCGTAGAAGTTTGGAAGTGGATAGTGATAATGAAGAAGGGAATGATGGAAACAGGCAGTTGCCAGAAATAGAAGTGCAAGAACATGGACAAACGGAAGAGATATCAGTGCAAATCAACAGAACCGACGAACAAGACGAACAGGAAAGTTGTATGATTGAGGAGATAGTTGACATTACGAGACGTGGCCAAATGTGTGATACAAGAGGACTCAAGAAAGTAAACAGAAAGGTTCTGTCAGAGTGGATAGGTAAAGTAAATAAGATCATCGGGAAAATAAGGACAGAAAACTTAACGGATACAAATAAGTTAATCGGTGCTGTTGCTATCTACATCTCGAAAAAAGTTGGGTTGAAGACTGGTAATTCAAGAAGGAAAACAAAGGAAGAACCTTGGTGGAAAAAGAGGATAAAAGGAACAATCCAAGAACTAAGAAAGCATGTGAATATTTTGCAAAGAAATAAAAGAGGAGAACTCACCAGAAAGGAAAGGTATAAAGAACTGGATAGGAAATATCAAATTAAGAAAAAAGGAGAAAATGTCGTTATTGAAGAGCTGAAGCAAAAACTGCAGGCGAAAGTAGCAAAACTGAAGAGGTATGAACAGAGAGTTAATCAATTTAGAATTAATAGGCTGTTTCAGCAAGACCAGAAAAAAGTATATCAGGAATTTAATGGAATGTCAAAAAGTGAAGGCATAGCACCAGATGCAGAGGAAAGCGAACAATTTTGGTCTAGTATCTGGGGAAACGAGGTACAACACAATAAGGATGCAGGATGGTTGAAGGAATTAAAAGATGAATGTGGGGAAACAAGACAGGATGACATAATGATTGACTGTGTAATGGTATCAGCACAGGCAAAGAAAATACCAAACTGGAAAGCACCTGGACCTGATGGGGTCCAAGGATACTGGATAAAAAAGTTGACATCACTGCATGACAGGATCGCCAAACAAATGAATGAGATGATAAATAGCAGGGTTCCTGTACCTGCCTGGATGACAATGGGCAGAACAGTGTTGTGCCAGAAAGACCCGCAGAAA
Source organism: Morbakka virulenta (assembly GCA_003991215.1). NCBI lineage: Eukaryota > Metazoa > Cnidaria > Cubozoa > Carybdeida > Carukiidae > Morbakka > Morbakka virulenta. Next base: position 1,247,635 of record RDPX01000023.1, read on the forward strand.
GGAAATGTGGTTGATAACTATAGACCAATATCTTGCCTACCACTCATGTGGAAACTGATGACAGGAGTCATTGCTGATAGTGTATACAAGATGCTAGAAGAAAGTGATGTTCTACCAACAGAACAAAAAGGATGCAGAAAAAAGAGCAGAGGAACGAAGGACCAACTTTTGATTGACAAGATGATCCTCACTGATTGCAAAAAACGACAAAAGAACCTCGCCATGGCATGGGTGGATTATAAAAAAGCCTATGACATGGTACCCCACTCGTGGATAGTCGAATGTTTGAAAATGGCACAAGTACCACAAAATGTAACAAGTTTTCTTCAGCGATCAATGAGGAATTGGAAAACGGAATTGATGTCATGTGGAGAGTCTCTCGGAACAGTCAACATTAAGAGAGGAATCTTTCAAGGAGACAGTCTTTCTCCACTTATTTTTGTAATTTGTATGATACCTTTGTCAAAAGTATTGCGCAAGGCTAAAGCAGGGTACAGGCTTGGAGACGTGAAAATCAACCATCTTTTATTCATGGATGATTTAAAGATGTTTACTAAGAACAAGAATGAAATTGATAGTCTTGTGTCGACAGTGCAAGTGATAAGTCAGGATATTGGAATGCAGTTTGGGGTAAAGAAGTGTGGCGTTATTATCATGAAACGAGGGAAATTGGTCAAAAGTGAAGATATAACACTAACAAATGGAGAAAGTATTCGGGAGGTTAGTGATGAAGGATACAAATACCTTGGTATTTTAGAGCTTGACAAGATAAAGGAGAAGGAGATGAAAGAATTATTCCGAAAGGAATATTTGCGACGATTCAATCTGATTATGAAATCAAAATTGAACGGTAGGAACAAAATATTTGCAGCAAACACCTGGGCAGTGTCACTTATGAGATACGGAGCAGGCATACTTAGATGGACTAAGAATGAGCTTCAAGAGATCGACAGAAAAACAAGAAAAGTTATGACAATAAACAAGGAACTTCATCCAAGGAGTGACGTTGCAAGGATATACGTTTCAAGAAAGAGGGGTGGAAGAGGTTTGATGAGTTGTGAGAACTGTGTAAAGGGAGAAGAAAATAACCTGAGTTGGTACATAAAGAACAGCAAAGAGATTCTCTTGAGAAAAGTAGGGGAAGTCAGTATAGTTAATACCGAGAAAGCAATGGAACCAAACGATTACAAAAAGTTTAAGAGCCAGGAAATGGAAGAGGAATGGAAACAGAAGGTGATGCATGGACAGTTTTTGAGGGACAAGGAAGGAGTGAATTGGGATAAATCATGGCAATGGCTCGCAAAGGGAGATTTGAAGGGATGTACCGAAGCACTGATATCCAGTGCTCAAGAACAAGCTTTAAGAACGAATTACACAAAGTTCCATATTGATAAGAATGCTGATTCCCCACTGTGCAGAATGTGCAGAGAAAAAGGAGAAACTATTAGTCATCTGGTTAGTGAATGCGGAAAATTAGCTCAAAGAGAGTACAAGAAAAGACATGACAATGTGGCACGATATATTCATTGGCAACTTTGCAACAAAGGAGGCTTGGAAAGAGCTGAGAAATGGTATGAGCAGCAACCCGAAGCAGTAATTGAAAATGAGAATTTCAAGCTCCTATGGGATTTCACCATTCAGTGTGATAGATTTATTGAAGCAAGGCGGCCAGATATTGTGTTGGTAGATAAGAGGAACAAAGAAGTAAAAATAATAGATATTGCTGTGCCAGGAGATTCAAGAGTAGCAGAAAAAGAACTTGAAAAGATTGAAAAGTACCAAATGTTGAGAGAAGAAATAGGTCATGTATGGCAAATGAATAAAGTTACGGTGATACCTGTAGTAATTGGAGCATTGGGAGTCATTTCAAACAAGTTTGAAAGATACATGGAGAAAATGGGTGTGAAGATTGAGATGGCAATTATTCAGAAAACGGCACTGCTTGAAACAGGGAGGATACTGCGAAAAGTCTTGTCTCTTTAGAGAAACAGGAGAAGGAACTTTGAGACCCCTGGTGACTTGTTGTTACCCGCTCTCAAAGATAAAAGAACAAAAGAACTTTCCAGACAAACATGTCTGAGATTTACATTAATAATAATAATAATAATAATAATAGCAATATAATTGCTGCTATTTGACAGCGAATACACTATCTTTCTGTATGTTCCTGTTTTGACAAGCATCTAAATGTTTTTTTGTTTCCATGTACAATATGTACGTATTAATATTTCTTTCTAGGTATGTATATGTATTTTATTTAAAAATATAAATGTATGTAGTTATGTGTTAATATAGGTATGTTTGTGTATACGTGCTAATGAATGCAGTTAAATACAAGTATGTTTAGTTATCTGTCGTTTAGACAAGCTGCACAGGCATATTGAAGAGTACTCCAAGTATTCAGCAGTCAATAAAGGCAGTCATTGGATAAAAAAGCAATGCTTACTTGGTCTGCACGCATACATGGCTTCTTTAATAACATCCTTTTCCACCTCTTGAGAAAAAAACTGTAAACAGTACATTTTCCCTTTAAAAGGCTCAACATAATAGTTTACTGCTCCAAGACGAATTGCATATTGAGTAGCAAGTTGACTCTTTCCAACAAAAGTTGATGTGACTTCTTTTGTATCCTTATAAAGCTTTGCTATTCCAGAATTATAATTATACGTCACAGCAATAAAATTCCACTTATTTAGATCTATTATTTCAGCTTGAATAGATATTGTAGCTTTCAGATCCCTTCTATTAAATCGACTAACTATTATTGCTTTTTCATCAGAATCACCTTCTAAAAGCCATATTTGCACACCAGGACCATTAGGATTATAATTTAAAAGAGGTCCGGAGGATATAAGAGGATACACATGAAATATTATAGAGATCGAATTTTTTATATCATATTGAGGAGATTTTTTTATTTCAAGAAAGGAATTTTGCTTTCCTGTAAACTCTACAGATCCGAACTTGTCATTTATTACTCCGTCACTGAATAATATATTGCTCTTTATGGTATCAGAGGAACCAGAAATAAGATCCCCTGCCCCATATCGCTTTGTTAATGGATGAATAGCAACCAAATCAGCATTCAAGTTGCAATATTTAAACTCTGAAATAAAAACAAAAATTGATTACTATAAGAGCGGTTTAGACAAGCAGAAATAATGGATGCAATCAAAACAAATTTTATAACCAGGAAGAAAGTAAAATTTTTTAGCATTCCTTTGCCAAAAATGTAAGCTATTTTATTAAAAATGTAAACAGTCCCAGAAAAAAACTGAGTCGATATTACTCGTGAATATAAAGTTTATTCAGTGTTTACCCTTGACTGCGATGAAAAATATAAGAAACACTAATGAATGATTAACAAAAGCTGATATAGAAGTTGTTGGGTAATATGAATACAAATTTCCAGAAAACAAATATCAACCTTTTATGACCAATATCTTGAAAATTTGGAACTTTATGAACTCAGAGGAAGCCATGTATAGCTCCCAAGTATACCCAAGTATACTCAAGTAAAAAGAAAACTTGCAAAATCTCTCATGTCAAGTATTACTATGTAATGCATTTATGTCAATGGTGTAATTATTATTTGTATATTCCTAGTTTACTTAAAATGTTTAACGAGTGTTTATTAGTAAATTTGGCTTCTGGCGCCCCAATATTACGGGTGCTGATTTACCGAGGGGTCGGGCAATAAATCATTTCAAGATGAGAACCAAAGGAAACTATAATTTTTATATTCCAAGTATCCTATTGCAAAAGTATTTGGGAAATCGAAATCTAGAATTGTTCTTCTTCTTGTCTATGCCCACAATTACTCCTTTTCCCAAGAATTTTACAGTTCAAGTCTTGTATTCAACATTTATCCCACACCGAAAAGCAATTATTTTCTAGCTTTCTACAATAATTAAAAAGACAAAGTGACAGGGTTTATTTTAGAGGTGTGTGTAAAAACATTTCAAAAGATGTACAAAAATATTTTTGAAAATCATTGAATTATTTTTCCTGGTTGAGAAAAAAAATACAAACTTAAATCACACATACCTACATAACACACATGCACACAAGATGAACATCAAAACATTGATTTGTAAATTAAAAAGAGTTTAGACGTTCTACTATCACCAGAAGCTTTACCTATGCTTATCAAGGCATTATCAACTCTATCGCTTAGTCAATAACATTCAATAATCACAGCAGTAAAAAATACCTTCATTTCCATTTATTTGCAATGGTACTGCAAAAAATAAAATCATTCCAAAAATTGCTTCCATTTTCTACAAAGAAAATATAATGATCTTTTTAACCCAATATTTGGAGAAAAACGAAAGACCTTTAAAAATATTTAGAATATTTGTAAATGACTTGTGTATACAAGTACCTTGTAAATGCTAGGTTTCTGGCAGGTAATATGAAAATCATTTAATCAAATTGGATTTGTTTTTATTCAATTAAACCTTCGTCTAATATTCCAAATATATCTTTCTTCATCAGACAAAGAAAGAGACGTAGTTTGAATTTGCGACCTGAAAGAAGTACCATCAATAGTACCATTTTCATATTTTCTTCAAAGTTTGCGTTAAATACAAAGATAAACACATAACAAAAGACTATTATCTAAGCTTGGTTACCGTCGGCCCAGAAAATTAGTTGTCTAGATGGATTTAAAAACAAAAACGTGATAATATTCTTTACTTTTTCTCTTAATTCACTAGTAGACTAAAATCCTGTATCATATTGTCGTTTATCTTTGTTTATTTGTCACTCTATCTTCTTTATGGTTTTAATCTAACAGAATCAACTATGCAAAAGTCACTCAAGCATTAGCTCACCAACCCAATTTAGGTGTGGCGCAAAAGTTGAGAAAGGCCAAATAGATAATTTTAACTCCTACCTTAATATTCTAGTAAAATATTTTATAGCTAATTACGTCAAACGTTTGAAAGATTTGTAGTCTGACCTTCAGGTTGTCGGAGAATGGAGAAGAAAGTGGTTGATTTCTTTCAATATGGCAAAAATGCAACACATGTTGATCAATACAAAGCTGATCACTTGTCTCCCTCCAATATTCTTGGAAAATCATTCTGATATTAACCCTGGTAAGGTTGCTTCGCCTCTTGAGAAATTCTTATCGGTTAGGAAGCTTGGCTTGTCATTTTCTCAAAATTTTTCTTGTTGGTTTTATATTCAGTGTAATGATAAATCTGCTGCTAAAGAGATTAGTTTTTTTGTATCGCTAAAGAGTTATTTACATTTTAAGGCCATGTAGTCTTTCTGTACATCTATCATCTGAGTACCATCGTCACATCTGGACAAGAGCCATCTCATCTCATCTCATCTTGATCAAGTACAACATGTGCTTATCTCTATTTCTAGCTTTACAAACCATTGAAACATTTTTACTGTGCCAAAAATAATTGAAATTATCTATCTTTGTCTTACCCTGAAATCGTATAACCTATTTGTGAGTGACGAAAAGCTGCATTTTAGTAGGGATATATTAAATGATAAATAACACAAAGACGATCAAATAGGTACGATAAGAAAACATTTTATGCCTGATATCTATTTAGTAACAAAGTGAAAAATAAATTAAAATATATGAAAGAAATAAGAAAGAAAATAATTTGGAATTATAAAGTAAAAGAAACCGGACCGAATTTGATTCCAATCAGTGCCCGTAACTTTTATGGCCATCCGTTCTATCAACAGTTATCTGAGCTGTGCTAAAGGGATAAATATGTAACACTATTTTTTCACTTTAACTTTTCTATTCTTTTCTCAGATTCGTAATCATTATACACTTAATTCAAATCCACAGAAAGAAAAATCTAGCTATTGCCCCATGAACAACTACAAAGACATTTCCTATATTTGTGTGGTACAGTTGCCTACTATTTTAGGGCTAGCCATAAGTTGCTATATTACCTGCATCTATTAACTTCAACTCAGTTTCTTTAAGGTTTTCTTAAATATTGTCCACTAACACCCCTCTTTGCGCTCTATATGTCCCTATGTCCCTACGCTCCCTATATCCGGCCCATCTGGCTCTTATCCTCTGCATAAAATCACACAGACCAGTTATTCCATAGGTATAATCACTTTAGACAAAATCATACAACTTCAAATAACTCATCAATCTTAGCATTTTTTATTCAGGTTTCCTGAGCATTTTTAATAGTTAGACATTAAGCGGACAATATTTAGAACTGTAGAATCCACAGACAAGGAGTGATAGGAAACTTGTTAAAATAGTATTGATGAACAGGACTTGAAATTACATAAAGTAAGAAATGGGTAGTCGTAGTTCTGTTGTTATGTTAAAAATAAGTAAAGTTGAAAGAAAAAAGAGCTTGTCGCCATGGGTTTTTTAATGGACATCGTAGATTCTACAAATTCGATCGGTTGCATTGGCTGGCTCAGGCTCTAAAATATGTTTAGGTCAATATTCCACCTAAATGATCCCATAAAATCACCTTCTGGGCAAACGAGTCAGCCCATTTTCACAACTAATAAAAGTAATGTATTCAATGAAGTAATTGTGACAGGTCGATTTCATAGAGTTGTGGTCAAATGGTAGAGCTTTATTTGGTCTACTATGCTCTGGTGGCTATTCGTAGCATGCTGTAACTTAAAGGTTAGCTGCAACTAGGCGACTGCTTTTCTGATGGTCCCAGTATCTCGGGATGTAGGGGTAAAAAATATAAATAGGTAATAAACAATAAATAAAAAATAAGTAATAAATTCTTAAATTCTATATAATATCAATCTTCAGAGGAGCATAAAGAAAATTGTAGATAAGGCATCTCTATGACGCTTTATGCTTTTGTCATTTTGAAATTTTAGATGATATAGTAATGCCTGGAATACCTCGTAATGCACCACGGCTCTATTGGGCTAAATTAAGTATACCTGCTAATCTATCAAGAGGAAAAAGTGTCAATAACAATTAATCAGTAGATGAAAGAGCTTTATCATGTCTTTAGTCGTAAGCTTTTTCTGAGTTTTCTATTGTGTAGATTGTAAACCCCAAAAGACTGTAAATTGTATTGATAAAAAGATGATGAAACTATACAAAGTTGTATTAAAAATACAATTTTAGCATAAAACGTTGTATGATATTTTGGAAAAGTTCATTGTTTTTTACTACAGGCAATTAACACGTACAGTGAAAGGAAAAAGTTTATTTGGCGCAAAAACACCTAAATTTGAATTAGAAGTCTCTACTTATTGGTAAAAAGAATTCAATATAAGAATTTTATGAGGAAGCTGTTTGTGCAAGTCAAAGTGAAATTTTGAATTAATAAAACAATCTGTAATTTGAAGTTTAACTACATCTCACTGTCGAAGATTTCATTGCTTGACTTATATTCACCCACTTTTATATTTATTATTGTATACACCTATGTGTGTACAAAGCATCTTGGGCTCCAATAATTTGAAGTCAAAACAGGTAACCTAATAAATTATAAAAACTAAAAACTGTATGGAATATCATGTGAACATCCCAATTAGAAGAGAAAAACAAAAATACCAACATATCTGGTAAACTACAAACCTTTTCAAATGCAATGAAGAATAATACCTTTAAAACACCAATCAAAGGGCCTGTCTTACACAATATGTAACTCATTTTCAAGTCATATCGATTTTATTTAGCAGTAACATCTTTTTATTGGCAAAAGCTCACTCTTGTTAGAAAATCGCGGCAAGCCATTTGCTAGAAAAAAATACTTCTATTTGCATTTATTATGCAGAAGATAGAAATAATACTCTGCTACCACATCGAGGACGTCAAACCTGATTGCATTATTATCTAAAAAAGGATTTTGCTCATTAGTCCCAATAAATATCTGTTTATCTCCCTATAATCCATGTAATCCATCAAAAGTTGGCAGTGTATAAAGAACACTTATACTTCTAAAATTATAAAACCTGTATTAACTGACTCGGACAATGTAAAAAAGAGAAACTGCTGAAGCTTTTTGCAGATTTTTTACGAATGTGGCAAGAATAAAACATTTCAATCCTGTAAATTTGTTTGAGAAAAACATATTAACTTATATCAACACCAACAGTTCATTTAAGTTTGAATATGTAAGTCGCAATTTGGTCGAGAAAGAACCTAAAAGTCTGAAACAAAAAAAGGCTTCTAGATGGAATAATTTACTTCTAGGAATCTTAAAAGACAGTGGTTCAGCAATTTCTGGTCTGTTAAGAATTATAATAAATTTGTCACTAAATACAAGCATGGTACTTTATGAATGGAAAGTTGCTAATGCTACATTCTTACACAAAAGTAGAAATAATATGACTTCAACAACTGTCTACCTGTCTCAGTACTCCCTATAGTTTCAAAAATTCTAGAAAAAGTAATACATAGACAACTGATCACACATCTTAACAACAATAACCTTCTCTCAAAACATTAGTATGACTTCAGAAAACAAAAATGAACAGAACTAGTGTCATATCTCTTGACAGAAAACTTAAGGAAAGTTTTTGATAACAGCAATGTTGCTAGTAAATTATTTATCGACTTTTCTAAGGCGTTCAATAAGTTAAGTCATTCGATTCTACTTGACCATAGAGTGTTTTGTGACTAACTATTTAAGAGGAAACAGTTCTGGATTGTCGCAAATTGCAAATCAGAGATGCTAAACATTTGTCTGTGGTCCATATTAGGCACCTTGCTGTTTTTAATCTATTTCAACGACTTTGAGAAACATCTGCACCATTTAAATGTACTAAACTTTACCAACGATTTATGTTTCAGGAAAAGTTAAACCAGATCTTTAAAGTGAAATGAACCGTAAGTTGAAGAACATGGGTTTTTATTTCAAAATCAATCAATTTGTGATAAAACTAAAAAATGGAAAAAGAGAGTCGATGGGGCTTTTTTTTCACTTCCCAGAGGTTGTAGAAACTCGATCTTTTATATGGCGACAAAAGAATTCAAAACTAGGATAGATAAAAGTACTTAGGAAAAGTTTTGAATGGCACACTTGTTAAATGGAAGCTTTGACAAAATGTGTACAACGAAATCATTAAAATTACGCTTAAAATCTTCATGTCAAAACTATTTCAGCTATAAAGCAAAAATTTCAATATAAAAGAGAAGGGTTTAACCATATGTTTAGTTTTATTGTACAATAAAAATTTGAGCTTGTGTAACACATAAGAAAATGACCTAAAATCACTCTACAGACTGATAAAGAGAGTACGTTTTTAAATGAAATTCTGTTTTTCTAGTGAGAATAAATTAAGTTAAAATCTGCTAATTCTGTTTTTTTCTCTATGGATTTAACTTCTTGTAATGTACTACCAAGAGATATTAGGAAAATAAAGAATTATGATGATTCTTCTCGTTGAACTTATTTCATTTTTTTTAGATCCATTTTTAACATCTTTTACCAAGTAAACGCTATTCTTTATACATGTTACTCATCTTTATTTTCTTTTTATTAACATATTTATCTTTACTAAATTCTTTACTAATTTTTCACAGGACGTATTGTAATAGAAACATCTTTTTGATTATGCCAATTCTGTACAAGCATTTATAAATAAATAAATAACCAGTTTGATAATTCGAATTTTCCTAATGATGCATGGAGAAGAAATGCAAGGGAGGTAATAATTCTTTTACATTTTTAATATAAAACAGAGAATGGCAACAACGTTTTAATGGACGATTAAATGTCATAAATATTTGTAATTATTGGAGTATTTTATATTCTACGTGATCTATTTCTATGTTACTATCAAGGATAAACATTCCTACAAATTGTCACAATTATCAAAAATTAGGTCTTTGATGATATTTTAGAATGACCTTACAAAAAGTTATTTTAATGAATTTCTTTTTTAATTTGCATCTAAGTAGTCAAGTAGTTAAAAAGGTCTAAAAATATCCTGTCTTAAAAACTGCACTAGGATACTACATGAAAAAAGAGGCTAGCCGTTGCAGGCCTCGACGTGTGCTCTATTTTGAATTTTTGTTTGTGATATATTTAATCGTTTACAAACACAACTATTTTGTACCTATCACAAAGTTGTGGCTGTTGAGAACTGAGCTCACAGTAAGCAAACAAGTAAATAATATCGAGTTTTTCTTATAGTTACAACAGTTTTAGGAGCTGGAATTACTTTGGTATATGAGATTCTTTATGAACAGTAGAACATAATGGCATACTAGCTTTGCAAATATCACTTGATGTAAGTTGATGCAACTAGATAAAATATTATCCCAAGTTCTACGTTTGTGTTACACTTAATAGAAAAGAAAATTAAGAAAGGTTATAGATATGTTAACTAAACCTTAACTTAAATGTAAACAAATCTATTCCATATAAAGGATCCAAACTGTAATAGCAGTAATTTGAAAAAAACAAACTTTTAGATATTTCATAATAGATGACAAGATTTTAGCATTTTTAAAAAATGTTTGGAGTAGCCCTCTTTCAGAGAAGAAAAATCCCAAACAAATTGTTAATTACTAACAAATCACAACAATAGGGAATAACTAAACAGTAATAACACATCAATTTAAATTACCTTCCTTGCTCGATTTCTCTAATTATTCCAAACAAATTATGATCCCAGTATTTTCAAATTTGGATTGATCAAACCAAGAGGCAGTTAACAAAATATGAAAATTGACACTGGAAAAGGATAAGTAACATTTTTTCGGTTTTTCGTATCAATTTCATTCCTTTCCTATTCCATTTAAATATGGGGGTATCCTTTCTTGTCCAACAACATCATCATGCCAAAGTATTAAAATGTAACTTACTAGATTCTTTGCCTTTGTTAAAATTTTGATTGTTGTCATCGTCTTATGATCTAAATTGTCTGATATCACTATTGTTAAAAAGGTTGCATCAAAACGTATTAGCACATGTCCTTATTAATTTTCTTTTTTTAGTTTGGTTATCCTGGTGACCTTCTTTGACAATAGAACCAATGAACTCCATAGATATTAGCTGATAACTTTGAAATCTAAAGACATCAGTTGCTGCGATTGAAATATTGCCATTTTTATTGTCCTTTCCAGTCTCTCATCCTGTATCCATCCATCTAATTTCTTAAACATCCTTACGATACTCCATCGTCATCCACTTTGAGCTACTTCGCGTTTGCTATTACGTAAGTCTAACACAAAGGCTGTTTTCTTACCGAGAAAATTGACTAATAACAATAAAAGAGGGGGAAAAAATACTTCGCCAACCATCAAAGAGTTAAAAGTAGAGACAAAGTAATACCAGAATGATTTGTTATGCTTTGGTAAAGTAGAAGAATAAATAACATAATACTCTTCCAATAATATCAACCTTATCGAGAAAACTTTATTTTTTATTTAATGAAATATCTCTTATCTTACTTAAAACTCCTGCCTCAAATATACTTTTCCTCTTTCCTTTTCCTTTTTTAATTGTTGTGAAACGTATAATTTCTTTTATGTGTTGCCTGTCGTCTTACGAGCTCTCTCAAGCACCACGCCAACGTCTAGCAATAATTATACACATGCAATCAGATATTGATTTTCTTATGATATGTATTCCTTTATTCTTAATAATTGAACAATATTCAGTGACTGGAAGAAGTAGCTATACACTTGATGAAGGTATTTAGGATAAAATATATTCATTGAAAAAATGTAGATTCTCAATTCGGTATCAGGCATACCTCATGCATTTTCGCTATTTCACACATTTCCTATCTAAAGGCCAACTAACTGCTTTCATTTCTTTAACAGATTTGTTTTTTGATAACAGAATTGTTAAAACTGCAATAGAATTAACATTAGAAGCAGGTTGACTACTAGTGCTTCCTCTTTTTTGTATTTACATTTTTGAATGGCAATTTACATACACAGCTGTACTATAGATCTTTTTTTTCTGCATGCACCAATACAATATCAGAGAAATGAAAGCAGTTTTAAAGACGAATTGACTCATAATTATGAATTGAACCGTGTTAGCAAAGCATGTCAATATAAATATCTATTTATGATACACTTTACCGGATAAAAGAAATTTTAATATTTTTTCTCGAATTATTGAATAAAATAAACAACTAAAAGAAGTTCCGTCCACAAAGTATTGAGAAAAATTTCCATTGCTAGAGTATATTAAAAACAAAATTTGTAAAAAGTACAGAAATTAAAAATTTTAACTGATGGAAATAAAATTTCAGGACTTGAATAAAACCAATTCTCAGTGATTACCTTGGTTGTACTTTTTCACCATCTGAGCTAACCGAGCTGTGTGTTTTAATATTTTAGCAAATTGGTATTCACGTGATTATACCGTCGTCTCCTCAGATGTTGTAGATGACAATAAATACTTTTTACTACCATAATAATTTAGGGGCTTCTTTGAGTGACTCCAACAGGCAAGGAATCTTCCAGCCTCCTTTTTGGTCTAAAAAGAGGAAACTCCTTTGAGTTTTGGAAATAATTTTTGTTATTAAGCATAGAATTTGGTCAATGACCGTGATGTTTAGGATAAGAGCAAGCCCAGATTGGGACATAATCGTAGCCAAACTCTTTAAAAAGCATAGAAAGAACTAAGAAACTAACACAAGAACAGCCCAAATACGTCTTCAAAATGCAATTTGGTTAGAAAATGTTAGTAACTGAAAAATGGCTGTCAGTGGCTTCTAAAGGTTTAACCCACAAAACAAAATAACATGGTTCAGAAGCTGTTTTTATGAAATAAAAACTAATTATAAAAAACAAACCTTAAATAAAACATTTATAATAGAATTTAAAAGGCAGGCAATCTTTTAGCAGTTAAAACTAAATATTCTAGTCCTTAATTTGTAGGCGATACATTAAACATAGAAGAAAAAAATTAAAAGTACCTTACACTACAAACTTCCTTTGGGACGTTACAATACCATAAAACAATTTCAAGACTGTAAAATTATAATAGTTTTTAGAGTACCGATTAAAATACAATAATACTGGCAAAACTTACTTCCAAAGTCATTATATTTACTTTCAGAAACAGACAAGCTCCAAATGATGCCTGTATGTAGAGACGGTAAAGGGAAAAATTCTTCACTTGCAAACTTTAGAATTTTTGTTTTCTGAAAATAAAGTTTTACGTTTATTTTTCCTTGACAAAAAAATAACTTACAAAATCAATTCCATACGGTCTCCTTTAAATTTACAATTAAAGTTGATTTGTTATTCTAGTTCCTTTGAAAATGAGTTTTTTGAATTAATTGCTTAGGTGGACATCTTTTCCCAAGATTGACTTGATGACATTTACATACAGAAGAACCTGTTGATCAATTGTTGTGGGATACCAGCATATCTGTATGAAACAATAAACGTTATTCCTTTTCATAATTCAAAGTTTTCTGTTGGTTACGTATCAGTATTTTACCACAGTTTACGTATATAAACGGCTATTAAATTGTTATGCAATCAGATGAATAAACTTGTTTCCAATGAAATATAGGGTAAAATATTATTTGATTTATACCATAGTCAAACCCTTGATCTTCCCCAGGGCAGCTCATTGCTGACAAAACAGGTTTCATGGGGTGAATAAATTAACAAGTAACATTTCAGGACAGATGAGCCAATCTTGTCTAAAATTAATAAATATAAGTAGTAAATATAGTATGCCTTTGTATTAAAAATTAAATATTATCCTGTGGCCGAGTATTATCAACTGGCAAATATTGAACCAGACATATGGCTACATAAAGAAATCAGTGACCGCAGATCATTATCTTAGAGCTGCTTGCATATAAATTATGAATAATTTTGCGTGGGGCTCGAGTACATATAAATGTTTACATATATGTCTTTCCTTTACCTATGTGTGTTTCTCTCTGATACTATTGTTTCTAAAAGTTGGATTGACATGATTACTGTCTTCCTTTACCTTCCTCTTCCTCCTACTTTCTCTCTCTCTTTCTCTTCTCTCTCTCTCTCTCTCTCTCTCTCTTTCTCTCGCTCCTTTATTTCTTACTATATTTACACCAACTAACATAGGCCGAACAGGGAAAAAAGAAACTAGACCATGTTCTATGTACTATCCTTTGTATACCCAATCAACAGTTGCGCATGGGTTCTCTATCCAAGAAAAAAAATTTCAGTTTAGATGCAAAGCTGTTACTCATCCATGTTCCAGAAGGTTATTTGTTTCTACAACTCAAATAAAATTTAGAATCCAGTTACTTTTCTTTAACCAGCTTCCTGTAAATAAAAGATAATGTAAAGTTTGTGATTCAGGCGTACCCTTCTCTTCTTTTAACAATTTATTTTTTATCGTCGTCTGCTTATTGTATAACTGACTGCAAAAATGAAAACATGTGGAGTGAACAGAGGGATTAGCATGTGATGCATTGTTTAAACATGTATATTTTGGTTTTGAGAAGCTGTGAATATAGTGATATGGTTGAAACCAACAATAAAATGGTTGGGACTTACTATGATAAATTTCATAACCTTAGTTTCTTTCACCATGTGTTTCTTCAGTACACTCTGCCCTGTTGTATTCTAAATGGCTGATTTTCAATAACTCAGATGCCTAATGGATTCATTGGCATTTCAAATACATTCTTCTACAATGGAATATTAATTGCTAAAATCTTCAAGTTCTGTTGATATAATTTAAAGCATATAAAATAATATTTGGTCAGTAGAAGAACGAAATCAAGCCAACTCTTATAGTTTTCAAGCTGTGTTTGGGCGTGTGATCAGCTGTTGGTCATTTTGTTTAATTTGTAGTCATAAACAGATGCAAAACGGTAATATATCTTTTAAGATTGGATAAAACTGGACGAGTTTCTGCTTTGTAGCACACTGGCAAATTGAATAAAAATCCCAATTTTTTCCGCTTTTGTAAAACTTCATACCTCTCTATGTTTAACGAAAGGACCAACAAAGAAATTAAAGCAATTCTAGTGTTCAGAAAATAAAGTAAGGAAAGAGCCATGTCAGTGATTGTCGAGAGTTAAAAGAATTTCAATTATCAAACCCAGACTGGAAAATAGTACAGACGTTACCAAATTTATTGGGAAAAAATAAATCGTTATCCACCTCTAAAGCGCTCTAGTCATCGATAAGTTGAAGGTTAAGCGATTATTGACCATTTCAGAATATTGTTGCTCATTGAAAAGAACAAAAAAGTTTCCAAAAGGTAAACCATTGTTCTTTTTTACGTTTTCTTGAAAAAATTACTAACACTGTGTTCTTTTTGTGACTGCAATTACCATATCAGTGCACAGAAGAAAATGTGGTAAACCAAGAATATATTTTTATACATAAAATGTCGTTCTGTGAAAGAAAAGCAAGTAACTAGAAATTAGGATATTAACATTTCCTTCGTTCACAATTATGCAGATTGAATTTCACATGTGCTTTTAAATGAGCCACCATATGTTCCTAAGGAGGCAACTTTAAATTGAGATGAAAAAATGGAGAAGGTACAAAAAACACATGCGTTTTGCAAAGGCATTTTATTAGCTAAAAAGTCCTCGATGTTTTGGTAAGAAATGCAGTAATCTCCGCGATCAACTTTGCTGGCACTTCATCGCCATTGACTGTATCTCGTGGAAAAGAGTAAAGAGAGTTTACATCTGTATTGTCTTCAATATGGCCACATTGTCAAAAGCTTTTAAGAATAAGTTCCCCTTTTATAATTTGATTCCACGCTCTTTCAATTTATTCGCAGATGAGCTTGTAAGAAGCCTTTTTTGTGTTACCCACATTCGTGTATTCAACTCCACTACTTTCAAGCCAAGCACCTTACTTCTCTTTCAATTTGTATTTGAAAGCTTTATGAACATGTGTGTCCTAAAGTTATGGCAAAGATATGTTACCTACATGAATAATTTTGCAAGTTGTGTTTCCCTTTCTACGTTTTGCCTTAATTTCATCTTCAAAATGACATATTCCGGACTCCGTGAGTAACTTTAACTTTATTGAATTAAAACAGGCACCATGTATTAGTTTTCAGGTTCCTAGTATCTAGTTTTTAATCATAAATTAAAGCTAGAAAATTTACCCGAGTCAGGACAACCGAATATCACTTCTACTTGTCATTTAATCTTCTTTGTTATTGTTGTTCTTCAAAAAGTGAGTTGAGGGTTTCATCCACCAATGATAGTAGTGTTTTTCAGATCAAATCTTCAGGCGTTCATGTTAAAGAAAATGGCTAATGATTTTTTTTATCTTAAAATGCGTTTTTAGGAGCTGAGATTAAATAAGTAATTATTTATATATCAGAAAGATGTCGGGAAGGTAGTGTCTTGTCATCGGGCTTTTCCCTTTTATACAATGAGAAAATATAAGAAAAGTTAAAGATNATTCGATGGAGTAAACCCATCTTTTGTGCCAAAACGTCTTCAATTTTACAGTAGATACCTTAAATAAATCAAGTTTTTTTTACTTTTAGGGGTATGAAAATGACACAGTGCTTCATTCAATTTTGCTAATACATCGCTAATGATTTCCAAGAATTCATTTTAGAGTTCTAGTACATAGCTCAGTATCTTTTGATCTACTCTCGTAGCATGTCAAAAAACAAATTTGTTGTATTTACGGAGACGGCAAAACAACCCGTTTAAAGCTAGAAAATTTACCCGAGTCAGGACAACCGAATATCACTTCTACTTGTCATTTAATTTTCTTTGTTATTGTTGTTCTTCAAAAAGTGAGTTGAGGGTTTCATCCACCAATGATAGTAGTGTTTTTCAGATCAAATCTTCAGGCGTTCATGTTAAAGAAAATGGCTAATGATTTTTTTTATCTTAAAATGCGTTTTTAGGAGCTGAGATTAAATAAGTAATTATTTATATATCAGAAAGATGTCGGGAAGGTAGTGTCTTGTCATCGGGCTTTTCCCTTTTATACAATGAGAAAATATAAGAAAAGTTAAAGATATAGGAGAGCATTTAGAAAAATAGTGCATATATTTAATAACAAGAAACTCAGTTAAAAAAACTAAAAAAAAGGATTTTCAAGTGTTTCCTGTAGTCTTCCCTAATTAATTGATACGAAAGCTGGATCACAAGCAAAACTGACATAATCAACAAGCTGAACGACATGAAACAACGACAGATAGAGGGATAGATAGATAGATAGATAGATAGATAGATAGATAGATGGATACAAAGAGAGATAAATAGATAAATAGATATATAGATAGATAGATAAATAAATATATATATATATAGATAGATAGATAAATAAATATATATAGATAGATAGATAGATAGACTGACAGACAGATGGTTGGATAAATAGATAAACATTTGATTCACGGGCAGCTTTTGCAATATTTTCATACTTTGCAATTTCCTGCAATGCTCTCACTTTTACGTTAAGAGAATAGCCCGTTTTCTCACCTTTGTTAATTTTGTATGTTTCTATATTTGCCTCTTCTGATTAAAAACTAAAACTGCAGAGTCAATGCTGGGTTTACACAAAAATAAAAAAATTAGATTGGAACTATTATATGAAATGAGAACCTCCTACCTAATGTTTTACCTATTGTAAAACATTATTGTCTCAAAAGTCTTTTACACACCAAACAGTGTCAGGAAATGGCAAAGAAAACCAGAAAAACGCAACGTAATACCTGAATAAAGTTCTACAAAGAGTACTTACTTGAAACTGAGACCTTCTCTGCGAAACATAATATTATTTAAGATATAAAAACTGTCGGCTGGAGAAAAACTACACTGTGAAATCGATTGTTGAAACTAACTTAATGGATATGCAGTTAGTATTCTGAAAGAAGTACATGCTGTTGGATATACCCTGTGAAAAGTCTCCAAATACTGCCCCTATACATTATTATCAGGAGAAAAAAAATTCTACAAAGACCACGGAAACGAGAAATCAAATGCAATAATTATTCATTTTGGCAATGTTTTGTTCTTGAGAAATGCCATACTTTTAACAGCGTACTAATTCTAATTAAAGTTATTTATCAAGTATTGCTTTAAGCTCTTTTTAAAATTTCATAAATGAATGTTATTGTTTCAAGTATTGTTTCAAGCTCTTTTTTAATTCCAATAAACAATGATATCTACATATAAAAGTTATTGCTTCCTGTTCTTTTCAAACTTCCATAAAGGACTAATTTGAAATATAAAATTTATTTTTTCAAGCTCCTTTTAATCTTTCATAAATCCCAAATTTCCATAGGTAAAAGTCACTGCTTTCAGATCTTTTTAAATGGGAAATTTCATAAATAAAAGTGAGTTTTTGAAACTCTTTTCATACTTCCATAAATGCCAAATTCCATAGAAGCATAGAAGCTCTTGCTTTCAGGACTTCCTAAACGTCCACAAATATACTATACAAATATACTTTTAATCCAATACTAGAGCATGTGATATTTGTTGTGTATTACTAGTATTCGGTGTAACAGGTTATTATTCGTAGGTTTAATGATTAGAATTGGATTCCAGGGTCACATCCACTGATCAGTGGATCTGACCTTGGAAGGGAAGCCGTCTTCTGTGGGTGGCTCAGGCCAATATAAGCCTTTGAGATGAGACATCCAACGATAGGAATTTAGGGAAAGAATGAATAAAAGATAGCTTCTTTCTCTGTATTTTTCTGTCCTGAATTAAAGTAATCACAAGAGAAATAACGTCTGTAAACAAAAATTATAAATTTCTTGAAAGAATGAGAAAAGATGTTTCAAAAAAATTATATTTATTATTTTTTTATCATTATACTAGGATCTTTTTCGTGTTTGACGGTCTTAACAGTCCAAGCCATTGGCTACCTCAATGTGCTCACTGGAAGAAAGCCGATTGTAAGTCATATGGATAATAAAGCTTGGTTTTGCCTGTGGTTTCAATCACATAAAACCCAATGTAATACAGGCCAATAGGGAATTATTTAACCGTAACCCTAAGAACTCCCATTTGGAAGTTAAATGACTTAATTTCAACACTGTTGAAAAAACATTGATATGAGGTGAAGACATTCAAGATGAAACGTACATTGACATAACTGAATATGAGACCAAAGCATGTCAGGATAACCTCAAACAATCCTTAAAAGACAAAGTTTACGCGTATTGTACAGCTTTATCCAAATATGCATGGAATTTAAAGGAAATAGGAAAAACTATTTTCTATAAAAATGGTCTATTTCAAAGCTAGCACCGGCATACCGGAACACAACGGAAATGTGAGGCTTGTACTTAGTCCAAAAGATGGCAATTTTGAATGTAGACAAAAACATTCGTTTAAACAAATTCACTTCAGTATTAAGAAAATGCGGGTTTAAGAATAAGTGTTACGCAATTAACTTTAAATAATACGGCTTGCTAGGTCTAAATAATAAATAATTAAATAAGATCATAAATACGGCTTCCTAGATCTCTGTAGTTAATTTCTGACAATCGCTACGTGCTTGAAACTGAAATCAGTTTAATAGCTCTCAGCTTAAAATTATTTTATAAATATTCATACATTTGTAAAGCTCTGCATATATGGAACCACAAACCACTTTTAATTTCTATATATCGAATATTTATTTTATACACACAGAATATATATATATATATATATATATATATATATATATATATATATATATATGTACATAAGGTAAAATACGAAAATAAGAACTATGATTGCAACTAATAGTTTAAGATATTTCCATCATCAAGATCGAAATATTAATGAAGATCGAAATATCGTTTTGTTGCTTTTGGTTTATTGCTCTGCTATATGCACTAAGCACTTTTTGCTACGAATACAAACAATTACACACAAACACACACACAAATATATATATATAAGTGAGTATGTTTGTTTGTTTGTCTGTTTGAAGTAAATTTATAAGAAAACTACTAAACCTAGGAAGCTGAAATTTAAAGTGCGTGTCTATCTTTATTCGTGGGAGGTCATATTCTGGGCCTTAGGGGGCGGCGAATCCCATTTTCAAGGCCTCCAGTCAAAACTTTGGATAAAATACAAAATATTAAAATTTCAAGATCATTTTTAATAAGTAAATTCCAGAACAAAAATAAAACAATATTAAAACTCTTTTTAAAATTGAGGAAGTTTATTTACTATAAAGTAATCTTCTTGACTGTACAAGTCCTCGGTAGTATAGTGGTGAGTATCCCCTCCTGTCAAGCGGGAGACTAGAGTTCTATTCCCCGCCAGGGAGGACTAATGTATTGCCTAAGCATTTTTTTGAAGTTCTAACATTATCTTTCGTAAGATTACTAAAGATTAAATTACCTGTACCACACCCCAAGTTCTTTGAACTGAAATGGTCTACCATTACATTTCTAATCGAGCAATACTTTACAATTATCCTGATAGGGGCTTTTTAACCTTCTAAATTGTACTTTTTTAGCCGGGTAACGCCCGCTGTTTCTGCTAGAATATATATATATATATATATATAAATTATATAGTATATATATAAATTATATAGTATATATATCAATCAGTGTATGTGCCTTCCGTTTTTAAATTAGGACCAGAATCCTCGATATTTTTTTAACGAAATTACCAACCATTAGATGCGATAAGTCAAAACAAGCGCCGTAACACGAGAAAAATAATTTTGTTTAATCCTCGGTTCAGCAAGAGCATCACCACAAATGTTGGAAAAATATTCTTTAAAACTTATTTACAAATACTTTCCACTAACCAACAAATTTTCCAAGATATTTAACGTAACACTATCAAACCAAGTGCTAGTTGCACTGGGAACGTCGTACAACGAAGAAAACATCACAAGAAAAAAGTAATATTAAAAAAGAAAGAGGACAATAGAAGCTGTAAGTAGGAAGAAAAGGGGTGTACCGCGCCATTAGCTCATCATGCTTGCTCATCGCATTGTCTTTACCAGCTAATCGTATTGTCTTTACCATCTCATCGAATTGTCTTTACCATCTCATCGAATTGTCTTTACCATCTCATCGAATTGTCTTTACCATCTCATCGAATTGTCTTTACCATCTCATCGAATTGTCTTTACCATCTCATCGTATTGTCTTTACCATCTCATCGTATTGTCTTTACCATCTCATGGAATTGTCTTTACCATCTCATCGAATTGTCTTTACCATCTCATGGA
The DNA here is from genome assembly GCA_003991215.1 of Morbakka virulenta. Taxonomy (NCBI): domain Eukaryota; kingdom Metazoa; phylum Cnidaria; class Cubozoa; order Carybdeida; family Carukiidae; genus Morbakka; species Morbakka virulenta. The sequence continues at coordinate 1,268,726 of RDPX01000023.1, forward strand.
ATTGTCTTTACCATCTCATGGAATTGTCTTTACCATCTCATCGTATTGTCATTACCAGCTCATCGTACTGTTAGAAGATACAACGGGCAGTCTGACAGCCAAACAAAATGCGATAGGTCTTTCTAAGCCANCTTTACCATCTCATCGAATTGTCTTTACCATCTCATCGAATTGTCTTTACCATCTCATCGTATTGTCTTTACCATCTCATCGAATTGTCTTTACCATCTCATCGAATTGTCTTTACCATCTCATGGAATTGTCTTTACCATCTCATGGAATTGTCTTTACCATCTCATGGAATTGTCTTTACCATCTCATCGTATTGTCATTACCAGCTCATCGTACTGTTAGAAGATACAACGGGCAGTCTGACAGCCAAAAAAAATGCGACAGGTCTTTCTAAGCCATTCAATAAGTCTGAGTTGGTGGAGTTTTTGCTCATGGTATAGTTTGGGTGTCGCTCCTCTGCATAGATGTTCTCTCCAAACACGCATGACTAAAGATTTGGCTTTAATGTAGTTGTTTACGCAGCTGAGTTTGCATTTCTTTTGCAGCTATTCAATTTGAACTTTTTTGGTAAAGTTTGGTTTTAACGTAGTTGTTTACGCAGCTGAGCTTGCATTTCTTTTGCAGCTATTCAATTTGAACTTTCTAGAATCGAAGAGCTGTTCAATATTTCATTGCTAGAGCGTAGAGGTTAGAACAGGTAACCAATATCCATGACAACATATTCTTAGCAGTTTTTTAATAGCCCCAGCAGTCCATACATTGTGTAACATAAGGAAGTAGAACTATTACAGATTTGTTTTTTCATTTTTACACATTAATTAATATTATACAAGGCTGTAGATATTTGACTTAGAAAATACGCAGAGTGGTCTTAAGAGCGTTCGTGGGGTGGAAAGTGCTTGCTGATAAAGTTACACACAGCTTCGTTGTTATAGTTTGGTTTGTTCACATCGTAACAGCTGTTCAATATCTCTTTTAATGTTTTGCATCGTGCCAAGTTGAAGCCTACGAATACACAGTGCTCTCCACATACGCTTGAGTATAGACTTTGCACTGGTGTCCAGTCCATTTTCTTTATCTCGTAACCCATTGTAGACAACTTTTTCTCCACACCATAGTAATCCGTTGATCGACCATAAGAATAAAAAACCCTGGCAACTCCTTCTCGGTTAACTTGCACCAACAACCAGTGAGAGCCAGGTTCATGCTTGGATCTGAATTAAACACGAGCATGTAGGGTGGGTTTAATGTTTTCGTGTCTAGCTTTAGAAATTCATCCAATTCGTACACAGCAACAAATTGTATTGGTATGTGGATATCATCTTGAAAATGCATCTCAAACTTTGAGAGTCCATCTCCTCGCTAGTAGTCTTTGATCACGTTTCGCAATTTATCGATTTGAATGACATTGTCGAATTCTGCGTAGACAATCACTGAGACTGTTGTAGGAAAGGCTTCGAAAAACTCCAATGCAATTCTGATACTGATTTCTGCACCGGTTCCTGATAAAGTCCGTGACACAGTGCCGCACTCAAATCAAAACTGAACAGACTGTAGCCTGACTTGTACTCCTCTGGTCTTATATCGAGTCCATCGTTTTGACAAAACTTTCCAGTGCTGGTAAACAGAGACAGGTACCCTCCTAGGTAGTTTTTGTTGTCGAAATTACAGCGCAAAGGTTGAGTCGGCATGGACTGTCCGTTCACGTAGACAGCAATTAAAGATTTGAAGTGCTTGAAGTTGAAGGGATTCTTCTGGAATTATCGCTATAAGCATCGTTGTCCACCATACCAATTATGAGGCAATTAGGAAGTTTATCCAAGAATGCGTTGATCCTGTTGAGAAAGGTTATACCAGAAGCCACAGAATGCATTTTTACCACAACACGGTTTATCGGGTACAAGGCAAAATTGCTTTCCATTGTTTGTTGAGTTTCTTTGGACTGATGCTCTGTCAAAGTCACTTCGCTCACACAAAATGTGGCTTCAAGCAATTTCACCGTACTTACAGTCAAGGCTGCATTCTTTATCAAGGTAAACCCATCGCTGTGTTGGTGAAGCACCAATTTGAGAGGAAGACCGTTTAGAAGTAAGCGTGATGGATTGAATTAGTCATTGTGAATTCGTCCTCAGACTTCCAAAATTTGACTTTCTTTCGTTTGATCGTTACGATTTTTTAAACCAGTATTGTCCTTTTCAGGATCGCTTTCATTCATGTTACCAGCCCAGTATTTCGTGAACAGTCGGAGCTAAAGCTGAGACATTTTAGCCTCCTTGATGTAGTTTAATAGTGCTTTAATAGTGCTTTAATAGTGCTTTAATAGTGCTTTAATAGTGGCTCTGTAAGGATACCTTTTCGATTCACTTGAAATATTCACCCCACCCAGGTAGACATCGACTTACGAAAACAAGGATGCACAAGCATAGTTTATCAGGGTCGACTTGTTTGTGGCAGCTAGGTCAGCTCCTCTTCTGAGACAGATTTTCAACTTGATACGTAAGTATGCGTGAGACAGGTCCAGAAGCTGATCACCACTTCCTGCCAGATTGAATTCGATCTTTCTACCATCGTTTAAAGCATTAACAGGATGAATATTTTTGTATTGTCCTTTTTTGATATCAGTTTGAACAAATGCAGGTGTAAAAACATCTGTATCACTCAATGCACACTCGGCATAGCTTACTTGCTTTCGACTCATCCTAGCTAAAACTGTCGTAACGTTGTTTCTTGCGTCCTCTTCGTTTTGATGTCGTCTTGCGACTGAGCTGGCGATCACTCGCATCTCCTTTTATAGGTTACACACTAGACTTGAGAAATTCTTTCGCGTTATCTGTAGCTCGCCGCTTTATGGCTTATTTCGCATTTTTTCCTTCGGCCACGTCCGTGAGCACCTCCATACCCGTTTTCAAAGCTTGCTTTCCAGCACTGACCGAGCCAGGCTTTAAAGCTGGTGTAACACTTCTTACTAAGCCTTTAAAAATACCGCAAAGTCTTCCATAGCCCCGCTGCAGCCTAGGTCCTTTAACGTCGTCTACCGGATAGACCATCGTAGGTTAATCGTAGAATTTAGCTGACCGTCGTCGAAAAACGAGCGTCACCACCGACTCCCCAGTTTCAAATGGCACAAATTGTCTACTGTCACTCTTTATATGGACATCTACAGAAGTAATGTCGGTGCTCATCAATGGTAGAAAATGAGGCCTGTCGTACATTCGACAAAGGTACTCACCATTTGTGCCATTAACAGCGATGATGCTTATGAGTGGAATGTTAAAACTGCCCACCAATTGATTGTGAGCAACGTCCGAGTGCACATAGAGAGCATTGAGTCTATTACTCGGTGAAACCATCAAGTCAGAGGTAAATTTACCGTCCTTTGACAAACTCGGATCGGTTTATAAACCTGGAACCATGCCCACGTCTGATTGTTTCAAATGAATGGTGCAGTCACTGTTAGCCTTTACTGTAACGTGTCCAGAACGTACANGCTCATCAATGGTAGAAAATGAGGCCTGTCGTACATTTGACAAAGGTACTCACCATTTGTGCCATTAACAGCGATGATGCTTATGAGTGGAATGTTAAAACTGCCCACCAATTGATTGTGAGCAACGTCCGAGTGCACATAGAGAGCATTGAGTCTATTACTCGGTGAAACCATCAAGTCAGAGGTAAATTTACCGTCCTTTGACAAACTCGGATCGGTTTATAAACCTGGAACCATGCCCACGTCTGATTGTTTCAAATGAATGGTGCAGTCACTGTTAGCCTTTACTGTAACGTGTCCAGAACGTACATCGTATCGAAACTACACCAGTTTTTGTTTATCATTCAGTGCTTCTACGACACAGTCAATGTTTTCATAGTATCCATGAGAAACAGCTATCTTTATTGGAGTAAGAACAGTGCTATTTGTTGATATCAGGTGAATTTTGTTATGATTTCAGCGTATGTTGTGCCACGTTTATTGGTACTGAATCTCGAAAAGTGCCACATTCTATTGTCCCTTTCTCAAGTCCAACGGTTTGGATAGATGACACCTGAACGAAGATATAGTGTTATCTGGATACCTGTCCATCGAACTGTTACTCGGCAAAACCACGTAGAACTGATAATCGCTAATAGTTTGAGGTCAGATCGGGTGAAGAAATCCAACTATTGAACTGCTCAGAATAACCAACCCCCTTGAAGAATAAGAACTCCTCACCGTTTCGATCATGTTTTCGTCGTAACACCCTTTCGAGTTTGTCATGTCACAGTATCGACTTGTAAAATGTTCTACGGTCTTTACTAATACGCACTAGATCGCCCACCTCTGGAGGATGTTTGACTTTTTAGTCTTCTTGATAAGTTCTAAACACATTTATCCATGCTTCCAATTGATTTTCGCGAGTCATATCTACTGGATTCATTTTGATAATTCTGTGAGCTGTACTATTGTAGCGAGAAACGAGTCTAGACAGAACATCGATATAACGTCGTGTATTATTTGTAGTAAAATACTTATACATAAATCTTTTTAGAGTTCTATTTAAGCGTTCAACGACTGAGGCTTTACGTTCGCTGAATGTCGTGTAAAATTTTATGTCACGCTCTTTCAGTACTCCTTGGGATTGTCTGTTTGTAAATTCAGTGCCTCTGTCAGTCTGAATCATCTTGGGTTGTATATTACTTTCCGAAAACACTTTTTTAATCGTGATAGTCAGTTCACGACCACTTTTTGTCTTCAACGGTTTCAGCCATGCGTGCTTGGAGAGAACATCTATGAAAACCAGGAGATACTTGTAACCATCATTGTACCGGAATAATTGTGACAGGTCAGCAATGTCCAACTGCCATAGTTCATCCATTACGTAGACGAGCACGGGTCGTGTTGGAAAACGCACAGGCACTGGTTTGTGTAGCTTATGTGCAAGTTGTTGTTGTAGCCATAGTTCCACATCACGAATTTTTATGTGGTAACGTAGACGGTTTCGAATCGTCCTTGTACACCCCTACATCGTTCTTTCTGTCCTGGTTTTTAATAGCGTGAGTAGGCACATTCAATTCGACCAAGGCCTTGGTAAACACCACTCTCCAACACAGATGTAGTCAACGATTTTCTATTGGCCAGAGAATCTACAACTAGGTCTGTGTTGTTTGAATGCGGTATAACATTTCTTTTGTACATCAATTCTCCACGCGCATTCCACGTCAAGATGTTGGGGTAGGATTTGATCAGGTTGAGAAAGGTTTTTGCATGCGGCTTGCTTGTCTTAGGTAGCACGTTGAGAACGGACTCTTCCACTGGATGAATTTCACTTTTACTTCCGTTTGGTGCTGTAGTTGTTGTAGTTTAACTTCGAGTGGTTCAGAATGAGTCATACGATACCGATGCATTTTATAGCCCTCCAATTGCTCTGTAACCAACTACACTTTTACGCCCAATGGTAAATCTTCCCGATCCCTGTACTGCTTTCATTCCAAGTTCTGCGTTTATCATGGCTTGCTTTTGCAGATTTAGCTCCTCGATTTTCGGCATCATCGAGTGAAACACATCTGGTGATAGAACTATATACTTTTTGCCGGGTTGTAAGTGCGTCATTGTAAAATGAAAACGTCGGCCAGTGTTTTTAAACAGAGCCTAGCAAGCTTGATAAAATATTTCCTCCGTGCTCTACAAGAAGATTTTTCTTTCTACTAACTCTTCTCTTCGGATGGGCTAATTCTCGTAAAACAGCTTTCTTGCGTTGAAACTTTTTCTTTTGAGTGTTGGTAATGAGTACTTTTCCATGCACTACATTAGTGACACAGTTGCAAATTGCGTGAACCACATCAGGATGCGCACTTTTCAATAAGTCTCTTCGCTGCTTTGCTGAACAACTTTGCAATGCTCTAAGCAAATGAATGTTCTTTCGCATGCAAGACGTCATTCTCGAGTCGTGCGGTATCCCTTAGGTGAGCAGACAGCTAATGGTCAATGTAATGACTTCTGCATATGTACAGACAAAGCAAATGAATGAAAGAATGCACCAATAGTGCTGGTATGACCGTCTTCATCAAATTTTATGACTTAAAATGAAGCATCTCACAACCCAATAGCTATTTATAGAGATACCACTTGGAACGTACACAAATTGAGGTGCTTCTTGAGGTAAGGTCCGCGTTCTTACACGATAATACTGAAGTGTGTAAGGTTTCATGTTCAATACCAAATAATAGAATTATTGTCGTGTCGCATCTCGATAGGCCCATGTCAAAAAAGCTTGTTGATTTGGCAGCACTTGCTGGACTAACACTTTAAACTGATTTTGATTTCTAACATTTTTGAAAATGATCATGTAGTGGACGTTTAGGCTGATAGCTCGCTGCTTCTTGTGAAACAGGTTTTGGGTTAGGAAAATGCAATGAAATGACACATTGCTATACCTATCACGTGTAAACAACTGTGACACTGTCATGCTTTCACTTGCTTTATCCATTAAGTCGTCCAAGATAATAAGACTAGCTTGTCTAACATCAAAAATCTCTTCCAAATTACTGAGAATTCCTTCAATAAACACATTTTGCTGATTAAATTCTGTCAGACTTTTCATCAAAGATGATCGAGACATACTGTAGAGCCAAAAGATTTTATTCGCTGTTGGTGTTTTCAGACTACTTGCATTTTTGATCATTTGCTTTACAAACTCTGTCTTGCCAACCCCGCGACTCCCTGCAACAAGCATTGAAAACGGGTGCTTCAGGGTGATGTCTATTCTCTGTCAAAGATAAAACCGAAATGATTCTGAAAAAATAATCAGAGGTATTAATAATCTACCTGTAGAGTGTGTTTTCCTTGTTGTGAGAGGACTAGTGAAGGTACTGTAGCTATCACGGCTTTAGTTTTGAATTGATTGGAACAATCGTTACTCGTAACCAGACCCCATAAAGACTATAAGTATCACTGTTCCCTCATCCAGTAATCCGCATTCTTCATGCAAGTGGGTAAGCGCCCATGTCTTTGATTTGAGTACTGCACAAAAGCTGTTTTGTAGAGTTTCTCGGTTTCTTTCTGACTAAGGACATGAAAAGAAAACATACATATTTATGTAATTTTATTCTAGTATCTTCAGCAGAAATTGTACATTTTGAAATTACGGAATCCAATAGAATAGACAAGACTGCAGTTGTAAACATGACATTTCTATCTAACAAACAGGCCAATGAAAAATGGAGTGGAGTACCTGCCGCAGATCATCTTCTCGTTCTAGACAATGTACATGGTGTATTTAAATGCAGTGAATGTGGTGGCCATTTGTACTATGCAGATAATCTAGCAACGCATCTTTAAAGCCATTTATTAAGTGACGATGACACTTTTTAGTGTCAACACCGCAAATCCAAAGCGGAGGAGGTGCTGCTTCTAACATAGTTGATGAGGACATTGATCCTATTGCTGAGTACAAACGAGCTCCTTACTTGCTTGAGGTATCATTAAAACGAGCTGCCTGTCGATTTCGAAAACAATTTGTGCGAAAAGATACAACGAACCTACATGAACGCTTGAGAAGTGGAATGAGCCTGTTTATCACAATCGTTGAAGCATATCAGATGTCGTCTAGATGGTTTCTAGCTCTCAAAATGGTTTCTAGCTCTCAAAATGGTTTCCAGCTCTCAAAATGGTTTCTTGGTCTCAAAATGATGTTCTCTCAAATCAAGGACCACTTAGTCCAGATTGATCCTCCTGTAGTATTTCTTTTAAAGGCTATGCGGACACTGGTAGTTAATAACATTAGCGTACAATTTGATTTTGCGTATAACCAGCTAAAGCAACGGATTGACAATTATGAACAGCAAGGTTCTGGATGGATTATGCATCATCTGATTGAGCTCGACCTTAATATTGTTGATTATGGCCCTCTTCGCACATCATCGTACATCGAGCTTCCAAAGAAACTGAAGTTGAAAAATGCTCCACTAAATATTCGAAATGATGTTTGCTTGTTGCATGTGCCTGTGTGCGTGTGCTTGCGCACTTGCGTGTGTGCGTGAATGACTGAGAGTTTCTATCTATCTATCTATCTATCTATCTATCTATCTATCTATCTATCTGTCTGTCTATCTATCTATCTATCTATCTATCTATTAGATAGATAGATAGATAGATAGATAGGTAGATAGACAGAAACCTTTTTCTAGCATATTTAATTCTTAGAAACCTTTACCTAGCATATTTAATTGATAAATGATATGAACCATTTTCAAGAAAAAAGTACGAGATCACGATCCCCTTACAGGATACTATCGAGTTGCTGCACATATGTCTTGTAACCTCCAGTCCCGTGTAAATCCTGATAAGGTCAAGGTCCCGTGCTTTATTCACAACCTCAGGAATTATGTTGCTCATTTTATACTGGCTGTAGTAAAACCACGACATAGAAGAATCATTTGTATTCCAAATTACAAAGAGAAGTACGTCTTATTTACTATCAGACAGGAGAAGAGAGATGCTGGTGTTACGTTTATGAACTCTTATCAGTTAATGCATTCCAGTCAAGCAAATCTTACCAGCAATTTAGAACCTCATAAATTTGTGAGAACACGCCGCTGGCTCAAAGAACGTCTAAAAATACCAGGCGGTGAAGATGAGCATATGGATGTAGAAATTTCAAGTAACCTGTCAGATTTCATTGACAATGCAGTAGGTAGGTCAGTAGAATTTAATGTTATTTTCTGAGATAAAAATTGACTAGATCTTTGCTCTCCTTAATCTCTCAGACTTTATCATAGTAGTTTTATTTTGGTAGTCTTTGTCAGACTTTGTTCCCATCCTCTAAGTTTTTATTTTAATAAGATATCTTAAAATCAAAATTTCATACATCTTTTTAGCATCCTCCTACCAGTGATGACCACTATCTGATGGAAAAGCATCCAGGTATTCAAAGCAAATGTGATCATGACCACATCAACCAAGCATTTGTGTTAATTTCAATATACTCGATGGTTGTCTCAATGTAATGCTAAGAAAAGGACTTTATCGATATGAATATATGAACAGCATGAACTGCTTCGCTGAAACAGAATTACCACCTCGCGAGAAGTTCTACAGTAGACTCAGCAGGTCTTTTCTACATTTGAAATGAAGGGTCTACGGGATTACCATAACTTTTTTCTTTTTACCGATTTGCTTCTACTGGCTGACGTATACGAGGCCTTTCGAGGTCTGTGCAAGGAAAACTACCAGCTTGATCCATGCCATTCGTATACAGCTCCAGGGATGGCGTGGCAAGCAACATTAAAAATGACAGGTAAGAAAAAACTTGAAACTCTTATAATTACTACTACTGCTGCTCATACGACTACTACTGCTCTTACTACTACTACTGCTCTTACTACTACTACTGCTCTTACTACTACTACTGCTCTTACTACTACTACTGCTCTTACTACTACTACTGCTCTTACTACTACTACTGCTCTTACTACTACTACTGCTCTTACTACTACTACTGCTCTTACTACTACTACTCCTCATACTACTACTGCTACTACTACTACTACTACTACTACTACTACTACTACTACTATTATAATTATTTCAATATGCATCCCTGATGAATGTATTACCTCAGTTTTACTCTGATAACATTTCCCAATTTTTTATGAGTCACAATTGATGTTATGTAAGGTTGACTACAATACATATTTAAAAATTCTCTTTGTTCAGGTATCGAGCTTGATCTGCTTACTGATATCGACCAATACCTGTTCATTGAAGCTGGTATTCGAGGAGGGGTTTGCATGAAAACTCAACGATATGCAAAATCGAATATACCTTGTACCGATGAATATGATCCTGCAAAGGTGCCTCAATATCTGCTTTACCTCGACGTGAATAATTTTTATGGATGGGCTATGTCACAGTCACTACCCACACATAAAGTCAAGTGGGTTGCTAAGCACAATCTCGAGCACCTAAATTTGAAAGAGATTTCTGACGATGCAGATTCGGGTACATAGTAGAGTGCAATTTAGAATACCCAGCTGCACTGCATGACCAACACAACGAATATCTTCTGGTTACGGAACGAATGACCGTTTCACCTGAACAGCTATCTGTCAAGCAATAAGATATCCTCAAGACGTTCTCATTAGAACCAAGTCTCTCCGAGTCAGCTCCAAAACTGATACCTAATCTTGATGACAAGAAGAAGTATGTTGTGTATTACAGGACGCTAAAGCAATATCTATCATTAAGTTTAAAGCTGACCAAAATCCATAGAGCACTCTCCTTTCAACAATCACCATGGCTTCGTCCTTACATTACATTCAACACGGATCAGAGAACTGAAGCGACAATGACCTTCGCGAGAAACTTCTACAAACTTATGAATAACAGTGTATTTTGCAAAACCATGGGGAATCTATGTCTTGGTCGTAAAATCGATCTTGTCACCTTCAATTATCAACTTCGAAAATTTGCTGTTTAGCCAACGTTTATAAACTTCAAAATATTTCACAAAAGTTTGGTAGCTGTAGAACGTTTAAGAGAATCGCTGTGCTTAAATCGCCCAATCTATTCACGGCTACCAGTTTTGGATATCAGTAAGTTACTGATTTATGACTTTCATTATAACTTCATGAAGAAGAAATATCCAGAAAATTAATCGAAGTTGCTATTCACAGAGACAGATTCACTAGCGTACAGCATAGAAACTGATGACCTTTTTCAAGATTTATCGGTAGACCCTCGAGACCTACGTGATTTCAGCGAGTATCCCCATGAACACGTGTGCTGTGACGAAACGAACAAGAAAGTTGTCGGCAATTCAAAGATGAGTTAAACGGCTGCATCATGAAAGAATTTGTGAGACTTCGTCCAAAGACGTATTCTTTTACCTATGACAGCAAAGAGGTAAAAAAGGATGTAGGTTCCAGAGTACTTAAAAACCATTTGAATTGTACGGTTTATAAAGACTGTTTACTTCAGGAAAACCGCAGCTACTCGGAAATGATGCAAATTCGATCAAAATAGCATCACCTTCAAACTGTAGTGCAGAATAAAATATCCTTATCGGCATACGATGATAAACAGAACTTACTGAAGGATGGGATTTTGTCATTGGCACATGAACATTACAAATGAAGAACACAGTTTTATCTAATAATTTTTTATCGTTTCTTTATATATTTGTTATATTATTTTACATTGTAAACCATTTGTTAACTCGGCATCATACTATATCCTTTTTACATATACATTTGCAGCAATGAGTTTTCTGTCTCTCTTTGCCAGTCAGGATCTGCCATTAGATGCTCCTTGCTGATAAATACGTTCTTTGGATTGATGGTGACACTAACATTGTTCTTGATTCTGTTAAAGGTGACTTCATTAGCATGTAAGTTGTCCACTCTGCTTAACAAAATGCTAAAACAGAATTGCACTTGTGTCTTGCAATCCATCATTAAACATAGATTATATTTCAATTAACTCGGTTTTGAGCTCATTCATCACAATTCTCTCTGATCACAAGGGAGAAGTTGCCACATGTGACGGGCGTATGTTTGAGCCAACTCTTTTCGATATACCGACTGAGGGGAGTTTATGTCCCATTCATCAATCACTATCACCTCTGACTTAATCACATATTGTTGTTGTGGTAGATTGGCTTCAAGAGGTATTTCGACCTTCCCAGGCTCAGCATTTTCCAATGTCATGCTCAACTTTCTCTCGTCGAAACCAACAAACGATTCTTTAGTCTGTCTAAATGCTCGATTAATGCAGGTATGCAGTCCATAGATTGCAGAAACACCGGGTCTGGAGTATTGACGGAGTAGCACTAAATATCTCCGTTTCATATCATGATTAATGTGACCAGAAATTTCACAGAACCACTTCTCGTCCTCAGTTTTCCATAGTTGTTTCAGTTTCTGCTTAAAACAACTTCTTTCCAAGGTAGCACTCCATTTTCGTTTTGGAACTCGTCCTTTCCCATTTTCAATTTGACCTAAATTTTTGTCAAAAGAACCCTCCATTGTATGTCCTTCTACTCTCGTGTTCAGATAGAAAAGAATATTAGCAACAGATCAATTTCCTTTTATACACTTTGTTAGACTATGTGGAAAGTAAGTCTATATTTGGTTATGTCTTGTCCCATGATGTGATATCTCAAAATTTAATTGGATAAAAAGGAGATCAAACAAAAAAGAGGACATTGAATCGTTCACTTTCAGACCAGTAATGACAAAAAGAAAGAAAAAAAAGTTTAATTTCACATAAACAATGAATTCTTCAGTTCAAAAGAAATTATCCCAATCATATACTTTTACATGATGCGTTCGATAGAATATTTTTAATGATATGTGATTTGTTATTCCGAAGCGAGAGTTTATTGATTTCAATAACTTAAGAGTTTCAGACATGAAAAGATCAACTCCACATTCCACATTTTCGACTCTTTCGTCATCTTTATCAACTTTGTCGTTCTATTTGATATTCAATGGTGCAATTTTTGTATGATTCTCCCTAAAAAGCAGTCGAAGTTGAACATTGCTCACTTGAATATATCGCACTTTTCCTAAGTAGTTGGATTGAAATAACCGGACGTCAATACCAGAAAACTGTTCAGCTTCATAAAACTCCTCCGCCAACTTCAGGACTTCCTCTAACTCATTCTTACCATACGTCGTTTTATTCTTAACGTTTTCTTTCTTCTCAAACAATAACTCGATGATCGTAGGAAACAATTTTTTAATTTTCTGCTTATCTGAAATCCCGAATACTCCAGAGTAGGTGTTGGGGTATAAACCCGTGAGAACTAAAGAATCGGTTGGATCTCCTTCTCTGGCGTACAAAATTTTCAACTTCGATAAACTGCTCGCAAAAGATTTTTCTTTCATCAGTAGTTGCTTTTTCTGCTCAGGACTTTTAACATTGATTTCGCTGGTATATGTTTCCATCCTACACTTCATTTTTCTGTCTAGAATTACTCCTTCCTATGCAATAATATGCTTGAGAATACCAAAATGCTTCTGCGCTTAGATTATACACCCATCAAATGAACATTCGCAATGACTCGGCAAGATTCTAACCAATAGGATCACATATAGATCTGCCATATTGAATGAATCAACAGCGACAGACTTAATTTCATTGGCTGAGAGATAGATAATTGTTTTCCAACAGTACGATGAGCAAACTGTGTAATTTGATGAACTAGAATTGACAATACATCGAGAATCTATGCAGAGGAGCAACACCCGAACTATACGATGTGCAAAAACTCCACCAACTCAGATTTATTTAATGACTTAGAAAGACCTGTCGCATTTTGATTGGATGTCAGAGTGCAGCATTGTATCTCCTAGCAAGCATGATGAGCTAGTGGCGCGGCACACCCCATTTCTTTCTACTGTTGTAACTACAAGAAGAAAATCAACTGCCAACTTGAAGCTTAACTGACAGTTTCTTACTATACCCAAATAAAATACCCGATAAGGTTTGTGTTGGACTTGCAGGAGGAGAATGTAAAACCGGGTGTAACAGCCACACCAAGCCCTTTAAGTAAAAAAAATGTGCAAAAGAAACCACATTGTCTGATTACGTCTTGGAATTAAAAGAAAAGGAAAAGTAACCTTCTTCACGCTTCTCATTAATAACATCTATGCCACAGTGTTGAACTGCAAAGAAACGATACTAACTCTGTATGAAAAACTTTGTTTAATTACATTTGATAATCAAAACGGACTTTTAAACTAAAAGGTAAAATGGTGGTAAAATGTTTGTGTTGGATTTTGAAGTTTTGCATATGACATTAAAAATAAAGACGTATAAGAATATTTTTATAGTGTAAGAAGATCTTGTAATATCTAAACGGTTGATGATCATTTAAATGCGTGAATATAACAGTTCCATATACTGTTGTTGGGTTTTTTCCTGATATATATATATATATATATATATATATATATATATATATATGTACATAAGGTAAAAGAGAAAACTGTTTAGAACCTAAAGTTTTGAGTTTTCTCTATCACCTTGTATATTCGCTCTACATTTTCATAGATCACTGTAAATGGTAGCAGAAGAACTCGTTTGTTTGTTTACTTATATATATATATATATATTTATATGTATTTATATATATGTGTGTGTATGTATGTGTGTTGTTTGCAACTAAATTTTACTGTAGGTGAGAAGACACAAAAAGTATAAACTCAATATTAATGTAAAATATGCCAATTGATAACATGAGGAGTCATAGGGTCGCCCATTTCTCCAAATTTGTTAATAAATCATAAAATATTCATAGAATATCGTTAAAAGTAATATAACCAACAAACCGATAACACTGAAATCAACATAATCTTTGTATCAACATTTGTGGNATATATATATATAGATATATATATATATATATATATATATATGTACATAAGGTAAAAGAGAAAACTGTTTAGAACCTAAAGTTTTGAGTTTTCTCTATCACCTTGTATATTCGCTCTACATTTTCATAGATCACTGTAAATGGTAGCAGAAGAACTCGTTTGTTTGTTTACTTATATATATATATATATATTTATATGTATTTATATATATGTGTGTGTATGTATGTGTGTTGTTTGCAACTAAATTTTACTGTAGGTGAGAAGACACAAAAAGTATAAACTCAATATTAATGTAAAATATGCCAATTGATAACATGAGGAGTCATAGGGTCGCCCATTTCTCCAAATTTGTTAATAAATCATAAAATATTCATAGAATATCGTTAAAAGTAATATAACCAACAAACCGATAACACTGAAATCAACATAATCTTTGTATCAACATTTGTGGAGCCTCAAATTATAGCCACGATGTAAATAGGGCTAGCCAAACAATGCAAAACAAGGGTAGTGATGAAATTTGGCTACTGTCAAAATTTGTAAGCAATGGTAAAATACTGGGAGTATCAAGCAATACCTTTCTAAGGCAAATAAACGTAAAACTCATCAGAACCATATGCAGTAATCTAGCAAGCCGAAGAACACCTTTTCTGCTACAAACTTTTTAAGGTCTAAAATTATAAACCCAATATAAGTATGTAAACTGTCCGAATTGATAAAATAAGTAACCATAAGGCGAGGATATCTCACATTTTGCCAACAACAAAATAATTTAACAGAATTCAGTAACAGTAACATCTGTTATGTTAAATAAAGCTTCATATGCTTTGTTTTATTTGGATCAGGGATGATTACACTTGATCCAAAACCTGATTCGTCACTCTTGTTCTTCAAGCGGACCAAGTTCTATGGTGTGGCTAAGAATGCACTATGCCTCATTGAAAGGAGTATGGATTCTAGGAACACAAGACTGCAGTACAATGGTCAGGAACTTGCAGAAGTTGGGATCAGAAGAGAGATATTTCAAGAAGACTCTCTCTCCCCACTTCTCTTCATTGTATCTTTAATATCCCTCTCAGTCCTGCTCAGGAAAACAGTTTCATGGACAGATAATGAAGGATATAGAACACAGATCTTACAAGTATCTAGGAGTGCTGGAGGCAGACAAAATACAGATGGGAGAGATGAAAGAGAAAGTACTAAAAAGTTATCATCAGAGTGAAGAAGTTGATGAAAACAAGTCTGAATACAGGACATTTAGTACAAGCCATGAATACATGGACTGTCGCAGCTGTTCGATATTCTGCTGGAATTCTGGACTGGCCGTACAAGAGCTAAGAGAGATGGATAGAAAGACACGGAAGTGTATGACAATGAACAGAGGACTGCACCTGAGAGCGGATGTTGATAGGCTTTATCTACCTAGGAAATAAGGAGGAAGGGGCATGATGTCGACTGAAGAAGTAGTTAGATTGGAGGAGTGTAGCCTGTCAGATTATATAAAACGTAGAGAGTTTATTTAAATTAGAGTATTGGAGATGTTTATGAGAGATAAGAGCAGAGCAGAATTGAAAACCGAACAAACGAAGAAAGGAAAAAGAGGTGGACAGAGAAAAAATATAGATTAATATAATGCTGTAGCACAATCTGCCAGTTTAGTTTAAAATTGAACACAATGCAGAGAGAACAGAGGAACAACAGATAATAATAGACAGTTAATAGACCAAATATGTGCCATAATGAAGGAAACGGATAAACCCTTTTTCCCAGGATTGAAGAAAGCAGAGAGAAAAAAGTTAGCTACACTACGGGAGAGATAGTTACACTACCTCTGTCGCGCCCGGCAGGCTTTCTGTGGAGAACCAGGCAGGAGCAGGTCGTCATCCTATTACTGGCGCTGAGGAAGAACAACAACAACAGAGAACAAAGGGGAAAAAGAAATGGGACAGACAGGATAACACCAAAGTTATGGAGTGCTACTTTCTGGTTAAGAGTGACCCAAGAACAGGCTATATGAACAGAATGCTGAAAATCTGGCGAGATAAGGGAGGACGTAGTGATGCATGTAGTCAGAGGCTCGCATATCAGGTTAGAGTAATAAGGAGAAATGGTTTGCTATCGCAGTTAGAGATTGAGGAGATATCACGGAGATTGATACCATCCAGCCAGGAGCAGGAAACATCAGATTTAACCCCAGACCCTATCAAGAATGTAAACACACCCCAACCACAGCATGAGTCAATGGATAAGACACAGCTACAAGGACAATATGAGTAGGGACTTACAGATGACCAGAAAGAGATTATCGAAAGACTAACCAATAGATTAAGAGATCTGAATGGTGTGAACCTAAATGTGACTAGTATAAAGAACGCAATGGCTAGAAAGGTTAGAAAGCGTACCCAAGAAGTTAATGAGGTGATTGGCAGAATACCTACAGCAACTATTAAGGAAACGAACCAACTCATGCAGGTGCCCTAGTTGTGGGAGAAAATCTAGGACGGAAGAAGGGACAAACGAGTAACTGTATGAGCAGGAAGCATGAGCCAAAATGGAAGATCAGGCTGGAGAACAAGATAAAAGAAAAGAGAAGAGATCTATCAAGGTTGGATGGGATTGAGAAAGGAAGGCTTGAGTGCCATGAGTATTTGTTAAAGAAATACCAGTTAAACAGTAAGACAGTTTATACAGTCAAGGAGGAATTGAGACAAAGTATAGTTGCTATAACTGCCAAAAAGAAAAGGTATCTGGAAAGACACGAACAATACCGTCAAAATACGTATTTTGAAAAAGACCAAAAAAGATTCTATCAACAATTAGAAGGCAAGGAACAGGTGGATATCCAACCAGATGCGGAAGAAGCAAGGGCAATTTGGAGTAACGTTTGGGGTAATGGATGTGATCATAATAGTAAAGCGGCATGGTTTAATGATGTCAGAAGAGACATTAAGGTGGACGCAGAACAACAAGACGCCACCATCACACTTGAAATGGTGACTAAGGCTTGTAGTAGTATGTCACCATGGAAAGCTGCTGGCCCGGATAGATTGCAAGGATACTGGATAAAGAGGTTCACAACGCTGCATCAAAGAATCGCGAACCAAATAGAGTGCCCAGGTTCCATCATGGATGACTAAGGGAAGCACGTTTTTAATACCCAAAGACACTAGCAAAGGAAACATACCTTTAAACTATAGACCGATCACATGCCTCCCCCTTATGTGGAAACTGTTAACATCAATAAAGGGCCATGAGATCTACAACCATCTTGATGAACAAAATCTGTTACCATGGGAGCAGAAAGGGTGCACAAAGGGCGGAAGAGGGACTAAGGAGCAGTTGGTAATAGGCAAGTGTACCATGAAGGACAGTAAGGCACGCTCTACCAACTTGGCAATGGGATGGGTTGATTAACGTAAAGCCTATGATATGGTGCCTCACACATGGATTCACGAGTGTTAAGAGATGTATGGGGATGATAGCAGGAAAAGAAACATGTTGAGAGCGAGTATGGAATCTTGGAGGACTATGCTACAGAGTGGTGGAAAAGATCTAGGAGAAGTAGCAATAAAAAGAGGAATATTTCAAGGTGACAGTCTCTCGCCCCTCCTTTTAGTCATAGAGATGATACCACTGACAGTGGTACTCCGGAAAGCTGCACCTAGCTACGTGTTTAGGGACAAGACTAAATTGAATCACCTCCTCTACATGGAAGATTTGAAGTTGTTTGGTAAGAACAAGAGCGACTTGGAGTCACTGTTGAATACTGTTCGTGTTTTTAGTGATGGCATCAGGATGCAGTTTGGTTTTGATAGGTGTGCCATTACGGTTTTGAAGCGAGGGAAATTAGTGAAAGATAGTTCTGGAATTGTGTTTGGAAACAATGAGGTAATACGGTCAATTGCCGAGGACAATTCCAATGTGTCTTGGAGTGCTTGAGTTGGATGTCGTAAAGCAGAACAACATGAAAATCAATATGCAAAACGGGTACATCAGAAGGTTGAGAAAGCTACTTAAGTCAAAACTGAATGCTGAAAATCAGATATAAGCTATAAACACGTGGGCGGTATCTCTCTTCAGATATGGAGGAGGGATCCTAGAATGGACGCAGCAGGAGCTAGAACAATTAGATCGGAAGACACGAAAGCTGATGCACGTATATGGTGCTGCGCATCTACGAGCAGATGTAGACCTCCTCTATATTTCAGAGAAGAAAGTGGTAGAGGTCTGATGAGTGTTTACGACACCGTGAAATATGAAGAAGAAAGTCTAAGCCAACACATCGCCTATACGAGCTCTGACATCACGGGAGCAGTCAAAACGTATGTGAAAAGACCATCTAAAAGTGAAAGAAATACATTCAGGAAGGAGCAGAAACAACAGAGGAAAGAAGGGTGGCAGGACAAGGCGATGCACGGGCAAAATGTGAGGCAGACAAAAGAATTTGCATCCCCATTAAGCTGGCAATGGTTGAAGAGAGGTAGCTTGAAGCGTCAAACTGAGAGTCNGAGTGTTTACGACACCGTGAAATATGAAGAAGAAAGTCTAAGCCAACACATCGCCTATACGAGCTCTGACATCACGGGAGCAGTCAAAACGTATGTGAAAAGACCATCTAAAAGTGAAAGAAATACATTCAGGAAGGAGCAGAAACAACAGAGGAAAGAAGGGTGGCAGGACAAGGCGATGCACGGGCAAAATGTGAGGCAGACAAAAGAATTTGCATCCCCATTAAGCTGGCAATGGTTGAAGAGAGGTAGCTTGAAGCGTCAAACTGAGAGTCTCCCAGTGGTAGCTCAAGACCAAGCACTCCGCACCAACTACAGGAAAGCCAAAATTTAACGCACCAGAGAATCAGTGCTTTGCAGAATGTATGGGCAAAAGGACAAGACAGTGTCGCATATCATCAGCAAATGCAGCACATTTGTACAGTCAGAATACAAAGAGAGACACGACCGCGTTTCAGGAGCTGTACACTGGAGTATCATGAAAGCGCATGGCCCACCACACTCAGAAAGATGGTATGAACACAGAGCAGAAAGTGTGGTGGAGAATGAAAATGTTAAAATCTTGTGGGAATTCAATGTCCATGTTGATAAATTTGTTGAAGCGAGGAGACCAGATATAATAATTATAAAAAAGAAAAAAAAGAAGTGTATCCTCCTAGATATTGATGTCCCAGGTGATGTCCGAACTGCAGGCAAGGAAGAGGAGAAAATTTAAAAATATTCGGAATTGGCTCGAGAGGTATCTCGTCTCTGGGACGTGAAAATATTGGTGATACCAGTTGTCATGGGTGCTGTCGAGTCCGTAACAGAGAGGCTCGTCCCTTATCTTGCCATGGTAGGCGTTTGGGTGTCGTTTGAAACAATACAGAAGGCAGCTCTTCCAGGGAGTGCACATATTTTTAGAAAGGTGCTTGAAAAGTCAGATTAGATGATCTGGTGACCCCAGGGCCTCAAAGAGCCCCCGGTACCAGACAAAGACCAGCGGTAAATCCGAAAAAATCCTTTCCACATACTAATAATAATAATAGTAATAATAATAATAATAATAATAATAATAATAATAATGATAATAATAACTTCATTTAACTTGAATAAAGAAAATTAAACAAATCGTACACTAGTCATGACGTATTAATAATAATATATTATTATATTCTGATTAGTGTAAGTTTCTAATATAAAAGGCCTATTGTATATTATCATAGTAAAATATTTTATACTGCAAGGAAATTAGCAAAGAATTGTACTATTAAAAAGAACAAAAACTTATTGTTTGGTTGTAAGTCTCAGTATTTCGTATGTGATATTTAACTTTGTTTTGAACCGGCAACGTAATTGATATAACCTGTAACTGAAAGTGCGTCATTGTTAACTGACTTCTCAAATTGTGATAAAAAAGCTAAGCCCTGCAGTTTGTTTGATGTGCTTCATTCTGAAAAAGAATTGCTCACAACGGTACATGCTACCAAACTAGCTCACACAGCTTTCTGAAAATTCCTTCAAGCTGGCTGGGGCCACTTTATTTGTTTTGTACATTTGCTAAAAGCCGGAAAAATTGAGTTGTTAATTGGCCTTTTTAAGTTCTAAACTGTCTTGCATATCGAATAATTGGAGTTGCAAGGTATTTGTTTAATTGTTTTCATCTAATCTGAAAGGACAAAAAATAACTAAAATTCTTGTTGATGTATCCTATAATGTCTGTTACGCTAATTAAAATGCTGATGACAATCTCTTTATGCAGTGTTTTTTTAATTCTCTGGGCAATTTTTCACTCTTAATGCAAAATGTTCACAATTGGATGTGTCTTTTTGTCTGAGCTGTCCTAAAAGTTATTTCAATTTGCTTTCAAAGGCCAAGAAATGCTGAAACATTTTGCTTCATAGCTCATATTTGCTTTGCAAGTTGATAGTAAGGTCAGAAAGCTGATGTGTCAAGTCTATTACAAATGCAAGGTTGTTAAGCCGCCCATCGTTACTGAAAAACGAAATGTCCTGTGTTTTTTCAGCCCTGAATTTATACATTTTTTCCCTAAATAGCCAAAATTATTTCTATGTTGCTGATCGACTTAACCAAAGGACTTCAGAAAAGAAAAGAACATTCTCAAATGCTGTTACCAAATCAGCCAATATTTCTTTACTGTTGTTGAGATAAGAAGATCAAATGAAATTTTCTGCCTTAACAACATACTTCATCATATCTTCAAAACCAAGAACTTTACGAAAAAAAATTTTCCTAATGAATAATGCAGTGACTAACACACACATTGCTTGCATCTTATTTCATTTTTTTTTAAAAAGATTTCTGTCAAACCTTAATGATTGCCAACCATTAAATGTGCCCAATCAGTTATTATTTTACATAATTTAATCTTTTCAATCTAATGTTTTTCAAAGAGCTTTGTTACATCATCTACTATATTCTTTCCTGTTGTTATCCATTTTAAATGACAAATATCGAGGAGTTCCTCTGTTATCTAAAATTCGTTTGTAGCAACTCGAATAAGTACAGCAAGTTGTGCTGTTTCTCGCAATTTATGTGCTCTCATCCAGTGACATACTAAGAGCAGCGAACTGTCCTACTTGTTTCTTCACTTGAATTTGAATATTCTGGTTTATGTCTTCTATTGGTCTTGTGACGATTCGTTGAGAGGAACTAATGTTCTCTATATTTTCTATGTTTTCTTCCTTTTTATTTTCTGAGCAAACTTCATCAACAATAATAGTCAAGGAATCTTTTATGAGCTCTACCTTGCTGAAAAGCTTCCATCTTGACAGAGTCAGCTCTCCGACAGTAAAACTGAACTTAATTGGTGCCTTTTCATCTTTTTTGGTCGTAGCAAAGACGTTTTACTGGGTTTTAGTGGATCTTTTGAAGCTAACGTACTTGCAATTCCTAATCTGGTCTTGATACTTGTCAAACTGTGTTGATTTTTTTGTTTGATAGTATCTCTTCATGCTGTGCACTTTCATGACGGCAATGGTCTCACTGTACTTCAAACAGAGAAAGTTGTTTTTCTATTATTATTATTATTATTATTATTATTATTATTATTATTATTATTAATCATTAATATGAAATGTGCGGGGAAATGGTTTGAAGAGGTGCCTGAAAAAGTTAGAAAGAGTGAAGATGGAAGGTTTGAAGTTTGGTGGGATAGATCAGTGGAGACAATGCAACAGGTGGAATGTAATCGTCCGGATGTTATTGTTGTTGACCACACTGATAAGAGATGGCTGGTTGTAGATTTTGCTGTGCCTTCCGATCGAAATGTGACAGCTAAGGAAGAAGAAAAGGTCACTAAGTATTCTCCCTTGGCCCAACAAATCCGGACGTTACATAGCGTATGTACCAGCGTGGTTCCAATCGTCATAGGAAGCTTAGAAGTGGTGACGAAGGGGTTGTAGCGCAGTTTGAAAGAATTGGGCATCCCTAATGTCTTGGGTGGACTTCAAACATCTTCCATCATTGGAACCACCAACATATTGAGGAAGGTGCTTAACCTCTAAAGATACTGGTCGGTAGCCGGGGTTAAGTTTTCTCGTCTGGCAGGTGAATACCATCTCCCTGTGCGGGCTGTCATGCTGGACATGAACTTTGCTGTTATTATTATTATTATTTTTACTATGTAACTTTGTAACACAAATACACAGAACACACTTTAAGTAGTGGATATATACCCATGCCCATATCCTTTTGCTATAATGTTTTTTTAGCCAATTTAAATATCATTAATATCCAATTAATCCAGACAACACTTTTCTAATAATTGTTTTGCTTTCCCATAACACCGTCTTTTGCATTTCGTTCACAAGTTTATCTATAGTCTTTACATCAAATAGTACTTTCATCTTTCATTTTTCAATTCTCTCATTCCACAGCTACAACATCCAATTACTACTGGTATAACACTCACCTTGAACACTTGCTTTCTCTCTCGAAGTTCGAAACACAGTTGTTGATATTTCCTAATCTTTTCATTTCGCTTTGTCTGTTTGCTTCGTTCTCCAGGACAAGTCCAATCCACAATGTATATTTCTATTTTTATCTCGTCCTCCAAAGTCATGTGTGGTCCTCTTCCAGTGCCATGCGTCTCCATTTGATGCTCCCAATCCCACAAGATCATTTTGCCATTGTTCTCAAACACGTGTCAGTTTCCCCATTTTTTCTTGAACCACACCGTATTTTCTTTAAATAAACCTTTCTTCTTTCCCTATTCGACTGCTAATATCTTAAGTGGATGTTTCCTCATATTCTCTAACGTTGCTAGCTTTCTGTACTCTGATAACAAGTCTTGAACCGTCTCTGTTATTTTACCACAAAACCTTGGAAGAGTCTGCTTCTGCAAAATTCCTCTAACTTTCTTCCAGGCTCTTGTTATAATGTCGAATATAACTGCTGTCTTTCTAGGTTCTGTGTTGCACTTAAGCCATGCATAGTCCTCTTTTTATACTCCAATGTTATTTCAGTTTGCATTTTCTTTTTCTCAGATTCCTTTAAACGCAATTCTTTTGATTCCCCCCTGAGTTCTTTCTTTAGTCTTCTCCATATTAATTTCGAGTTGTCATATTGCTCTTCATCGCATTCAATAAATCTTTTGCCAAATATCACCTTCTTACTGTACCTTTGCAAAATATCTTCCACCTCCGTTTTCAACGATGACTGTTTTTTCTCATGCTTATCCTCCCATGTATTTTTCTCAATCATTCGTTTGTTGTTGTTATCAAATAAGATACAACTCTTACTCTTGTCTCATTTTACACGTCATTAAAGTTTCTCAATCCCCTTCCTCCTTATTTTCTACCTGTGTATAGTTTTTCATTGCTGGGTTGCTTCCCCTTAGCTAGTCATTTATTATTTTATTCAAACATTCTAGATATACCTTTCCAAGTCTACAAATATTCATGATATAACCTGCCACTGGGGCCAGTCTTTCATTAATGACTTGCATGATATTCCTGTCATTCAAGTTTTGTTTGACTTGTTGTCTTGTCTCCTTTCGCACCTCTTTCTTCACTTTTTTTATAACCACTTTCACGTCTATTTCATCACTTTTTTTACATCCCAAGGACTTAAAGGCTTCTTTTTTCTCTGGATTAAGTGTTTTCATCCTTTTTACCAGTATTATCAATCCTACTTTCACCTTATTACTGTCTCCGAAGATCACGTCTGCACATTTCTTTCAAGATCTATGGATAAGGTTTTCGCTAGTCTTCTTCGTGAAAATGTAGCTTTTGTGCACTTATCGAGGCCAAATTCCATGCACATGTCATTAATGAACTGTTAAAAGGTAATTAGCAATCCTAGTTGTTGAGCACGTTTTGCAAAAAGTTTAAAGTTATCCATATAGAAAAGGTGGTTAATCTGCTTCTGATAGATCTTGCAACCATAGTTGATTTTATTAAGTTCGTTTGACAAGGGAATAAGCGATATGCAGAAGAGAAGTGTGGAAAGTCTCTCTGATTTTAATAGGATTAGATTTAGTATTTCCAGCGTCGTGGAAGAGAAAAAAAGAGGTGTTCTATTTTGACATACTTTTTTAATAAAAATGTGTAATCATTGGTGAGATTTTGTACATTTCGAACCTTTTAATAATCCAATCATGTAGAGTACTGTCGAAAACTTTACGATAATCAACCTATGCTGTGCTTAAGTATTTATTCTTTCTCATACAGTCCTCTGGAATCATTTTGCTGATTAAAAGCTGATCCGTGCATCCATAAAAGTTCCTTTTACTGCCTTTCTGTTCCTCAGAATGAATCGAGTTTTGCTCAAGGAAATTATACATTCTGGCAGTGATTACTAATGTTGAAATATTATAAGTTGTGGTCAGGCACGTTTTAGGGCGAGAGTTTTGGGGGTTCTTAGTGTCGTCAGATTTCGGGAGAAGGTTTGTGTTGTCTTTTGTTAACCTATTAGGTAAGGTTTCTGTTGCAGTGATGACTTCATTTAAATAAGCCGTTAGATGTTTAAGTATTTTACTTACAGCCTTCAGCCAGAAATTTGGAACCTTATCTGAAACTGGTGATTTCGACTTCTGCAATTTTGCTAGAGTGGGGACCAATTCTTCGATCGTAATAGGATCCCAATGTTGTTCTTTGACCTCATTCATCCTTTCCTTTTCTCTGCCTATCCAAGTAGTTTGCTGGTTTTGGTTTTTTTCCTTACCCCAAATACCATTCCAAAACTCCTTCACGTCCTCGTTCTCAGGTTGATCCTTTACCTCAATCTTAATCTTTCCAATTTCCCTGTAGAACTTTTTAACATCAGCTTTTAAGTTGCGCTTTTGCTCTTGTTTTTGTTTTAAGACTTCCTTGGTCGTTTCTAGAGAGACTTTGTCAGTGATATTGTATTTCCTTTTAACTTTCTTGCTTTTCATAGTTTTCACGTCTGTTCCTTTTGTTAATGCATCAAGAATTGAGGTCTTTTCCTGTAGAGACTCTATTTCCTTCTATATTTTTTTGGTTCCTGATTAACTTGTTTTGGTTTATTCTTTTCATATTTTAATGCCTACCTTTTCGGTGTCAGATTTTGCTCTTAGATTATTGATGGAGACTAAATACCTCTGGGTTTCATTAACTATCTCGCTTAGAGAAACGT
Organism: Morbakka virulenta; assembly: GCA_003991215.1. Classification (NCBI taxonomy): domain Eukaryota; kingdom Metazoa; phylum Cnidaria; class Cubozoa; order Carybdeida; family Carukiidae; genus Morbakka; species Morbakka virulenta. The sequence goes on from RDPX01000023.1 coordinate 1,294,195, forward strand.
TATAAAGTTATAAAGCTTAATAGTAAGGTTTGTCTTTGGAGAGAATGTTAGCCTAGGTAGTGTGTCATTCTTTCCTTCTCAGTCTGTTCAGTGATTGCAAGTGCACCTACTTTGACTTCAAGAACAACCATGACTCCTAAATAATAACATCATTTATTAACATAATAACATTATTTGTAGAATTTTCAATTGCATGATAAAGAACTTTCTAAAGGAGCTGACTGTCTGTTCAGAAAAAGGCATTAAAAAAAAGAAAGATAAATAAACTGTGTGGAAATACTCAGTAGTCTGTTGGGTTCTTTTTATGTTCATGTTTTTAAGACAGTTGTAGTTTTACATGTTACTTTGGTTTTCTTTCCCATGGTTCTACCATCGCCAATATTATGCAAGTAGTTTTTTCAACACCAATATCACTAAGTTACATGAAATATGTGTACTTTTCTGTGTTTATCACTAATTTTGACCATTTATTGTAACCCCGACCCCCTTCACAGACATATCTTTCATAGACTTCACCCTTATCAGTACTTTACTGTAATGATTGATCACTATTTTGGGGAAATGGAGTTTCATCATATGATTAGATAGATGTAAGGAGAGCTGTTGATAGCGTAATAATGTACTTTTGCTTCTAAGAAAAACTGGCCTCATCTTGTACACCCTGGAATCCAGTTTCCAGTCCAGATGTTATTATTTAGGAGTCCATAAAGGACACCCTGTATCTTTTCTCTATTATTTTCAACAAAACCATCAACAACCACAATAATTTGTACATTTCTATCAATTTCTTCATCAGCTCCTTTTCTTACCTCACGTATTCTATTCCAATTTTATATTTTATATGTTTTATTGAAATAACAATTGCTATTCAAAGCTTGATTTTAAAGTAGAAGAAATAGAAAGAGTATGGAATGTCGTCTTGGTATTACTTTATTTGCAAAATGTAAGTGGTATCGAGGAAAAATGCAGATATTGTGGTAGAACTTTCAAAACTTTATTAAAACACATATGGCGTTGCTCAAGAAAAATTACTCAGCCTTTCTATGCAGATATTATGAACCACTGAAACGAGTTTGTTCGAATCGAACAACATAATTTTTCAATTGCAAACCTTAACAGTGAGAACTCTCTTGATTCTCCTGAGGGACTACTAACAGAATACGACGAAAGAAAACGAAAGAATGATAATTACCACGTCAAATATCATTGCAAAAAGTTATGTAATGGAAATAGAGGTCTCAGGGAGCATCAAGGGTTTTGTTACATTAACAATGTACCAGAATTGAAGGAGATATTCAGTGTTGAAATCAATGAATTAGGCAATCAGGATGACGACATTAAATACGACATAATATCGAATGCAACAGTTAAAAGATTGCCTGAAAAGGGAATCAAACTACCAAAAGAATGGATTATTGCTAATGACTTTTGCTAATTACAACTAGAATGCAAAGAAATACATAACGTTAACAAAGAAATTCAAACGCTTCAAAACACCATCTACGAATACTTCGCTACTAAATACGGTACAATTTATAGCAAACGGTCGCAAGATGGCGGGAGGAGGCCCTTGACAAGGCTCCAAATGTTTGGTCATCAAAACATCACTGCACGTCTCCGTCAACAAACACAACTTGAAGTAACATCTAAAACAACATATATTCAACCATTATGACAAATATCTCCATTGCTACATTCAACGTAAGAGGATTGAACGATAACAACAAGAAACAAGATTTATGCGTGGATATTGACAGGTACAAGGTTGACATCGTGTGTTTACGAGAATGTAAAATCAAAACTGGAATTGACAAAATAATCGATGGTAAAAGATTACACGTTTTCCAACTATAGAGGCGTCACACGGACTTGGCTTTGTCATCAATAAAAAGTGGTCGAATCATGTATATCGTACCTGGAAAGTAGATGAAAGGATAGCAGTTATTCAACCCACCCCTGATATCAAGCTTGAAGAAAGAAAATACAGAGCGATAAAGAAAAAATCCAAGACGATCATACAATTACAGAGCGTTAAAAAATCTATATGTATCATCAATGTGTACGCACCTCACTCGCAATTGACACATGATCACCCAGAGAAAACGGAAGAACTTTATGTAAAACTTAACAAAAGTTTTAAACAATTAAGACAATCTTATAATAGCGTAATAGTAGCCGGTGATTTCAACTGAAGCGTGGGCAAAAAGCAAGAAGATGAGACCTGCATTGGTCGTTACTCAAAAGGGCAAAGAAACAGAAACGGTGAGATGTTGACACAATTTTGTGAATATAATGATTTAGTATGGCAAACACATGTTTCCAGCACAAACAATATCACCTAAAAACGTAGGAAAATACTAGAATCAACCTTTAAACTGGAAAAGTGTTAAAGATCCGGAAAGTGTTAGACTTTGTTCTCGTCCAAAACAAACTTAAATACACGATGCAGAACGCAAGATCGTTTTGGGGTACGGGAACAACGTCAGACCACAGAATAGTTATCACAGAGTTAATCATCAGTTGGAACATGGTGTTAAAAAATACAAAAAACTCAACAAAAAGAACACGCAACATAAACACTACTGATTTGGTGACAGACGAAATGAAACAGCAAGAATACCGAAAACTAGTCCAAAACAAGCTCAACAACAATGATAACGATGAAAGGGAGAAAAAGTGGAATGATGTAAAGAAAATAATCACAGAAGCAGCTACANGATGCAGAACGCAAGATCGTTTTGGGGTACGGGAACAACGTCAGACCACAGAATAGTTATCACAGAGTTAATCATCAGTTGGAACATGGTGTTAAAAAATACAAAAAACTCAACAAAAAGAACACGCAACATAAACACTACTGATTTGGTGACAGACGAAATGAAACAGCAAGAATACCGAAAACTAGTCCAAAACAAGCTCAACAACAATGATAACGATGAAAGGGAGAAAAAGTGGAATGATGTAAAGAAAATAATCACAGAAGCAGCTACAGAAGTAGTTGGTCTCGAAGCGAAACAGCCTGGTAGAAGAAAGTAAATAAAACTATGAAATCTATCAAGAAATGACTTCAAGAAATTGATGAGAAAGAAATCGATAAAAGTTGTAACGATATTAATGAAGCGAATAACGACCAACGCTTTTTCAAAGCAGTAAAACAAATAAGGAACACCACCAACAAGAAGAACAGCATCATCTTCGACAAAGACGGACACACGGTAATAGATGTCAACAAGAAATATGCAATTGTCAAAAATCATTTCAAGAAACACTTCAATAATCCTCAGGCAGAGGATATTAAAGCATTTATAGGTAAACCACGAGCTCTAAGTAATAATATCCAGACCGAAGAAGTAACCGCTGCAGTAAAAACGATGTATAACAACAAAGCGACAGGACATGATGGCATCAAAATGGAGCTTATTAAATACGGTCCTGAAAGCTTACACAAAAATATTGCAACAAATATGAATGCAGTCTTTGAAACACATGATGATCAATTCGACACAAATAAAGCCGTACTATTACCAACTCCTAAACCCAAAAAACCAGGCGGTCCAGTCAAAAACTTAAGCCCTATAAATCTTCTAAATTCAACAAGAAAAATACTCTCCACAATCACCTTGAAAAGAATAACGCCAAAAGTCGAAAACTACCTATCTGAAAGCCAAGCCGCATACAGACAGAAAAGATCCACTACTGACATTGTTTGGGCACATAGATTTATAGCAGCCAAATCATTATTATACAGAGATGTAGAAGTCAAGATCACTGGTATTGATATGAGTAACGCTTTTGACACAATCGATCGAAAAGCGTTACTAAAAGAGATGCAGAAATTTCTTGATGAAGATAAAATAAGATTGTGCCACCTACTTCTTGCAAACAATCAGGTATCTCTTCGATTCGACAACCATCCAGTAGAATTGTTTACAACAAATAAAGGATCGTCGCAAGGCGACGCGATATCAGGCACCTTTTTCACGATTGCACTAGAAAAAAGCATTTAGAGATGTCCGATCAGTTGTAAATGAATTGAATTCATCAATCCAACACTCGTATAGTAAAACATCAAGTCTTCCAACAGAATTAGTTTATGCAGATGACACTGACTTTGTCAACAACGACAGCAACAAAGACAAAGTCATAAACAACAAAGCAAAGGTGATGCTTGGTGAACACAATCTAATAGTGAACGATGATAAAACCGAACAGACCATTGTGAAAAGAGGTAAATGTAAAGAGGAAGAATCATGGAGAAGTACCAAAAAACTGGGAAGCTTGTTAGGAGATCACGAAGATCTGAAGAGGAGAATACAGCTCTCGAATGCAGCGATGAATACATTAAATAAAGTTTGGCTAAGGAAGAAGGTAAATGTAAAAAAGAAACTGAAACTGTATAAAGCGATAGTCAAGCCAATTCTTACATACAACATGTCCACATGGGGCCTTACAAAAGCTGAGACCGAAGAACTAGACATTGCACATACAAAATATCTGAGGGAGATCTGGAGGAACAGAAGGAAAAAGAACAAGAACATCTACCAAGACAGCGACGAACGCCCCATGCATATTGAAATGAAAAAAATGAGATGGACAGCATTCGAACATATGGTGAGGTTACCACTGTTAACACCATGTCAATTGGCAATGTTGTACTACTTTGAAAAACCTGATGGAGCAAAGACGTTTTCAGGAAGAAAGAGGGCAACATTACCTGTCAAGTTTCACGAAGACATCATAACATGCATAACGAATGGCAAGATACTACCTGGAAATATTACGAGCTTTGAAAACACAGACGATCTTTTGAAGTTACGTACATCAGCATTAGATCGAGTAATGTGGAAGAAATTGACAAAAGTTGTAGTAAATGATGACGTACAAGGTGATGGAAATATCATATATCCAAAGCCGTAGAAAGTACAGTAGAAGAAGAAGAAGAATTTATAGCAAATCTGATGAGTTGAAACAACAGTACCAACATCTCTCCAAGCGGTAACTTTAAAAAGAACTTAAAAGGCTAAAAGATAAAAACTTTGAGTTTAAAAATCGAAAAATACGCTGTATTTCCAGATTAATCAGAGCGAAGTACTCAAAAAACAATTACAATCAAATTACATCAATTACAATATATCCATTGGAACAAAAAGTCTACAAAAAAAAAAGCCAATTCTAATTGAAAAGGTGTTTTACAAGGTGATTGTTTGAGTTCCTTATTATTCAATCTAGTGGTAAACACTCTCCTGAAAACAATTGACACCGAAAATATCAGATCAATTGGGTGCCGGTATAGTGATTTATTACAACCAAGGCATTGGTTCCAGTTTGCCGACGACTCTACGTTATTTAATAGCACCGAAGAAGAAAGCTAAGGACTACTGAATGTGTTTACAAAGAGGTGCTACCGAGCTGGACTTAAGATCTGCTCTCGTAAATGCAAGACTTTCGCGAAGAAAAAGAATGGAACTAGAACAGTTCAGTTCCATCCTTACTTACGAGTAAACAGTGAACAAGTTCCAACATTGAAAGAAGGTGAATTATTTACGACCTTGATAAAGAATTTACAATGAGTATGAACCTTGAAATTGCTGAAAACCAACTGAAAACTGACCTCAGAAAAAATGTTGATAACATTCACAGAACACCATTACACCCCAAAAACAAAATTGATGTTATCGTAAAATATAATTATAGCAAGATCCGTTGGAGACTTTTAACATATGATTTTTCTTTTACATGTGTCAAACAAAACCTCGACTCGCTTGTGATTGAATACGTAAAAAGGTGGTTAAATCTACATCAAGGTGCAAATACGCGACATCTGTTCCTGAGGAGGAGCGTCTTCTCCAGAGTAATGATAAAAAGACTGCAGCCAATTGATGAGAAAAGAGACCATAAACTGAATTATCAGTAAAATGGCTGGTCTGAAAGAGCAAAATGTCAATCTTAAGACCGTTAGAAACTTCTGTTCTAGCAACGTTATTAACATGTGGCACAGAATAACGGAAAGTATGCCATCTAACATCTATAAGTTTGCACGAAAAGCTCTGATATTCTTTCTTCCTATCAACGTAAGTCTGAAGAGGTGAAGAAAATGTCTATTTTGCAATCAAAAGCAAATACAGCTTCAAATTCTTAATCACTGTTCAACAGCAATAAATGATGAACGATATACATGGCGTCATGATTCGGTGTTGTATGCCATTCTTCATTTCGTAAAACAGTTAGCAGAAAGGGGTTTCGAAATATATGCTGATACATCTGGTTACCGTGATCCAAATGAAATCTTTAAAAGGCTCAGGCCTGATATTGTATTAAAAAGGAAATGATATCTACTCAATCAAACTTACATGTTGTTTCGAATCAAATATAGAGAAGTCCAAAAATTACATGAAAAATAGATACTCTCACCTGGAAAGCGATTTAATTATTAACATGAACTTAACAGAATTTTACGTCGAAATTACTTCACTGGGATTTATGCCAAAGCAAAATGACTTGTTCTTTTCCTTTCTAAAGAGTCATAATATAAATACTCAAAGATTGATCAATAAAATTAGTGAAACGGCCTTACGCTGTTCCTACTATTTATATCCACAAAGAAATAAAACGTGGTTAGAAAAAAAAATTTTGACATTTTACTAAGCTTTGTTAGCAATTCACTCTGTATCAGGACTGCAAGACAAATTTTACTGTTTTAGATAAACTGATAAATCTTTTAGTGCTGTGGATATTACATCATATTTTTTTGTTTAGGATTTTAGACAAATAATCATGAAGTTTAAAAAAAATTGTAACATATTTATGAAGGCTTAACACCAATTAAATTTCCAAGTACTACTGCTATCAATGTGTGTTCTGCATGTATGTGCATAGAGTGGTGTGTGAAAAAGCATTTATTTATGAAACAAAAATGTAAAAGCTAGAGTGAAAAAATTTAAAAAAAACCCTCATCTCCCATAAATATGATTTATCAGTAGATTGTTATTTCTTGTTTTATAGTTATGATCTTTTAAAGTAAAGTAGTTCTTAAAAGGCGAACAGGTTTTGTGGTCCATATATTTCCGAACATGTACACAGCACCTGTTGTATATCTGTCCCGTTGCTTCACATGTAAGAAAAGAACGAACTTTGGATAAAAGTCCAAGTATACCTGAAGCTTTTTTTTATTTGATACAGATGTTATCCTTTAGATTCAGAGGAGGCTCGATTGTGTTTTCCAGGTATTTGTATTTAAACGTTTTTAGATGTACCCAACAACATGGATTATGCCTAACCTTAATTAAAATTTACGATAAGCTCATTCTTTTTAAGATATCTCGCAATGAGTTAAAACTGAGTAGTTAAAACTCTCTCCATGTTTTTGGCATTCTTGCTAGCCAAGCATAACACTGTGTCATCTGCACACATGATACGTTTTGCATTTGTTAAACAGTCTTGAAAGTCATTGAAGAATATCATAGGCAATATTGGGCCTAAAATTAAGCCTTGAGGTGCACCGGTTTATACAAAAATCACTTTTGACCGGACACCATCCTACTCAATCACATGTGTACATTGAAAAAAATAATCATCAAAATAATCTGTCCCAGCTTTCTTTGAATCCGCGACTCTCGGTGTAAACTTTCTACATCTTGATGTTTTCCTCGAAGCCTCCTTCAAACAATTTCTGAATAAACTTCAGAAGAAAAGACTTCATTTACGTATATCTGTAATAACAACTACTCTGAAACAAAGCTATGTGGCATTAAATTCTAAGCTGAAAATATTTTAATTATACTTTCGTTGATGCTGTTGATTTTCTGGTTTTTTTCAATATGAGGGGGTGTAATCTACCTTCAACTTTATCATCTTGGTCATCTTGATCGAATTGATGGTTTAGACGCAACTGTTATAACTGGCTAATCGGTCAATTACTATCATTTCAACAAGAGCGTTGAAGTTTCAAATCTTAAGAAGGAAAAATATTGAAAAACCAACAAAAAATACGCAAGTATTCTCACAGAAGGTCGAAGCGTAAGTTAAGGACATTAAAGGAAGTAAATAACATGAATTTACCAGCAGGTTTTATTTTTATAAGCAAGTTACTACCTGTCAAGTATATTAAAATAGCATACAAGAATCTCCTTTGTTAATTATGATGCTAAACTCTCATAACACTATTGGAAAGGACTGTGAAGTGGTATTTGAAAAAAGGAATAGAACTAATTTGAATTTAATCAAACCGAATGTTATAAAAATTTTTACAATAACACCAATTGGAAAATATTCAACAATGAATCACATTTCTTTCTTGGATGAAACGATTTGAGCAACTGAAATAACAGGCTGATGTAAGTGCAGTAACCTACAAAAAAACTTTAAAAACTCTTTCGAAATAAACAGCAATAAAAATACAAGTTAATCCAAATAAAGAAGTGTTTTCAGCCTTAACGATTGTTGCTTGCTACAAAGAGTCATAAAACAAATAACAACACATTGCTAGATTAATAATTCTCTTCTGAAGGTACTGCATCACAGGTTTATGATGATAATCAATAAAAAAGGAAAGTGTTACTGATACCTCAAACTAAAAAATTATAACCAGTACAACTTACTTGCTGGTACCCTTATTTCCTTTTCAAGTAAAATTCACTGCATTGACTTTAATCCTCAAAAGGGATTTTTATATGCTTTTCCTATTAAGTTCCCCTCTTCCATGAATTTAAATTGCGTTCAGCAACAAAATTAACAATCTACTTGAAATGTCGTTAACATTCCTCATATTTTAAAACGAAAAAAGTTAATAAACAGCTCTCATTCGTAATATTGTTTATCTGTGGACGTAAAGAGCTTTGTTAGTCCATCTCGCACAGCAAACTGAGCATTGGAAGAAAACAGTTTTAAACCTGACCCTGAGACTAAATCTGGAGAAATTTAGGTAATAAAATTATTTAATTGCGATCCTGACGCGTTTATTGGACAGATGAAGCTCTATCGTAAACTTTAGAGCTTCATCTGCCCAATATAACTAACAGTAAAATAAGGAACACCATGAAACCACAAACCAGGAATTCAGTTTATGGTTATAATGAGATCATTGTAGTTTTATTATATGACAAAATACTTGTCAGACTCCTCTCTTTACTCTTGGCCATTAATTGCAGATATTATTTTGCGCCAAGATATAAAACTGACAATGTGTGAGGAACAAGCTTACCGGAAAAGGAAGTAACGGGAACAAGAGCAAAGCCAGCTGACTTTACTATCGACCTGTTCTGTAGCAGTAAATAAAAAACTTTACGCAAGATTAGAATCTATTAGTCGATCTAGGAGATCATTTACGGTGATAATAATATCACTTCGACTTGCTTAGTTTTTATCTCCAACACAAAGAATTTTAGAAACGTTATCTTTTTTATATACAAGCCATTATTTTAAAACAACAGATTATTATTATGTCATATAATGAACTCTTGAGGATAATTGCATTTCTCGAATTTAATAGAATATAATGTCATATATTGAAATCTTGATTTAAAGTTGTTGCTATAGATCTTGTATTTTTTTCGTTACATTTTTTATTTCATTTAATTTGCTATCTGCACCTCGTAGTGGACGTTGAATCAAAATTTTGCTAAAAACCAATCTTTGTAGTAATACACAGTGGAGTTATGCCTCTCCAGCTGTTGCAGTCAGAAACATCTCCTTCCTTGTACAGCTTGCCTATTATTTTTCTGTGTCCCGTTTCCAATGTTTATGATCTGGCCGAAAATCGAGTCTGATGGCGCCTTCTTTCAATCCGATGTTCTGTACAGGACCATATGTCCTACTGTCTGAGATAAAGTCAGACTATGTCAAAATGGTCGATTATGGGATTATTTAGAAATAAGGATTTTCACATTTTAAACCAACAAGAAACATAGGGAGCTTAGACTCTTATTGACACCTGATAAATTCATGGAGTAGCAAATGTTTTTTAAACTCTAACTGGCATTATACAAATACCTAACTATTTAAATATACTATTTATTATTTATTTACATTTATTTTAAACAAATTTACCCTAGGGTACAATAAAGTTTACTAAAATAATTAACTAATTGTTTGGCAATTGTTCCAGCAACCGAAAATAATATTACTGCTATTACAAGTATTATTATTATTATTATTATAATTATTATTGCAAGCTCATACGTTGACATTACTAGTTTTGTATTAATAAATATCGACACTAAATGTGGCTTAAATATCCAGCATTATGTCTGAAATCTCCCAACACTTTAAATGAGCTGATCAATAGTTTGTGAGTTGTGCTCATTGGAGACACGCAGTCTGAGTGATGACGTCATGGATATGACGGATCTGCTAGGTAAGTTTAGTTGTTTAGTTGTTACACAGTTTTTTTGTTCTTACATTTTCAAGAGCAAGGTAAGCAACAAATACATTGGGAGTTTATCTTTGTTGCTTATTAATGATCAATATGATGTTTGATGATTTGTGTTGGGATGATTAATCTTTTTAGATAGTTCCGTCCCAATTTTAGAAGTGATCAGTTCTGTCAGTATTAGACTTAGATATATTTTCACTGCATTTTTTCTGTTCATTGAATAATATAATTGAACGAAAGTTACCAGTAGAGATGGAAAGCCAGCATCTGGTGTGTCTCTTTACCCTTTATCTATGCACAGTTTTCGTAGTTTAAAGCGTGTACAGAAGAGGGGTGGAATCTCTAATCCTTCCTTCACAGGGGCTTTAGATTGACAGGAAACCATAAATCATCCTGCAGATGTAGTAGTTAATAATAAATTCGATAATTGATATTACATTTTTTAAATAGTTAAAAATAAGAACCGACCTTATTTTGTAAAAATTTTTCTTCGTGCCAATCGCATGACTAAGTGAGCTATTTAGTACTGATGAATATTCAATGGTAGGAGCCTGATATCATTTAAATGACTAGTTACCCTTTTATCTTATTTTAGATATATTAAATCAACTGTCACATGTTAAATGACTTAAATATTTTAATTGATGTTATTTTTAACACTATTATTAATTGTTACCTCAATTAACTGATAGCTGGTACCTGTGTGTTTTTTAAACTCGTTTTCCATCCGTGAACAAATACTATTTATATTTTATCTTTTAACTAAATATCATATGACTAGGCTTTATATCTGTTAGGCAGTTTTTATTCTGGGAGCAAAGAGAATCAAAAGAGGGATTTATGAAAAATCAAAAATTGCCAATAAATTGTATTTTTTCTGTTGAATAATTGCTTTAGTTGTTGCTACTCACAATTTCATATCAACTGGAAGAATCCTAGGCTATTTTTTTACTCTAAATTTACCAACATATGAAAAATAAATTTTAAATTTTTAATTCAAAAAACAATTTGCTGTTCATGTATGCTCTAGGAAACAGCTTATCGCGAAGTACAGATGACGTGTCAGAAGTCAGAAGCTAGTCAAAATTTATATTAAGTTTGTACTCGTGTTATAGCCCACGGAGACCTCTACCTGAACAGTTAATGTAACCTTTAAAAAACCCTTCTTTAACGTTATCTTTTGTACACAGAAAGCAAAGGAAGCGGATCCAAACCTCATGAAAATAATGTCTCTGTGAATATTAAATCCAATATCACCAATCCTTCAAGCTTCTATTATGTAAGTACTTCAATTTGAGTCTAAATCTGAAGGTTGACTATTTTGTCAGTATCTCAAACCTTGTATGTTCAATTTTTTTTAAAATTACCAAAATTTCATTTCGTCATCCGTTAACATAACGATTATATTGTAAAAAGAAGAATTTTTTCTTCGGCCTTGATAGTTTAGATCCCTTTTCCCCCATTTATTTCTTAGGATTTCCTTTTGCTTTGTTTTAGCACGTTGTTAGGATAGGCATATCCCTTGCAGCACGTCAATGCCAGCACAGTAGCAACATTCCCAATCCTGCTTAGGTTTTGGGCGTGGGCTTTTCCCAGCATTGTTTTAAGCCCAGTCATTAGTCACGCAAAGTCCTATCCGTGTTGTTTAGTTGTTACACAGTATTTTTGTTCTTACATTTTCAACTTTAGATTAGATTTTGTTATTTGTGCTAACCTTTACTTTTAATTGTTATTACATTTACGTACACATTGTACACAATTACGTATGTATTTTTCTAAGTTTAAACTTGGAGATGTGCTAAGGAGACACCCAAGTCGAACTTGTCACTTGTCTTAAGGCCAGTTACTTGTTATTTACCCATTCGTAATTTGTCTGAGTACTCAAAATAGTACCATTCTGTTGTTTTACTCTCTAGGTCTGTGACAATACAGAAGGTGTTAACACTGAATCCGAATATTTTATCTAACCATTAGTATTTTTTTAAAGTTTTCTCTTGCCTTGCAAATTGATAAATACGGAATCCAAAGAAATTCCACATTGGTAAAATGGTAACTGTATCCAATCCAAATTTGGGCTTGGAGACACACGGGGCCAATATATGATATCAACAATGTCAATACTTAATCATATTATTCAAACAACTTTGATATACGGAAGAGCAATTAAACGAAAAACGTTCTTCTGTAAAAGGCAGCCCGACCATGTCTCGTTTTGCTAATTAATCTTTCCCCTAAATATTTTACTTTCAAAAATTACAGGTGTGAAAGAAATAATCTAATACTAATTGTAGCTATCTTCTTTACGCTAATATTTTTTCTTGTAGATATATATAATATATATAAGCATAAACCACTTTATATAGGTGAATTGGTGCGGTGTTTTTGTGAATCCTTGTGCCTTTCATGGTCAGTTTTTTTTCTGAAAATTCTTGTGCCTTTCAAAATAATACAAGAATTTATGCTTTACAAGGAAATTGCCGAGGGATACTGTTTCAAATCAATATCATCAAAATATGCAGTTTCTCTTTCTTCGATTTATTTCTGATGGTATGAACTGTAATTTGAATGAATATGGTCGAATTCGTTTTAGTGAATTCAAATAATATTCAGTTTCAATTTTTTACTAACAGTAATTATTTTTATTGTCATTTTTTCATTACTACTATTAGTATCGTCATCATTTTATTCATTATAATCATACTTGTTATTATTAATTTGTTTGTCTCCATTTGGTGACTTTATGTTTTGTATTTTCTCAAAGAGTTTTTTTCCGTTATTGTTTGCATTTGATCTTTTGTGGATTTGTTCTTTAGTAGTAATGTTTTCACAGCCTTGTTTTCAGCATAGTTGAATTTGTAATTCGTTTTCTCTTTATTTCCCTTCCAATGTAATTTAACTGATAAAGTAACAATAAGCGAGTGCTTTATCTATTTTTCAGATAATGCAGACCCCGATGATAAATACATAAGCACAAGAGAGTAACTACAGTTTCGTTTCGACTTTTTGCTTCTTGCATTGTATTCTTCAGGCAACTGACGATATTCTTCTTCATACAGACTTTTCCGTTTTATGTCTAAAGTGATTGCCATATGTTTAAAATATGGAATAATACTGTAGTTAAAAAAACGTTAGAAATACGAAAGGGAAAACACTATTTAAGTACTTATGACAAACTCATTTTATTGCCTTCAGTGTGTTTTTGTTCCTGCGCAGACATTTATTCACAAGTTATGTATGTTTATATATTAATTGTTTGAGTGCGGTGCTTAGAATGTCATCTTTTCATGGCAGGCAAAGAATGCATGTTTAAGAGTCGTTTGTGGAAAACTATGCATGCTGTTATGCTCCATACCGAGTCCGAGTCTCTTTTGTCTTCTTCAAAGTGCCAAATTTATTTTGATATTTCAATGTCGTTACATGTTCTGTTTATGATATTTTTAGCATTCGCCTGTGGAACCACATTTCTGCTGGTTCGAGTCGAGATTGCATTGCCTTTAAGATGATCCAGGCGTCACTTCCGTATGTTAGGATGAGCATAATGCAGGTATGTAGCACCCTTTTTGAAAACGACCCGACTTCACCTCTCGCGTATGGAGATTCCGACCGAGAGTGCCCCTGTCTTGAGAAACAGGAGCAGTATCCTTGACTCAGTTTCTCAGTTTGTGGTAGCGTGCTCTTACTGATTGTCGTGTCATTAGAAAACAGTAATTTGCCATCTCTTTCTGTTGGGTGAACTGAGGAAATCACCATGTCCCTTCTCAAGATTTCATCTGCCTTCATGAGCCGTTGACATCTTGAGGTTCTACCTCGTCTGCTCCCTTGCACATTGCTAATGAAGCATCCCTTGGCTGTGATCATTTAACTCATGACTGGGAATTTATCGCAATAACTGGGGATAGGGGCAGTAAACAGCAGAGCGTGTTTCACATGAAAGTGGGCCTGGCCTTTTGCACCTGTGAGCGCCTTATCTGCTCGGAGTCTTCCTAAATCCGTTTGACAACCGCAAGGAGGTCAGTAGCATGGCGCCCCACGAGAAGGCGTTGAGAACGGCTTGGTGCTCAAAGTTAAATTTTGCGGTTTGGGACTTAGGCACTCGGCGCTTCTTTTCATCTGCAAGTAAACTGGCAAAGCGACTATCCGTCACCCGATACTACAGAATACCTAAATCCACAGATAGGAAATTAAGCATTTGGTACCCGTCAGTGCATCTCACTTATTGCTAAGTGGCTGATAGGGAGTTGCAATGTATTGCTAAATGCAACCATCCTCTTGGTGGCCTTTTACAGTATTTAAGGTAAGTGCTCTCTGTGCTGCAAGTACATACATGACCCTGGCAAAAGCTAGCATTTAATATTTGCTATTTAATATTTGATTAATTTAGCAACATCTTTTGTCTCATGTTTAGTTTTCGCATTATATACTCAAATTCATTCTCACGTATATAGGATACACGAGCAAAAAATAAGGAAAAGCAAAAAGGAACCCTTTTTTCCAAGAATTGTGAGAAAATATTTTTTTGTTTTACCAAATGCACTTATCAAAGAGAAATATTTTACAAAGTAAATATTTCTAATGCAAACCTCCGTAATCTTTCTCTACCATGTGATTTCTGCTATCACACTCACATACTAAACCTTTAACGTCCATCAGTGTAAAAGTCTATATAGAAAAAAAAAATAACCAGGGCAATAAGACCAGGGGATTGTTTTGAACCAGAATTTACACATGTTTCCAAGGCTTCGACGTCCTTTCTGTAAGCACTGTCGATATATTTTTCAAACGACTGCATATTACTTGGCACTGGAGACAGCTTGATTGTCGACTTGGAGAAAAAGGTACCGTCGTAAAGTTTAAAATTATTACTGGAGTTTGAGCCAAACTGCATGTTAGAAAATGTAAGAAATCGAACGAATCTGTCAATGTCTGAAGTGTTTCTACCTTTATTGCAAAGTACAGCATTTTCCGGAACTCTAGCCAAATTACAATGGCTAAAACTTGATGGACCTAAGATAAACACAAAAAATTATTAATAATCTTCATATATATATATATATATATAAATTAATAACCATGAGAAAACGATACATACATAAACAAGCAGCAAGACAATACGAAAGACAACACGATGACCAACACACACACACATACACAAGTTTTCAGATAAATGACAAAAGAAAGTAAGAATGATTGTAATGTATATATGTATGTATGTAAGTTTGTACATATGCATCTATCTATCAATTTATATTTATATATATATGTATATGTATATACATACATACATACGTTCGTTGATGTCACTGAAAAAATGTCATATAGAAATGTTTACATAGTTTTTCCAGGAATTTTATCCAAAATGCTAAATCGCTATATATACATACGTATGTAAATATTTAAAACTTTGCTAACCACCAAGACAGTGTGCAAGAACTTTTTCAGTTCCTATGTGTAGATATTTTTTAACTTCATTTACATAAATGAAGAAAAAAGGTTGTTTTAAGTGAAATAATAACAGTAAAAGTTGTCAAGTTTATTATCAATTTGCTTGCTCAGTGAGTAAAGTACGAGAGTCTTGATCGTGGTTTTCTTTGTGTAAGGCGGTTTTCTCTCCNTACATACATACATACATACATACATACATACGTTCATTGA
Organism: Morbakka virulenta; assembly: GCA_003991215.1. Lineage (NCBI taxonomy): Eukaryota > Metazoa > Cnidaria > Cubozoa > Carybdeida > Carukiidae > Morbakka > Morbakka virulenta. The sequence goes on from RDPX01000023.1 coordinate 1,310,216, forward strand.
TGTCACTGAAAAAATGTCATATAGAAATGTTTACATAGTTTTTCCAGGAATTTTATCCAAAATGCTAAATCGCTATATATACATACGTATGTAAATATTTAAAACTTTGCTAACCACCAAGACTGTGTGCAAGAACTTTTTCAGTTCCTATGTGTAGATATTTTTTAACTTCATTTACATAAATGAAAAAAAAGGTTGTTTTAACTGAAATAATAACAGTAAAGAAATAATAACAGTAAAAGTTGTCAAGTTTATTATCAATTTGCTTGCTCAGTAGGTAAAGTACGAGAGTCTTTATCGTGGTTATCTTTGTGTAAGGCGGTTTTCTCTCCGTTTCTGTATTGACAATTCAAATAAATGAAAAAAACATGAAACTGCCCTTGCACCAAGTCCTTGATGCCATTCTCTTCTTCTTGTAAATAAGGAACTAAAATTTATACTTTTAGTTGATTACAGAAATTAAAAAAAGCTGCAAAAGAAGTAATTTTGTGTGTAAGAGTTAACCAGTTGTAATCAGGTCTTGATATATGAATGTTATTTTTTTAGATAGGACCGTTGTTTAGGAAGATGGTACAAATACATCCACAGGGTGTAGTTCTAAACTAGTTTGTATTCACACTTTTATCAAAATTTTCTTGAAAAGTTCTATAAGGTCGAGGAATGTCAAAAAGATCAACTTATAAATTTTTCTTATCTCACACAGGATAAAAAGACTTCAAGAATAACCTTACAGAAAACAATCTGGTTCTGATCTGGAAAACATCGACAATGAGACAGCATGTCACCGGGAAAACCTAAGGGAAACTTTCCTAAATCGCAACACAGATCATCTTTGATAACAATTGAAGATCACATCAAGACATACGTGAAAAGTTGCCCAAAGTCCTGATAGAAGTTTAGGAAAGCTGTCTGGCTCAAATTCACTGAACTTACCGCTAAAGTTGCTAGGGAGCTGGAAGAACCAACTACGGCCAACATCGACTCCATATACGTCATCTTCACTAAAGGATTAATTGATGCAGATAAAAAGACCATACTACTTGGACATCGGAAGAAATACTCCCCGTGCTGGGATAGTAAATGTACCAGCCTTTTCCATATCATCGAACAGACCAATGGCAGAGAAACTATCTCGCAATCAGCTATGGAGCTGGAAAATCATTTTAACTCGCTAAAAGAGAACGGTGGGAAGAGACCATCAAAGAGACAGACTTCACCCACTCAAGCAGAAAAGCATGGCCCAAAGTCAAACGTCGGTGAGGTGAAAGCAAACAAAAGAAACCATGCTCAATTAGCGCCAATGCTATTGCTTCAAAGATAGTTAGAAACAGCAAATACACCCAAGCAGAAAGAGAAACATCATGGGAGATCATGAGACAACTATACTCAAAATAACTCCCTTTGTCAACCTTAGACTGACCCAACCCAAAAGGATGATGAGATAAGATCAGAAATAACAAAATTATGACTGAGAAAATCTTGTGGTTTGGATAAAATTCATCCCAAATTTTTGAAAAACATGAGTACGGAGTGCCTCGACTGGCTGTGAAAGTTCTTCAATACCTGTATGTTGAATAAAAAGACACCAAAGACATGGAAGAAAGCTTACGTAATAGCTATCCCCAAACCAGGAAGGGACCAAAAAGAGGTAGTGGGCTACAGGCCCATATCCCTCCTCTCGGCCACATACAAGCTTCTGAAAAGACCTCATTCTTAACCGAATCAGCTTAGTTGTGGACCCTCAGCTACCCAAGACCTACGTTTGCTTCAAAGCGGACAAATGTATAGGAGACCAGGTGACAAAGATGACTCATCAAATGGAAGACAGCTTTCAACAAAGAAAGAAAACTGGTGTTGTGCTAGTTGATACCGTCTGGCTAGGAGGACTAGAAAGCAAACTGTTAAAATGCATTTCAGACCGATTATTAGTTGAGTTCATTTGTTTCCTGGTGAGAAATAGGTCGCTTGTGCTGACTAATCCGAACGGAGAACAAAGCCAAAGTAGACGACTGAGAAACGGTCTTCCACATGGTAGCGTACTAGCTCCTATCCTCTTTAATATTTACATAGTGGACGCTCCCCTAACAACCTCTACTGAGTACGCCTGTGCTCACAACTTTTCACTGACCTACACTGCCCCAGACAAAGCTGAAATCGAGTACACAATTTTTGAGGATATTACTAAGATTTCTCAATAGTTCCATCAATGGTGATTACCTTTGAGCCAAGCAAAAACTACAGCTTCCTTTCCCCATCTCAACAACAATATGGCTAACAATGAACTAGTGATAAAAATCGATGTCATCCACACCCTCCCATACACCTCACACCTATATACCTAGTTATAACTTTAGATTGTGGTCTGACCTATAAACAACACCTTCAAGAAGTGGCCAAAAACGTTAGTGTAAGGATCAATGTCTTAAGAAGACTAGCTGAAACTACATGGGGAGCAAACCAGATGACTCTAAAGACGACAGCTACAACTTCTTTGTGGCTGATGAGTATTGCTGCCATACCTGGACCCAGAGTACTCATGTGAAACACTTTGACACTGTTACATTCCTGCCTGAAGCTAGTCACTGGCTGTGTCTCTTGTTCGCCAAACTGCATGCTACCATGGCTCGCAGGAATAGATCCATCAGCCCAGGGAAGACCACAATCAATGTTGCAAAGAAAGCAGTCGACTTTGAAGACCATTTGCTTAATAAAACCATCAATGAGGCCAGAGTATCTAATCGCCTCAAGTCACGGAGACCTTTTACGACCATGATCCGAGACCTACTGTAAAAGATGGGTGACTCTTCAACTGCAGAATGGTTAGAGAAAAAAAGAAGAACTACCTGTGAGAAGTGTCCCAGGTTACAAAGATTTCCTCCAGAAGCAATACACCACCCGATTGGAGAAGACCTTACAGGCATCATGCTTTGCAGGCTCAACTGTTTCCGTAGTGGAGCTGGCAAATTTGGGAAGATCCTACACAAGATAGGAAAGAAAGATTCACCCTGCTGCCGTCGATGTCACAATGAGATAGAAACAGCTGCCCATTTCCTGGGACGTATCGGTTTCATGGCCAATGATCTCATTGTGTTGGAGGAAGAATTTCATATGATGCTAATGGATGTGTAACGCACAAGAAAGGAAGAAAAATGACTCAATTAGATTATAGTATTCCATGCCAGGTTTGATAGACAAGGTAACAATACTCCGAGTCATGATGAGAGAGAGTTCGGTTCTTGTTTCTTAGAAGTATCATCTATCAAATCTCCCACAAGATAAGTAATTTCGAATCACAGGCATCGTAGATAATCATACATGGCTTGACAAAGAACCTTTCAGTCCCAGACGTGCTCCTTGAAAGCCTTTTCTCGCCATAGGTAGTTTATATCCTGTTGTTCAATACTAAAGGAAGTTATTAGTGAAGATTCTGAGTGCTGTACCTTGTGTACATAAAAGTCTGAGAACAAACTTTGTACAGGTATGTACTCTAAAAAATCTATNAGACTGACAAAGAGAGACGCGCCAATACTTTGACTCTTCTTCAGTTCCTGTTTCTTAGAAGTATCATCTATCAAATCTCCCACAAGATAAGTAATTTCGAATCACAGGTATCGTAGATAATCATACATGGCTTGACAAAGAACCTTTCAGTCCCAGACGTGCTCCTTGAAAGCCTTTTCTCGCCATAGGTAGTTTACATCCTGTTGTTCAATACTAAAGGAAGTTATTAGTGAAGATTCTGAGTGCTGTACCTTGTGTACATAAAAGTCTGAGAACAAACTTTGTACAGGTATGTACTCTAAAAAATCTATATTAATTCAGAGCATATCTAAAAACACTTTTTTACGTCAACTGGAGAAAAAGCCAATTTTATATTTCAGTTACTACTAATTTAGTTCGCTGATTAAGTCAACCTTAAACAAAAGGAAGAAAGGAAGAATACGACTGGCTTATAGTTAGGACAACCTTAAGTTCCAACACTTTGTGAAATATGTAAATTCTGAAAAGTTGCAAGTACAAGACTGTACCTCTATTAAGGACCAGAGGTTGCAGGAGTAGGAAAACATAATTATTTAAAAAGAAGTAAAAAAGTTAAAAAATAATGCATCTTTGAATAAGATCTGAGCAATTGTAAACAGCATGTTAGCTTGACACTAATAGCATTTAGATCCTTTCCTAAGTTCCCCGTGATGCCTTTGCATATATCTTTATAATCTTTAAAAAATTGTAAAGATTCCTCTCTTTAATTAGCGTAGTATAAATGCTGTATCTATTTAAGGAGTTTACAGTCTTTGCTTTTGCCCTGGAGTAAGTTTTAAGTTTTTGTTTTCTTCTTTAGAAGCCTTTTCAATATGATAAATGACGCAAGTATTATCATCATTCTTTGTATCCCAGAGCGTATCGTATTTGAAAAATTACTTCTGGATGCACTAGTTAAAACGTTTCTTTTGACAACAAAAGTTTAAAACCAATAAAACCAATTGATTTCTTTCAGAGATGTTTATATACGAGAATTGAATCCATATACTATACTATTATATACTGCATGATCTGTTGTAATTATATTTTGACCTGAAGTTGTTTGGTAGACAAGTAGTAGACTGGTAATATATGACCAATATGGAATTAATGCTATGACAGGAAAAATTTTACCCCTGTCTATATTCTGTTAAAGAACAGAGTCAAACAAGTTATTCTAAGAAGGTAAAACAACGGCAGACTGATTTTGATTGATTTTATTCGACAGATTTCGTGATCCTTCTAACATTAATTTCAATGGAATGAACGTTTTGGCTTATTACTGGAGGTGCCATTAGTAAGGCTCTTAAGTGTATTCTTTACTTCCACGATTGAATATAGACCATATTTGACAGACTTAGCCAAGTTTATTTCCAGAAACTTGCGAATTGCATTTTTTATTCAGAGGTCATATAAATCGTTTTGACTTTATAGTCACATCCTATAAAGAGTACTGTTGTCATTTCTAGTCTGGTGAAGCTAAGTTGGCCTACATGGATCAAATTCAAAATTACACGTCGTGCGCATCTGATGGCCGTTCGTAGGCGAGCAAAAAAATTACATTGAAACGAAGAGAGATTTGGTAAGGGTTCCCAAATATCACGATAATAATGAATAGTTGTGCTCGGTACCATGTTTGCATGATACCTGAAGAAGACGAATCTTCTTGACAGTTACTTTAATAGCTTCAGATAGCATTAAAATGAATATATGCCGTGGTGCATTTATTCACTTTTAATTACAGGCATCATACTGTATGCTACTGAGTATGATGTAAGGTTTGCTCTTTTATACGTTAAAAATATTGGTGTTTATCCCTCTTATAAGCTGTAACTAACATCAGTTAAAATATTATACTCAAATCTCAAGTAATAGCAAAATTAAATAATTAACAATATCTAGTAATGAGCAATACGTACTTTGTTTTTGGTTATTTGGGCAAAGAATTTCCAGATTGATTACATTTGCACTTGCCATTAAAGCTGAATGTCTGACAAATGCAATGTCTCCTGCTCCATCATTTAGACATTTGAGTGCTCCAGCGTGGTCAAAATACCTTTCCTGTGGTCCTTTCTTGCATTTGTTTTGTCCGCTGTTGTCACCAATACACAATTTACACAGTTTGTCTTTTCCGGATAGTGCCTTGTTGTATTTTGGGTCATTACCACCTAATAATATTTAGATAAAAAAATCATGGATTTTGACAAAAGATGAATAGATGTGTATTTTTAAATCTTATTTAATTGTACAACTCCCGGAATGATTAATATCACAAGACAGGCTCTTTCTACCTATTATATATATATATATATATGATATGTATATATATGTGTGTGTCTGTTTATGTGTGTACAATAAGAGCTGAAATAAAAGAAATGATAAAATATACTCAATATTTACAGAAGAAAATATACTCAACATTAACCTTCTCAGTCTTAATATGGAAGGACTGAAAATACAAAGAGGCTAAAAAGTAAAGACTAGCTGTTAAGTACTGTTCCTTCTTGTCCATAACAGATAGAACTGTTATCATTTATTAAACATCATCTTAAACATCAAGTGTGTTAGTGCACACGTGCTTATAAGTTAATGTATACTTAGTTAATCCGTATTAAAAGGTGAATAAGGGTTTTAGTTGTATCTTTGTATCTGGTCTGACCTGACTCATACAGGTCTTATTTTATGGCTCCATTGATTTGCTTGTGGCTTGACAGTAGTTTTACTGTAATGAAAGCAGAATTAGACTACACTCCACAGCACTTCACTCAGGCTAATGAATGTAAGGATGCCTTTAACTGTGTGAAATATTTAAAATTATTTAACACAAACATGTCATCATTACCTTCCAAATTTAGGCTTCTTTCCAAATATTTGACATGTGTTTAAAATGTTTCGTGGTTGTATCTTACTACAGGTCAAGTATCATAAATCCCAAACAAAGTATTTTGCAGATTTTTAAATTTATGTTTACATTTCTATCACCCAGCATTCATGTTTTGCAGAAGTATGTCACCATTATTTGCAATTAATGCTAATCATAACAAAGTTTTATGTTTAACAATAAAATAAAGGTTATAATTTTCTGTTTATTAGTGGTCAATATTCACCATGTTCTTAACTGTATTTTTTCAAAAAACAATAATATTTTCGTTGTTTAAGGTTGCGTTTTTGTTGTTCCAACTTATCTCCCTTAACGTTTCTTGGGTGTCTGTTTATCATATTTAGGGTACTTCTTTATTGAAAGAAATATTTCAAATTTCGGGAGGAAAGTAGGTTTGTCTCTCACCGCTTCATCATGGGCCTCCGCAGGACTCCTTTTCATGCAAGAAATATTCTTTGGTACCTGTATTTTCTTTTGGATAATATCGGATCAAAGAACTTCAATTGAAAACAATTCATCTTACAAATTAAATCCCCGCCTTATCTACTCTCCTGAAGATATTGCTATGTCTGATCTTTACTATTTGTCAAGCCTTTTATGTTCTTCTCTCCCAGAGTTGGAAAACGCGATCGATATAACAAGGCATGTATAGTCTGTTTCTTATTTACACGAGGCTTTTTCCCGACACTTAATAAATTGCAGATAAATTGAAATTTAAGCTAAATAAGATTGTCGCCATAACAAATTAATATTCTTATGTTAACTCAAAATCGTTAAATTCAAAAATTGTCAGTTAAATATTGACACTTCACCTGGTGCGCAGCTTCCATTAAAGAAGTTAGCCACTGCTTGATACACATCACATTTATCTACGCTCAATCTGTGAGTGCTAATTAAAAATCCAATTGGTGATATCCACCCTGCATTCTTCATTACTTGAGTGTGACAAGAAGATGCTCTGCCCTATAATTCAATAAACTAGAAAAAATTAAACAAGAAACAAAGGTTTAATAACAGTAAATGCTTCATAAATTCTGGTGTCTTTGTTAACATCTTGTCTTAGAAAAATGGTGAGTGTCAACTTGACCTTACCTTAGACCTTAGGTCCTCCAATCCCGTTCAGGATATCGGGCAGCAAGACTTCTCCGCCTATGGTCGTCAGCTACGGCTTGAGCGGTTCTGGGAGACAGCCCTCGTACAGTCACATCACTCCTGAATGTAGCTTGCCACGTTCTCACAGGTCTGCCTCTTCGTCTGCTTCCATCTACAGGTTTCCATTTCATTACTTGCTTCGCGTATCTGCTGGGTGGTAATCTGAGCACATGTCCTGCAAGTCTCCATCGTCTCTCTTCTACTTTCTTGTGTAATTGCCCTTGCTCTGTTCGTCTATAAATTTCTTCATTGGTGACCCTGTCCCTCCATGTAATTCCAAGAATTCTTCTCAAGTTTCGTGTGTGGAAAGCATCCAGTTTTCTTTCTATTCTCTTGGTGGTCTTCCATGTTTCACTAGCATACAATGCTGTTGAAACAACTATAGCCATGTATAGTTTAATCTTTGTTTTTACATTGATTTGTCTTGATTTCCATATATGATTCATTGTTCTAAAGGTCGCCCCTGCTTTTCCTAATCTGGCATTCAAATCTGTTTCCACCTCGCCTAATTCTGTCAAATAGCTTCCAAGATATGGGAACTTCTCTACTTCTTCGAGTGGATTTCCATTGACACTCACTTGCTGTATTTGGTAGTTGTTAACCTTCATTATCTTACTTTTTCCTTCGTTGATGCGCAAACCCACCTTCGAGCTTTCAAGTTGGAGTCTGTCTGTTACCTGTTGACACTTTGTGACATTTTGGGCTAATAAGGCTATATCATCTGCGAAATCAAGATCTGTGAGCTTTCTATCATCCTTCCATGGTATTCCAAAATTTTCATTCGTCATCGTTCTTCTCATAACAAAATCTAAACATACTATAAATAGAAAAGGAGACAATATACAGCCTTGTCGAACTCCAGAGAACAATTCAAATTCATCAGTCATTCCTGAGTTAGTTCTCACTCCACACGTTGGATGATTGTAAAAAGACTTCAAGAGGGTTATAATCTTTTCCGGTATCCCGTATACTTTCAAGATTTTCCACAAGGATTCTCTGTGAATACTATCAAAAGCTTTCCGGAAATCTATAAAGTTCAATACGACTGGTGACTGATATTCTAAACTTTGCTCTATGATATTCCTCAAAACAAAAATCTGTTCACAACATGATCTCCCTTCCCTGAAACCTGCTTGTTCCTCCCGTAGTTTACAATCTGCTGCTGTCAGTATTCTTCTCAAAATAATTCTGTTAAACACTTTCCCGGTGGTACAAAGTAAGGTTATGCCTCTCCAATTGTTGCAGTCTGAGAGATCTCCTTTCTTCGGTAGCTTTACTAT
>RDPX01000023.1:1337774-1380199 GCA_003991215.1 Morbakka virulenta
AATAGCTGACCTGAAACAAAATGAGAATCAACTGCTATGATGTGCACATTCTCCAATTGTTAAAAAGGAATTTACAAAGATTGTAATTTTTAAACAAAGATTATAATTTTGAAATGAAAGAAACCTAAGCTTATGTATAGGCTTATCCAGAAAAAAATGTCAGCCTACCTGACGACAGCACATTTGGTGACATGCGTCGCATTACCTACTACACGATTGAATTCCGTCAAACAAAAATAGCAGTCAGAAATGTGATCTGTTGATTAACGTTAAATCATGGGAGTCGTGAACTTCATCTTTCGATGTTCACTCTTCCTGTGATGTAATCCAGAGGAACAAGTAATACAGCACTATTGTGGAGCCCATGTTTTATTCAGGTCAGGTTTAGAATTGAAATAACTTTCGTATCATCTAATTAAGGAATTTGTAAATTTCTTGCGTCGAGACACTGCAGTATATTTTCCACAAATATTACAGACGTTATTTGGATGCTTCTTACAAGCACGACGTGACTTGGCAGACATCATGAATTCTCGTACAACGAAGTGATAACAAAGTGCTACAAAGTAGGCAAATGAGGCGACTTTTGTAAGTGTGATGATCCCTAGCATTTTTGTATTTGACGGAGAACAAAGGAAACTCCGGGAAAATCAGGCATTAAATAAACATCATTATTAATAAAATCGCTACATCATTTGTCAACGTCAGGCTGCCTATGTAAGCATTTCCGGTTGAAATTTAAAAAGTGTAAATATGATCCATCGACACGAATATTTGTGGATAGGGCTACACATTCTATCATATTGTGAATCAGACTGTTACTGTGCTTCTGTAAAAATACCACTCAATCTCATATTTTCTGACCCATTGACGTATTCTAATACGTCAATGGGTCAGAAAATATGAGATTCAACCCAGATCCTTTGTGCCTAGGCCTACACGTAGTTCTTCTAACGTCATCGGATATTTAATGAAAAATGATGGAGAAAATCACTGAATGAATCAACCTGCTATTTACATATTGGAGAGATGCATTCAGAATGTGCAAAGATAAAAAAAGATCAGGAGATTTAACAAATACATCACCCAGCACGAGTGCCTAAAATTACGCAAATTTCCATCTAAAAAGAAAATTCAAAGCTCTGTGAAAAAAATTCCGTACGGCAGAATACTTTTTTATTATCCTATTGGTAATCAGCACCCACTGATTGACTGAAATGCGCTAATTTCATTGAAGTGGTATTTTGAGTGTAGAGCTGTGTTATCAGTCCAGTTTTGAGTTAAATTCTGTGTCAACTTTTATGTAAATCTTTTGTAGGAAAATTTCATGATTATTAGTTATGATTAATATTTGTGTTTTCCATAAACTATACAGGCTGAAAGATTATTGACGTTTTACGCTCTTTCTTTATAATAAATCTATCAATAAAACCTGGTAACAGGACCATATATTATGTTCTTTTAACCTAAATGATAGGGTGGCTATCATTTAGGTTATTATAACAATCATATCAATAATACATGGTAGCAGAAGCATATGGGATGCATTTTTAACTTAGATCATAGGGTGGTTCTCAATTATTATCATTCAATGTTTGTAGTAAATTCTGTGTAAACGTTTGTGTAAACCTTTTGTAGTAAAGGTTCATGATAACCACGTATGAATATTATCTATTTTTCCCATGAAATATACAGGCTAAAAGGTTATTGATGTTTTAGGGTCTTTTATTATAATAATCATATGATTAAAACATGGTAGCAGAAACATATGTGATGCATTTGTAAATTAGATCATGGGGTGGTTCTCAATTATTATCATTCAATGTTTGTAGTAAATTCTGTGTAAACGTTTGTGTAAACCTTTTCAAGTAAAGGTTCATGATAACTACGTATGGTTATTACTTATATTTCCTATGAACTATAAAGGCTGAACAATTATGACGTCTTAGGCTATTTTATTATCATAATCATATCAATAAACATGGTAACAGGAGCATATGTTATGTTTTTTAACTTAAATCTTAGCGTGGCTATCACTTATTATCTGTCCAGTTATGTGGTAAATTCTATATAAACATTTTTGTAAACCTTTTGAAGTAAAGGTTCATGATGCCTACTTATGATTCATATTCATGTTTCCTCTGAACTATACAAGCTAAAAGAGTATTGATGTTTTAAATCCTTTTGTATAATAATCCTATTAATAAAACATGTTAAAGGGCCAATATGTAACGTTTTTTAAGCATATGTAATGCATTTTTAACTTAAATCATAGGGTGGCTATCAAAAATTATCAGTCCATTTTTGTAGTAAATTCTGTGTAAGCTTTTGTAATAAAGGTTGATGATTACTACTTCTTCTTATTATTATTATTATTATCATTATTATTATTATTTTTGTTTCTAATGAACTATGAAGACTTAAAGATTATGACGTCTTAGGCTATTTTATTATAATAGTAATATTAATAAAACCTGGTAACAGGATCGTATGTTGTGCTTTCTTAACTTAAATCATAGGGTGGCTATCAATTATTATCACTCCATTTTTGTAGTATACGTTTGTAGTAGAATTTTCAAGTAAGCTTTTTTGTAAATGGTTTTGTAAAGTCTTGCAGTAAACCTTTATAATAAATACGTATGGTTATTAGCTGTGTTTCCTATGTGCTATACAGTCTGTAAAATATTGATGTTTTAAGTTTTTTTGATGAAAACAATCATATTAATAAACCACAATAAGAAATATATATTATTATTTTTAAACTTACATCATAGATTAGTTATCAATTAAGTTTAACAATTATATCACAGGATGATCTATCATATTGTTTCCTTAGAGTCAATATTAAAAAGGATGTCATGCTATTTAACTTACTGTATTTTGTGAAATAAAAGAATGATTAATCTTCTGTATATCTCACAGGCAAGTATGAACTTGTTTTACATCTAAACACTGCACAAAAGCAAAGTTTTTGTCTTATGTAGAATTAAGCAATAAAAGCAATGAAAAATCCTTATTCAATTAAAAAATGATATCAATTTTATTGTTTACTATGTACAATACAGGCTAAAAAATGTTTGATATTTCAGGCTCTTTATGATAGCAATAATATCAATAGACCACAGTAAGATCAGCATATTATATTCTTTTAAAACCTATTTCATAGAATAGTTATAAATTATTAGCAGTCATTTTTATGCAAACTTTTAAGATAAAGGATTATGATAACTATCTATGATAACTATTAAATATTATTGTTATTATTATTGTTATTATTAATATAAATATTAAATGTTATTCATTATATATAGTACAGACTGAAAAAGTTTTGATGGTTTAGGCTCTTTTATCATAACAATTTTATCAATAAACCATAGCAAGAAAAAGCATATATTTTTATGCTTTTATGAATAAAATAATAGGATGGTTGACAATTAATATCTATCATCTTATGTGAATTTTTAAAATTTTAATGTAGTCAATGTTACACTATTCATAAACATAACTATTCCTTTTTTATACATGTATCTTTTATCAGCAAAACAGCTCAAAGATGTTTTATTTATTTCATAACTACCACGAAGATGGTTGTTACTTCCGAATGTTTCATTTTATGATGTATCTGTTTATTTTCTAATAACACATTCTTATAACCTTCCTGTTCGAAATTGTTCTTAATGATTTTCTTTCCTTTCTTACCTTTAACAGTCTTTCCACCATTAGCAACATTTTCAATACCAATAAATCCAGTGCTTGGTGCACCAGCAGCTTCCTCTTTTAATTTCTCAATTACTTTTTATTACTATTATCATAATATTGTAAGTCTTCTGAGTAGTCACTATTATCAAATTTCTGTATATCATTCCAAAAATCTTGATACACATCATTAGCCTCTATTTTATATGTGAGAGAGTTAATATCTGTAAAAACCAGTTTAGCCTTATCGCCATATTTGTTTTTAATATAGTTATAATGAAAATCATATATTAACGTTTTACTAAGTAACACATTCCTACATAAGCAGGTCTATTTAAGTTTACTGTTCCTTTGATCGTATCAACAGTTACCAGCTTCTCATTAAAAATATTATTACTAAAATAAGTTGGTTTACTTGCTAGTTATTATTTTTTTCAATGACAATTCTGATATCAACTGTCTTTCTTAGGTTTTCCATAGTTTTGCCAAAAGCACTATTATTTATTAGTTTGAAAAAATTTTTTTCAAAACTCTTTTTAGGCTGAGTTTTTTTCTGTGTTGAACTCAATATATTGCTTTAACCAAAAGTATTGGTAAAACTCTAATACACAATGAACGTTTGTAACTTTTAATCCTGAATCAGTGTATAATTCAAGATATATGTTATGTATAACATACTTCTCTTTATTATTTAAAGTAGGAATCAAATTTTTAAACAAGATCTACTAATATATTATACTTCTCTGCTATTCTCTTGCAATATGGAGAGAACATATTTTTATTAACTTTAATCTTCTCAGGTCCTAGAGGGTAATCATTATAAAGATCAAGCAACTGTTCTCGATATTTCAAATCAACTTCTAGAATCAACCATTTTTTGCTTTCATTATTATATTTATCCTAATCTATTTTTGTTAATCTGTTTTTCAGATAACCATTTCAATCCTCAAGTAGGCAGATATTGAGATATAGCCCAACTATAGAGCTTATTAGCATCCAAATACCCGATATATGCTGAGGGCGCCTTCTTATTATATTTATTAATGTATCTGTTGTTTGTTTTACAATATCTAGTTAAAATGGTTGAAATTTGACCTTCCACACCCTATTGAATAAATCGATACATATTAATATCAGTCATCTTAAGCATAGCATCCCAACTCAAACCAGGACTAGTGAAATAATAACAAGGATCTAATTCATAATATTACATACAAACCTTTCTAGTTTTCAAACACATCAACAAGCAATAAGATTTCTGACTTCAAATATAGATCATTATATTCACAAAGTGATTTTAAATTAAAAATACTTCAAATATTTTGAGTATGTTGATAATCTTCATAACCAATATCTCATCATTTAATACAGTATAATTTTTTTGTTTGGTAATTCAGTTTCACCAAACTTTTTTAATGAATCCATAAAATCATAAGGATAAGCACCTTTTGTAGTCTTCAAATCTAGCTTTTCATTTTCCAAAACTGTTGATGTATACGTAAAAGCATTTTTAGGCAGATTACCAATTTAACTAGACTTGAATTCATAAACTGAAAACTATCAAGAAATGTTAAATAACTACAAAGCATATACTTTTTCATATTATTTGGAGTAATATTAATATTCACATGGTATTTGTCTCGTTTCTTATTGTAAATGGTTGGTTCTTGGCTATTTACCTAATTTCTTGTATTACAAAATGACTATCACAGCCTCTCAAATTATGAAAATTACAGGTATTTAAAAAACTATTAGTATCAATTCTTAATTTGAAATTACAATTTTAATGAGCAAATTCTCTTTATTTTTCAGTGATATAACAATGATTCCTAACAGAGATATCATTTTCACTATTACCACAAATATAAGATTGATCTGCCTTTTAAAATTCTTCTTTATCCTTTTCAGTCATTATTAACAATATGTATCCTCTTCAAGCATTTGTTCTGTTAATGTATATAACGCTTTTTGATCTCCAGAAATTTGTATTGGTTNTCATCTTAAGCATAGCATCCCAACTCAAACCAGGACTAGTGAAATAATAACAAGGATCTAATTCATAATATTACATACAAACCTTTCTAGTTTTCAAACACATCAACAAGCAATAAGATTTCTGACTTCAAATATAGATCATTATATTCACAAAGTGATTTTAAATTAAAAATACTTCAAATATTTTGAGTATGTTGATAATCTTCATAACCAATATCTCATCATTTAATACAGTATAATTTTTTTGTTTGGTAATTCAGTTTCACCAAACTTTTTTAATGAATCCATAAAATCATAAGGATAAGCACCTTTTGTAGTCTTCAAATCTAGCTTTTCATTTTCCAAAACTGTTGATGTATACGTAAAAGCATTTTTAGGCAGATTACCAATTTAACTAGACTTGAATTCATAAACTGAAAACTATCAAGAAATGTTAAATAACTACAAAGCATATACTTTTTCATATTATTTGGAGTAATATTAATATTCACATGGTATTTGTCTCGTTTCTTATTGTAAATGGTTGGTTCTTGGCTATTTACCTAATTTCTTGTATTACAAAATGACTATCACAGCCTCTCAAATTATGAAAATTACAGGTATTTAAAAAACTATTAGTATCAATTCTTAATTTGAAATTACAATTTTAATGAGCAAATTCTCTTTATTTTTCAGTGATATAACAATGATTCCTAACAGAGATATCATTTTCACTATTACCACAAATATAAGATTGAGCTGCCTTTTAAAATTCTTCTTTATCCTTTTCAGTCATTATTAACAATATGTATCCTCTTCAAGCATTTGCTCTGTTAATGTATATAACGCTTTTTGATCTCCAGAAATTTGTATTGGTTTACTAAATCTATTATCATAACAGCATACTACTTTATAGCCATATCCACAATCTGTATGCTTCTGGTACTTTTCCGTATAGGATTCATCATTATTAGGTTGACGGCGTATTTTCTCGGACATCAGCTTCAAAATCGACATAAACAACAACAACTGCTTGTAATTTTTTGTGATAATTATTGAAGTTAAAAATATTATTACCTTATCAGACATTTCAATAGCTTGTGTTTCATTCAACAGAATACAATTCTTAGTATAATCAGCTAACGCTCACTCACAACTAAAACATTGTAAACACTCCATACAGAAATGTTTTCTATTTTTATTTTTAGTCTGATTATACATTAGTTTATTAAAATCTTTTATCAGTCTTTAAGGTTGTTTTTAAACTTCTGTAAACAATAACAAATATAGCTGATCTCCAGATTTTTCTCTTGAGACATAAATTGGATATTCGTGTTTGTTTTTATGATCAAAAACATTAATCCTAATATAATTTTATTGTTCAATTTTGTTGTAATGTTTAGCCATAACAGATACTAGTATAATCTAAATTTTTTACTAATTGTTTATCAACATTTTTATCCTTTGAGGGTTTTTTCCTGTGAATTTAGATAGTTTATATGACACCATCCGAAACATTCATTGTCCTCATTTTTCAAATTTATTAAACATTTTCTTATAGTTCTTTTGGTAGTTTATTATAGAGCTTCCTTGTAGAGGTTTATATTTAACAATGTTTAAGAAATCTATCGCATCAAGTATCCAAGTACTTCTTTCAGAAATCCATGGTGCAATATTGTTTAAAAGATCTTGTTGTGTTATTTTTAGCACATTATCTGTATCTGTTCGGTTTGTTATTGTTTGTACTGTACTACTAAAAATTGCTGATTTAATAGTTATAAAGTTAGTAAATTTTAAAAAAGTAACTTTTGAAACTTTAATTTATTTAATACTTCTTTTATTCTAATATATTTCTGATATTTTAACTGAGCTATTCTAGTTACTTGATTGTTATATTGTATCTATATTTTCTATAATTCTTATATTGTAATCTCCAATGCATTTTTTAAAAGCATAATTTGTCTTTCTTACAATGTAAGATGTGGGTAATGGTTTATCTCTAAATTCTGATAGTCGTGGTAAAATAATATTACCTTAGTATTATTAGACTCTTACTAGTTTTTCTAACACATCAAGATACTGTGTATGACTTTGAACAGTAATTTGCTTGCAAATCTTGCTTTTAATTGTACGATCAAATCTTTCAACAATCACAGCTTTACCTTCATTAAAAGTACTGAACATAGAGATATTATTATCATTCAACCATTTTTGGAATAGTTTATTAAAAATTCTGATCCTATATCAAATCATAATTTAATTGGCTTTTTTGCCTATTCTTAATTATACGAGTAAATGCTTCAACTATACTTTTACCAGTCTAGTTTTTTATAGGTACACTCTCACTATATTTACAAAAAAGTTAAGAACCATTAGTGAATAGATGTATCCTTTATTCGATCTATAAAACTGATACATATCTACAAGACCAGCTGACCAAATCTCATCAACATGATTCACAGTGATAAGCTTTCGAGTAAATTACGTCTTGTGGGCTTATGTTACTCATCAGCTAGATTTTCTTGCTAGTTTTCCTTACTCTAAGGCTTCATACGTTTTTGAATTGATAGCCATATTTTGGATAAATTAAAAATCTGGCTGTCTGACCCCATTTTGGCATTTTATCATAAAGAATTTTATCCATTGAATATTGACCATATCTTGATAACATTCAATTTTAGATATTTAACCAACATTATAACAAACATCATGTTTAGCACTGGTTTTATCCACCTTGTTTCATGGTTTAATATGATTTTTATCAAATGACAAGGTAGATGAATGTATCAAAATTACCATTACAATCATATTTCAACTGCTAGTCAAGTGGATTGTATGGGCTCATAACTACCAGATGTAAATCCAACCTTTGGTCTTAGTATCATTTAATAAATTTCAATCATACCACCTCTTTTATCCTGTTGTATAAACTGATTCTGTAACAAATAATGCAAGTTGATTTAAGTATTATTTTACAATTCTTGGATATCGCACAGTATTTATTCAAATTACTAGTTAGTTTCACTTGACACAATATGTCATATATTAGTAGATTAGTTTGTTATTATCAGAAAACTGAAAATGAAAACTAGGGATATTTTCCAACCATTCTTTTTAATCTTTTCTAATTCTTTATCAGTTTTTATTAGCTTATTATTAACATATTTTATCTTTTTTACAGGATAACCTGAACTTATCTTTTATTTTGACAGTTTTGGATTGAATGGTCCTATGAAAGTTATCGGTTTATCTGATAAATTATAACTGAATTATATTCACAACAGTGGCCAGAATCAAGATAAGTTATTTATTATTTGTGGCTATTGAGTACCTTATTGTATTCATCAATTATCTAAAGGTAAGAGCTATTATGATGTTAGTATTTGATATTGAAGACCCTACTCATAATGAATTATTTACAAAAACTATTCAAATATTCTATAATCTAGTAATACATAATAGTAATATGGGAAATTTTGATGGTGAAGATAAAAAATATATTACATACTCTGATATCACTCTTTTGTAATGTGATGAATGGAGTATGAAGGCCATTGTGTTGTTAGTGTTGCAGATTCTGTTGTTTGCAATGATGCTCTTAATCTTGATTATCTAAGCAGAATACCTGGAAAAATCACTGGAGGATCTGTTTATAGTGGTATTAATATGAGCAATAATGATCTTTTTATTCTTCAATTTCCTCACAAATTTGATAGTGGTGCTACCAGTAAAGCTTACTTAAATGTCTGTGTGTACGAAAAATTGGCAGAGACGCAATTTCAGGAATATTATACAACGTATTCTACTAGTATCTACCATAAAGATAAGTCAATCTCTTCAAAACTTATTTTTTCTTTATCAACTAGAAGAGTCTCAAAATTATTTGATCAATCTTTTTCTCAGAACGATTGTGCACAAATAACTGAAGAAAATCGACCAACAATTTGTACTAAAGCTAATAGAATTAATTATTGGTATTATCTTGAAATTTATGGAATGAAAAGTGATATTGACCTTAATGTTATTGATTACCAGCACAAGATATTATTGTGTTTATTGTTTATAAACTGAATTATTTTTCAGGCACTTACGCAACAAGAAATAATTTATTCCGTCATGATGATGGGGGTTAGGCTAAATTAGTGATTTTTGTACCATCAGGAGGCTTATTAATTGGTGCTGCAACAAATAATCATATTGTTGTTGGGTTAAGTATTTTCAAAAATAAATCACCAATTGCAAATTATCAAATTAAAGAATTCAGGCAAATGATGAAGAACTTTATAAATGGTGTTGTTGTTTTTTCGCTTTGTACAAAAAGCAAGTTATTGCAGATAAAGATATTAAACTGCATCACTATTTTTTGTTTAAAAATTGGTATAAAATTAACCATAACACAATACCTTTTACTTAAAAATTATAGCAACACTATTACAAATGGCAAATTATCCTAACAATTGTTTGAAATATTTGAAAAATACATTTTATATCATTGAGAAGCTACATTCTGATGTTAGTTATCAAATATACAAATCTGCTACGATATACCAATTGACAGTATATCATTTATTTGACAATAAAATAATACCAACTGAAGATATTCTGAATGAGTATGATGATGATATTAGTCTGATCGGACCTGGAAATAACTGTGTAATAGATGTATTAGAAAAAATATTCGGAAGTATAAGATCTTGTTATTTACACAGTGCATTTTAAATAATGCATATGGTAGGTTTTACAATAAGTATCATAAAGGTAGAGGATATTGTTAAACTATACCTAAAAGTATAAATCAGTGTGTTTTAAGAAATCGCCATTATTAGGACATATTGCTAGTTTTATCTATAGTATTGCTTATAGTAACCATTATTGAGATGTATTAGTATGACCATATATTAATAGTAATAGTTTAATGAAAGATACTTATTGCAATGATAATGTACAGAAGCATTTAATAGATGTTTATGAAATCATTTGTGGTTTTTATGATGAAAGAATAACTGGGACCTTTCATTGATGGTACTCCTGGTAAATAATGGGAACGTTTTTGTTTTCCACAGATTCCCATCTTTCAAAGACCCGAAAGGAAATAGGAGATCAAGAAAAGGTGGAACAGTAACCATGCAAGACGACATAAAATGCAAGATACACAGAGCACCGCTCTAGAACCCTCCGTGGAAAGGCCCTTCCTGTTGGGTCGGTCTACAGCTAGTGCTCATGCATCTAGAGACCATCTGTTCTGCATGAGTATCCCCTACAGCCGAAGCCCCGACCAAGGAGAGACCAGAGCTCCACACTTGATCTTAGCCAAAAGGCAGAGAAGCGCTAAAAGAATAACTGAATGTGAAAATGAAAAAAGAACTTGTATTATTATTGTTGGGTTGGACAGAAAATAATTGATCATAATAGTGAGATTATGTCTATTTGATGTGATTTTGTAAACGGTTATAATAGTGCTGATAAATATATTGATTATTATGAAAACAGATAAGATTGTTAAAAACTCAGTTTACCAGAGAAAATAGCATGTCTTAAATTAAATTTATAAAGTCAATTTTAAATATATGATTGATATTAACACTAAAAAAAACAACAAAGTATTGTATATATTTGATATTTCCACAAATATCATAAAACAGAGAAATGATGATTAATTTTGAATACATTTAAAGAAAATTATACATGATGTTTGATTTACCTTAAAATTAAATCCCTGTTAGCAAAAATAGAAATACTAATCTTAAGAATGAAGATTATTGGAATAAAATTATGTAAAGATTATAAAGTAAATGTTCATAAAATAATTCACATAAGATGATTGATAATAATTGTCAACCATCCTATTATTTAAATCATAAAAGCATAAAAATATATGCTTTTGTTGCTATGGTTTATTAATAAAATTGCTATGATAAAAGAGCCTAATACATGAATATGTTTTCAGCCTGTGCTGTATATAGGAAGACATGAATAATGTTTAATAGTTATCATAGACAGTTATCATAATTCTTTATCTTAAAAGTTTGCATAAAAATAACTGCTAATAATTTATAACTATTCTATGAAATAGGTTTTAAAAGAATAAATTATGCTGCTCTTACTGTGGTCTATAGATATGATTGTTTTAATAAAAGAACCTAAAATATCAAAAAAATTTCAGCCTGTATTGTACATAGTAAACAATAAAATTGATATCATTTTTTAATTGAATAAGGATTTTTCATTGCTTTTATTGCTTAATTCTACATAAAACAAAAACGTTGCTTTTGTGCAGTGTTTAGATGTAAAATAAGTTTATACTTGCCTGTGAGATATACAGAACATTAATCATTCTTTTATTTCGCAAAATACAGTTGAATAGCATGACATCCTTTTAAAAGTTAATTTTGAGAGATCATCTTCTGATATACTTGTTAAAAGCAGACCAGATATAGTTACAAGCTATAGTCGTCATTAAATCGCCCGCTAAGTCTGCTTTGAATTGCGATTTTTCCATTCCCTTGCAAGTCTTTAAAAGACTTACTTGCTAAGCCTTTTAAATAATAACATACAAATCAATAACTGGAGTCAATTCAATTTTACCTTTCAGGGGGTACTATACAGTGCTTTTATAAGGGCTATTAATGCAAATTATTTTCTTTAAAGGATTGTCACAAAATATGATTGTCAAGAATATTAAAGAAATTAAGTTTCATAAATTGGTTCTATACATGATTTTTCATTAAAATGTTTTCATAAAATATTATCATCAAAAATATTAAGGAAAATAAATTTTATTAATTGATTTCATAAAAACTATAACAGTAGTGTATTAATTGAGGAATGAAAGGTGTTCTGCCTTGTTTTTAAAAAAATTTAATTAATGTACTATTTCGTCTCGTGATCCTATTCTTTAAAAATATCATCAATTGTAATTATTTCATCCAGTATACTGTATTGTAACAGCTGATATATTATTGCACTTTTTAGTCTGTGATTATCAATTCTTGGCAATTGTTCTTTTGTGACATGAAAAGTATCTAAACAAATTTCATGATTAAAATTATTATATATTATGGTGTATATAAATTTCAGCTTAATGTTATCGGATTGGGTCAGTTTGATACCAGTTTTAACACATTACATGATGATGCAATTTAATATCTGTATCTACAATGACTCTGAAACAAAACAACCCTGAAAAAAGCTATAGACCCTTTTAATCCAGCAGAAACATCTGATTTTCTATCGACAAATGCCATTGGGTTAGATCCTGTTGATGTTATTGTAGTAAAGCAACAAAGTGTCTTCCCAATACATCAAACAGTACATCAAACAGTGAATAAATAACCAACATCATTTGCTTAATTCACTGTCATCTGCTTTAGCTTGATAATTTCCACTTGGGTTTTTCATTGTTGAAACTACTTGGTCCAATGACCATATGATCATCTATTGTACCACCTATGACTCGCCATTTGGTTAGATCCTGTTGATGTTATTGTAGTAAAGCTACAAAGTGTCTTCCCAATACTTCAAACAGTAGATTTGTTTATTCCAGCCGGTATATTCCAGTTAATAGATAACCAACACCATTTGCTTAATTCACTGGTATCTGCTTTAGTTTGATAATTTCCACTTGGGTTTTTTATTGTTAAAGCTACTTGGTCCAATGACGATATGATCATCTATTGTACCACCAATGACTAAGTGTTCAGAGAGATAATAGTTTACCAGTTTATCACAACCCCTAATGTTGTTTCCAAATAAACACCTTCTTGTCCAATAGGCTCCAGAATAATGATTAACCCGATAAACAATGAAAAGATTGACAATATCCTTTACAAGAAGTAAACTATTACTATTACTAGAAACAATCAAGTTTTTATCTTTATCATTCGTTGACTACTGTTAAAATTAAGAAAATACCTATTATTGATTCTAATTACTTTTATGCAAATTGTTGTTCTTGCAACTGCTGAAAACACCAAAACATTTTAATGGTGAAATATTTATCTGGGTATTATTAACTGGATCGGTTAGCAATTGCTACCTTTTGGATAATCAGTTATAATTAACATTCCTGGTAACAGTATAAGTTTCTTCTCCAACCACTGGTATCTGTATAGTGATATTGAGCACCAATAACATTTTTAGTGTGGTTCCTTGAATATTCTGACAAAATTGTTGAGATTGATAAAATGATTACAATCATTCACGTCTGAAATGATTTCACCATTGTATTTTACACTAATTGGTTTAGTTATTCCAAACGATCCGTTTATTGTGCTGATGTTATCGGTTTTATTCTTTTCTATTGAGAAATTCTTTTCCATAAAACCATTATACTAGTCACTCGGCCCAGATTTACCTGTTGAGTCCACATCACTCCAGTAGCCTTCTTTATTTTGATTTAATTTTTCCCAGGTTGAACAATGGGTGTTGTGAGTTCGTACCTAATGTAAAGGTGTTTTGTTACTGACTGAACGCGCTTTAAGAATTTCTACTATTTTATCTCCATCTTTTTCAATGATTGATTTCTTCTCGTGTGTAGGTTTTTTAAAACTTGTTATCCATCTTTTTTGTAACTATATCATCAGTTGTATCCCCTAGTTTACTAGCAAGTTCTTCAACAGCTTTCATTAGAACTTTTGTTGCAAAACTTTTAGCAGTCTTGCTTATTGGAGTTGAAGCGACTTTCTCTGCAACTTTTGTTTAAGCACTCATAATCCATAGCCGTTTTGATTGTTCTTTGGTTCCTTTGTTTCGGAATCAATTCGATTAACTTTATTAATACTATACCATTACGATTTACCAGTAATTTGATTTGTTATTTGTCCTAACCTTCTCATTTATATAATACGATGATATTAATTACCTTCTCCAATCAAAAGTGTAAGACTAATAGAAAGGCCATTTAAATCAACGATTTGCTTATTATTATCAGTAATATATTGTTATTTACTGTTAAATACTAGATGTCTTCATGAAACGGATATGTCAAGGGTAATAATCTATATTGAATTGCTAAAACACATCTGATAGAGCACCTGAACATATGATTTGATTATCAGAGAGGTATGAACCAGTATACCATCTATACCTTTTGTGAAGTTTGGAAGCTTATGTGACTACATTGACGTTGTTATGATTGTATTATTGAACCCAATAAGAGACGCAAATGAAGCCGAAGTAGGATTGAGTTGGAAGTCCGTTTAGAGAGTTCTATAAATTCGAAGATAATTATGGATGAATTCTAGTGTTATTCCAGTCTTTGAATGACCTTTTGCTTCCAAAACTATTGGAATGGCACCATTTAAATCAATATGACTGTAATTATCATAAGAAAGGTTGATAGTTGTCCATATATTGCCAGAATCGTGACTATATTTTAATGTATTGTTGTCTAAGACTTGTGATACCTTATACCAAGAATATGATACTTACTGTATCAAGGGCAATAATAATAATATGATTTATTTTTGTCAAGAATAATTTCAGTATTGCATCTTATGGTAAAATCGTAAAATTTACTACCTTTATAACCGGGTGTTGATATTAAAAAAAATGGAATATCCATATATAGTAGATAGTATTAAAAATTGTTTAACATACAAATCATATTGCTCGCTGGATATTTCATTAACTTCCAATTATTTTTCGATAATCATCCATGACTCGTTAACAATTGTTGGTATTCTCAGTGCATCCGGAAGCACTGATGAAGCTGAAACGTTTTAGTAGACCAGTTGAATTTTTGTAATAGATTAATCCACCTTTCAATCTCGATTTACGAGAACATTTGTGTTTCGGTATACAACTTAGCATACTGAAGTTGTAGAATATTTGAATTGCTCTACCCGTATACTTTATCTTTGGATTAAACTTTTTTGTAAGCCAACCGACAAATGATTTATCACCCTTATCTTCATAAACGAATTTACCGCCCTTATGAGCTTCAACTAAATATTCATTTATTAGTTATGGACAGTTAGTAAGCAAATCACCATATTGTCCATTACACTGGGGAACAAGTTTTCAGTAACTTTAAGTTGGATTGAATATTTCAACTGATTCTGAAGGAGTTTTAGGCGCTGATTTCAAATCTGAAATTAGTTTTTCTCTACAAGCTCTAGTTTGTATACAATTTGAGATTAATGAAATTGTACAAATGTGAACTTGCGTAAACCATGTATAAGCATTTTCTTGTCCATATATATATAAATAGCTTCTAATATTTGATCATTCTTCTTTTATTCCAGTTCAAACATGGCTTCCATCATTGCAGAAACAAGAATGATGCCTTCTGCTACATGTGTGGATGCTACACACTCAATCGTCAGAAGCGTAACATATCCTCATTCGTCAAGCGTGCCTACAAGGCATATTTTGAACTTCATCTTGGTAATCAAGACAAGAAATGGGCTCTTCGTGTTGTGTGCCACAATTTTGAGAAAATGTTTTGAGACTGGACCAAAAGAAAATGCAAAGGTTTGCCTTTTGGAGTTCCAATGATTTGACGTGAACCCACCAACTACGTAACTGACTGTTATTTCTGCATGGTAAATACGACGGGTGTTGGGAAGAAAAACCAACATCAGATTACGTATCCGAACAATCCCTCAGCTATTCGACCTGCTCCCCACTCTGAGGAAGTTCCTGTTCCAGTATTCAAAGGCTTGCCTTCATTAGACGATAAAGACATTGAGCATAATACAAATGAGCAAGACAGTTGTGACAGTGAATTGTCAGAAAAGTGTTCACAATCGGAGGACTTTTCTTCAGAAACTGAACTTTTTACCGTCCCTAAGCCTCTTCCCCAGGCTGAATTAATTGATTTAAATCGATTATCGATTTTATAAGGATTTTTATGTTGCTTGTATCTCCTGAAACCCTCATCAATTGATTTCTTTTCCTTCAATAATAAGATTGATTCATTTCTTATATCTTCTAATAAGGGCATTATTCTTATTCAACATATCTGTATTTTTTTTGTGGTTTTTTTTGTGTATTGGTTAATCTTCTTTATTACGGCCAAAATCTTGAAGAATACTATTTGCATTGTTAACCAGTTTATGTATTTGATTATCAATAATTTCACTACTAACTAATTTTCCAGGTCTTGTTAGATTATGTGTGTCTTCTAACAAAGAAATTTCACTTTAATCAAAGCCTTAACCTAATTAAGATGTTAGCACTGGCTTTATAGAGCTAGATTTATAATCTATCAGTAGTTGCGTATTTTCAAGTCTGCTTTTAATAGGCTTTTGTTCCTTCTAGTTCTTAGTCTGTTTTTGTGCAGTAATAACAGGTTCAAAATATCTCCAAGTTTCATATCTTTGATCCTCAAAAACATCACCATAACTTTAAACATCGTTTCTAATCTTTCGTTCATTTCTTCGATTTGAAGGTTTTTTCTCTACCCTTTTTTAAGATTGTTGATACCCATTAGAATATTACATTAGATAAATGTTTAATCGACAGTTATTTTGCTGTTGTCATGGAATAAGTATACTGATATGATATGAAAATACCAAATTATGATAAAAAAGAAGATACAAAACGTAGATTAAACAAATACCCAATAAATAAAGATTTTTCTTTATTAGTAGTCGGTAGCTCAGTGTCCAGAAAACTAACTGAATAATGCACTTAATCCAATTGCCATGTATTTAGTATTATAAATTGTATATGTACGCACTAAATGCACACCGATTCAAGAGACAAGATCTTGATGTGTTGACGAGCGAAATAAGTGAAACTGTAGGACATTGTTTCTTAATGGCGAGAGTCTCCTTAAAAAGGAGAATGTTACAATTTAAATGACTATCAATGACCTTTACATTGTTTTCACAAGGTTGATTGTAATTGAGCGCATATTTATTGCTTCTTCAGGAATATCGATGGAGAGGAGGCTTAAGACATGCTGTACTCCATCACAGGAGTCAATATGTTATTTGATTAAGCTATCCTTATCACCCCAAGCATGTTATTCTATTCTCTCGCGTGCTGTTCTTTCTGTTTTGCCGATGTATTTTACTGAGCATCTGGGGCAGCAAAATTCGTAAACTACGACAGAAGGTAGAAGATTATGAAGGTTTTTTCATGTAAATATTAACTATTTAGGCTAAACATCAAGTTCCCATCTGAAATAGAACAAGGAAAAACCTACTTTTCCTGAATGTGTAAAACTAAAGATTTACTGATGATTTTTACAAAAGATGATTTACAGTCAAAGACGCTTACAGAACCCTACAGGAAATGAGACAAGCTTC
Source organism: Morbakka virulenta (assembly GCA_003991215.1). Taxonomy (NCBI): domain Eukaryota; kingdom Metazoa; phylum Cnidaria; class Cubozoa; order Carybdeida; family Carukiidae; genus Morbakka; species Morbakka virulenta. The sequence continues at coordinate 1,355,702 of RDPX01000023.1, forward strand.
ACTCCATGGAAATGCAAAATAAATTTCATCCGCACTCATATTTAAAAATAATCCCATATCAAGTTAATCTAATTGCTGTTTTTGATAAACTCGGGACCTATCTAATCCCAGATGACTTCCTTTTTCGGAATTTTCAATTGCAATATAAATGAAGTTCCCCGACAACAACAATATATGAAAGACCCGAGTCACCACAGCTAATAAGAAAGATTTTCTTATATGTCTCCTGTACCGTAGAATACAAAGCCACAGAATTTACCCGTCTCTCCAGTAACACGTCAACTCCTACTCCAATAGTGTCAACCCCGAATTTTACCCCAAAAGTCCAAAATAGCCTTTAGAGCCCTTGATCTATACCTCAACAGATTCAAAGCCTTTTGACAAATTTAGAGTAGAAAAATGAGGGGAAAATACAAATAGCATACGAGTAAACAACAAACAAACTGTACTGACTGAGGTATATGTCTGTATTGGTCGTTAATCCCAAATTTCAAATAAGAGGATGTACCAAGGGTGTCCCATAACAAACTGTAAGAAGTAAGAATTATAGAGGGATGTTGTGCATGACCATAAGCTAGAAAAATTTTTAATCTTCCAAGTTTTAAGGGATTTCTTTGTACAAACGGACCAAGAATTAAAACATAAAAGAACATACATTACGGTGATAGAAAAGCAAAAAGGTACTTGTACATTAAATGGTCCTTCATGTTCTTTTGACACAAGTTAAAGAATATAGAGGAAGAACAATTTGTGAAAACAGAGAAATTTGAAGTTGCATGTTAAGGAGATTTAAGATTGTTATTGTTATTGGTGCACCTAGTATGGTTAGAAAAAATGGTATAGGAGCTTAAAATGAAGATGCTGGAATAATTGTGTACTTTGTTGGTGTCGGATTTTCCTGTCTATTCTGCCTAACGAGCTTCCAAAGTTGGAATGAAAATCTGAATAGCATTTGAGGAGGCAACTACAATTACAAGAGAAAGATTAATGTTAGTTGGCAAATAAAAAGACATTCAAGTCAAATCATCTATCATGAAAATAGATAGGATATTAAAAGTTGAATAAAGACTAGAAACGTATATTTGGAAGAACGCAGGAAACGGTTTGGATGAGTAGGCATTCATACAATTCTAAGACAAGCTTTATCTGGTTTAGTTTAAACTGGAAATAGAAATAATGCAAAAAGATAACAATTAAAAGAACTTCTTGTTGTTAATACGTCCTGTTTTTTACTACATACTTTATTCAGTGCAGGATTTATTGACATTTGTTTTAAAAGGACATTCAAGAGTATTCAAATCCGATTATTGAAACCGGCTCTCCCTTCTTGATATTAGATATCGTGATCAACTCACGATATCTAATCATGCAAGGCAGAGTACATTAGATTGAATGTGTTTTGTCGAGTAGGTCATTTGACTTTTACATTATTTTTTGCTTTATTAGCAAAGCATCCGCTTTCTGGAGAACCTTCCTTTGCAGCTTCCTGATCATATTGAATCACTGATTTATGTCTCCAAGTTATAATGCTTAAAAATAGGATGCAAATGTAAAGGTACAATTAGATCTTTTTGAATAAAAATCATTCAAATGCTTGTTAAGGTCCCAATTTATGTAATCTCGTTGTATATGCTATCCTGAATAGGAGATAACATCTTGTATAACTCAGCATGCTACTGGATATTTTAGATGCCTTTTACCACACAAATAAAAGTTCTTGTTGAATCGATTAAATTAGCATTTAATAAAACTGTCAAAGTTCTGTACATCGGTTTTGAATTCAACTGGGACTCCTCACCATGCGATCAGTATGGATGTTTTTCGTTATTAGATATTTCCTATAATTTACTTGAGTCTGTATCTAAAAATAATTTCACTGCAGTGACTAGAAATTTGTTTTGTAGTTTTAATTTAGACTGGTTTGTTCGAATTTCCTCCATTAACTCTCAATGAAAACCGATTGAGAAAGTATTAATTTATGTTATTGTCTATGTTTTCTCTTACACATGTTCCTCCTTGACTGTCAATAGAAAGCAGATACTTGACTTCTGAGAAAATGTAATTTTAAACAATTTTTGTTATGCAGTTATTTTATACTGGTAAATCCTTTTTCTTTGCCATATAGAAATTAATTCATTTAAATAGATCTCTGTTTATCTTATCTCAATTTAAATGGAGATTTTTTCAATTTTTATTGCCATGGATTAAGTCTTCACCATAAAATAAAAAAATAACGATGACAGGCTACTGCATTCTAACACAACTCTCCGTACTGCTATTAATGAAGCCAAATAAAATTTGTGTCAGTTTATGAATGGTTTATACAAAGATCTTTCATTAAGGGGTGTCTTCTACCTGAAGACCTTAACAAAGTATATTATAATTTACTCCTTCAAACTAGATATATAAGTCGGGAACATTAAACACCTAGCTACACTGTTTTAGTCCAGTATTGTTTACAATATGGCTTAGTGTTCCTTTTTGCACCACATGTCAAACTTCCTCAATATCAAATTTGTTCAAGGTGAATATAGTAAGCCTGTTCTTTATAAATGATGTAACTACTTTCTTGGATAATGGCTACGCATCTTAGATAATGCTGTACAGATGAGACCATAATACTTACTTTTCAGAGGCCTTAGCACTAAACCGGTCAAGGACACAGTCTAAGCAGATGCTATCATTTTCACAAGTGTTTCTATTCTCTCTTTTTTGGTAAACTTAAATGATAAAGTCTAATTCTGTATCAAACTATACAATTCTTTTTATTCATGATAGTGATTTATATTGTTTAAGCTATGACTTTTTGTGTAATTTCTTGCAAATGTAGTGACTATCTTCGATTTAATGAAAGTTTAATTTGGTATTATTTTATCCGTAGATACTATGGTTTTATTGTAAACTTTCCAAAAGTTATCCTGATAACAACTGAATGGTCCAAGTTATTTTCACTGTTTTCCTTTTGTAAATTTAATTGATAGAGATGATTTGGTGTTGAAAAAAATATACAACCTGTGTGTATCTAACTGCGTTTGAACCAGGGCTTATGGGTATCATGGCAAGATGCTCTACTATTATGCCCTATCTGCCCTCGTTCTTAACCAGGTCATTTTTCAAACCAGATCTTTCACTTGAGTGTGCCTCTCTTTCCCCAGGTGCTTATTGCTAGACAATCCCATCCTAATCACTCATACAGAACTAAGCCTTCCAAAGAGTAACAACTTGCCTTCCAAGGCCTTGAAAGAATTGTAGTCCTATTTTTATCATTGCCAGTAGATTTAGGCTACTATAATCACAACACTGTTAGTGTTATATGTACCAAAATAGTAATGGGAATGGGTAGACGTCTGTAAAGGGTAGGCAACAGGACAGATAAGCGGCCAGTGTCTCTAACAAAAGCAAATTTTATTGACCTGACACGAGACCTAAATCTCTCAAAGGAATCAACACAGCTTCTTGGTTCTCGCCTTCGTGAGAACAATTTGCTGGCGCCTGGAACAACATTGTACTGGTACCAAGAGAATGAAAGAGAATTTAGACAGTTCTTCACAACCCAGAGAGACTCGTCATTGGCTTTCTCCAACAACATTGTTGATTTGATGAAATCAATGGNTGTTATATGTACCAAAATAGTAATGGGAATGGGTAGACGTCTGTAAAGGGTAGGCAACAGGACAGATAAGCGGCCAGTGTCTCTAACAAAAGCAAATTTTATTGACCTGACACGAGACCTAAATCTCTCAAAGGAATCAACACAGCTTCTTGGTTCTCGCCTTCGTGAGAACAATTTGCTGGCGCCTGGAACAACATTGTACTGGTACCAAGAGAATGAAAGAGAATTTAGACAGTTCTTCACAACCCAGAGAGACTCGTCATTGGCTTTCTCCAACAACATTGTTGATTTGATGAAATCAATGGCTATCTTGCTATGGATTGGAGCCTTTTCATTAACTCGTCCTGCAGAAGTCTCAAGGCAGTTCTTTTTTAAAATGACGATAAATACTTTTCGATTTCAATTGGTTTATTCTATAAAAATGAAAGAAACCCACGATAACATGGATCGGTTGCTGTCTACTCTAAGCTACCATGACCATGGTTGATCTGTGGAGATCTTAAGGTTGTTGTATTGGTTTTAGGACTACAGGGTGCGTACACAAGGTATCCATGTTTTCTGTGTATATGGGACAGTCGGACTGATGATCACCATTATATCAGAACAGAATGGCCGCCAAGATGAGGATTGGAATCTGGTTTGGACAATGTTGAGTCTCGACCTCTTGCTGAACCAAACAATATGTTACCTCTACCCTTGCATATCAAACTGGGACTTGCATATTTGGTAAACGCAATGGACAGGGGAGGTAGAGGGTTTGCTTTCCTTCAGCAGAAGTTTGCTCGGATAAGCTTTGGCAAGCTTAAGGAATTTTTTATGGGCCTCAGATACAGGAACTCACAAAGCACACTATGTTCGATGATGCATTGAGTGTAACTAAGCTGTGTGTTTGGCTGTCGCTTGCCAGTAATTAGAACCTTTCTTGGAAACAACCAAAGTGTAGAATACTGGAAGGTCTCACATGTCAGTCAACATGCAGTTTCTACGGTCCCACTTATACTATTTTCCTTAGAACTATAGAGACTTAAGAGAGGAACACGGAGAGCTTTTCCACCATAACATCCTTGTCATGGAAGAATGCTACCAAGGCCAGTGGGGTGTGAACTTTCTTGCTGATTACTAGTGGTGTTTGAAACGAGATGGAGTCTACTTAACACAGAAGGAAGTCAATAAAAAGGCTCTTTATCCATGATTAGCTTTTGTGTAATTTTTAGTCTTTATTTTCTGGATTGTTAGATAAAATTTATGTTTTTTGTGAAGCATTAAATCCAAAATTAAGGATAATAAATAGCACTAAAGGGCGTTAAAAACAATTCGTTTATAACTTTGTATCTCAAAAACTTGACCTGATTGGACAAGATGAGAATGATTTTGGTATTTTGCATAACAAACTACTCTAGAATCAGCTATTACATGCTTGACCTTTAAAACTTCGCAGGCCAGTTTAATCAATGACTCAAGGATTGAACTTCACCGGAACTACTTCTCTTTGTATCAATGTAAGGTCATTTGGTTTTCTCACCCTGTTCTTTAAAAAAATGGTCTAAGATTGTAGTGAAATATTTGAATTAAGATAGATGACGTTAAATTAATATTTTCCTCTGCATCCCCTTTCACTTGGTAAATCGCATTCATGAAACTTTTCTTCGTGTGAAAAAATCAATTAGATTTTTACTGTTAAATGTGAGGAGTTCATTATTACTTAATAATTTTCTTGAAATGACCAAATTCACCTTCTTCTTTCCCTTCATTTCCTATTCCAAGTTTGCATGTCCCAATTGTGTTATTTCTTCTTCCTCCTCTTTACCAATCAGGTCACTCACAATCAACAGAATCTGAAAAAATGATATTTTATGTGATTAAATGATTTTATTTTGACATTGCATTCGTCCATTTTGACCACTGAATAGAACTGAAATTTTCCTAATGCCCAAAGTACATGCTCATGTAAAAATGTGAAAACATTGCAAAGCTAGAACGCAAAAGCAAATGAATGACGGAATAAACAGAAACAACAAACGATAAATGATTTTTTTTAATCCGTCAGTCATTGCTAAATAAGTATAAATGTCTTGCTGTAGGATTCAAATTTCATTAAGTCTGTCTCCAAGGATCGATAAGCTTCCTTTAAGTTTGAGGCAAATGAGACCACAGAGGAATAGGTTGGCACCATTACAGGTTGTGACACCGCTGAAGATATGTTACTGACAAGTGGTCTTGTCAAGGAGGAAACTCGGACACTCTGACTCTTAAAGAATGCATGGCTTTACCATATATTATGGTAAGAACATACCTCGTTTGAAAGCCAGAGATAAAAGCCAGAGATCTTTGCTTGGTCTTGATTCTCTTCGAATGCCTCCCATTTTTCAACATTATGTTCTGAGATTGTTGTATATACTTGAATCATGGAAACACTAAAAGATTGGCCTTTCAGTATAAACATTACCTTTTCAGAAATATCAAATTATCTCATCACAAATTTCTTTTCTTTTTTATCCAGAAATATTCCTGTACCATGTAGGCGTTTTTTCTTGCACGAATAGAGTACTGTTGTTTAATCACTTGCTATGTTACTTACTTTACTCCACCTCAGTTCACTGATCCTAGAATGTTAATTTTGAAAGTTTTTATTTCTTAATTTCACTATCTTACATTTTCTTTTCCTTTCGTTACTCTCAAATTCCAAGTTTCAATTTTTAGTTACTGTTTTGTTGTGTATGTGTTCCAGTACTCTTATTCATCTTATACTTGTTTCATGCATATGTCTTACTTCGCCAAACAAGAATGTCGTAAAAAATAACTTTACACAGTATTCCTTTAGGAAAAGCAATCAACTGTAAGCTCAACGATTGCACGCGACTGGTCTCAGGTACTATTTGCTCCATGCTTGTCAACCAACTGAGTTGTTAGTAGGGTTAAACCCCTAATATCTAATACAAGAAAAGCATTACTATAACTATAATAAAAAGGTAGAGCCTTAGAAAAACCGTAGGCTTCAAGAGATGTGTACAAGACAGGAGATGCGTAGGCAAAGACTAAAAAACAGACAATCCTTTAAGCAAACAAGCACAAGATAGAGGTCATCTAGATCCCAACAAGGTAAGGCCCAAAAGGTAGCATAAAAGAATGATTTCGCTGTCATGTATGATATTTGTTAGATCTTTAGAATTTCTTTGGCTCTCTATTGTCCTTTGTCATAAATTAACTATAATGAATAAAAACAGAGAATAAATAGGAAATTCGCTAATGTCATATCAGTCTGATCGTAGACACAACTATTTAGAGGTACATTAAGATATGTTTACTCCAATAACAGCTGTTGATATTTTATTATTTCGTTGTGACTGAATTTTTCCGTAAAATATACCGGAAGTGGATTATGAAATAAATTTCCTTAAGAAATAAAATTCATGAATACAAAACTAAACTAATTACTTCTGTTATACATTATCCAAATAACAAATAATTTGTTAGTTCTCTTTTTTGTTGTTATATTTGTATGTGTTTTAATCATTACTGGTATAGACTAAAAGCTGTCATTAATAATAAAAAATATTGTTATCATTGTGATAAAATTTTCTTCATGTATTGTGCTAATTTAACCTTCTATTAAACAAATTGGACTCATCAAACGAAGGTACACACACACTTTATCTCGTGATAATATAACGTATACTTTATCTTACTATGGAATCTTATCAGTTCCATCGTTGTTATGTAGAATTGTTTGTGCTTGTTACTATTTTGTTCAGAACCGATATTTATGTTATTATACTTCTTTATAATACTATCTGAGTTTTAATAAATCAAAGGAAGAGCAAACTCAAGGACTTTAATGAAATTGAAATACAAGGGCTGTTTTCTAGTGTCTATTTACCACCATCTTACAATTTAAAATATGATAAAAGTTTGATATTTTAGTGTGTTATCCTCCGCAATTACATTTCCCTCTTTTGTAATGTTGTAATAACCTGACCATCAAACACAAAAGTCAAGCTTGTAGAAGTTTTTTACTAAAAAGTTATTGTTATCTTTGATTTGGATTGCAACTTCAGCCTGGCCGCGTCAGACGCATATGTCGCATATGCATACGCTCCTGAAAGAAGGGAGTGAATAAACACAGTGCACCACTTAAAGCCTTTCGTTTGTAAATTCCTAACGCTTTATAAGAATTTACAGCAAGTGTATTTGAATCCCCCAAGGAAGGATTTGAAAGCTTTAGAGGAAAATTGAGGCCTGGGGGGATGGAAAGGATTGAGGTTATCCCTGGAAGAATTTGAGGGTATCGATCCTGCTGTAAAATTTCCACTAAAATAGACTCTCACTGGCACAGATGGATTGGCACCAAATTTCTTTATGCGGCAAACCTGCTACGTCATCATTGCCTTTTCCTATTGGAGGTGTGAAAGCATGGGTGCGGTACCAAGTTATGGGATTATGCTTGCTATTTTCATCTTTGATCAGTGACCAGCGTATAAGATGTATAGAGATGGAGTCAGCTGAGTTTAACAAACACTGTGATGGAGATTTGGAACTTGAGGATTGTAAATTGGCTTGGCAAGCAATGTAATCAAGTTGAGCAACTTGAGAAATTGCAAGTTAATTACGACACTATCATCGAGAGGGGTGTAAAAGTGGGCAATTATGACACTGTCTTCGAATGTGTTTTAGAGGATGTATAAAGCTGATGTCATGTCACTTCATGTCAAATCGCTTTAGACTGTATGTTATTAAAAATTTATGTTCTTGCCGTGCCATTTTCTGACCTTATGAAATTTTGTTAAAATGCCAAAACAAAAGGCATCTGAACCACTTGTGACAAACAGTAAGAGGAATGTAAGGCAATTTTCTGCCGGTTACATTTCTGATGCCAATGACCCTATCTTCCTTTTTGTTGTGCTGCAGATCATTTTACAACGATTCCATGTATTCTGTGAAATGTGAGGAAACGGTTCCAATATGACTGAAAGTGAATTAGAAGCTAGTTATGAACTCAGCTTCCTACTTCCTCCATATTGATAGTGAGGAAGTGCTGAAGTTTGCAATGAAATATTTTTTTCCGCGCGATGGTGCAAGAAAATAAATAAGCTGGCCAAAAACAATAGCCGTTAGTAAAGATACCGTCCACCGACGTATATAGTCAGTGTATGAGAGATTACATTTCACTAATATTCCATACACAACTGCGATGGTTATCAAAAGGAAAATGTTTTGATAGGCTTATCGGTCTTAACGACGCATTGTTTTAATTTTGTTCTCAGCGTCTAGTGTTGGTATTTATGAAATGTACTGATTTTAGAGCTCTAACATGTTATCTTGTCCACATTTTTGTAAAACGAAAATCTGTGGTTTCATCAATAAGCTGCTATTTGGAAGTCTCAGATTGGATGGTGTAATCTATTTCAACTCACAAACTTGAGACGATGTTAAGTATCTGATTATTCACTTCTACAGGGTGGACCATAAGTCCGTACCCCCCACCCCCTCCTCCCAAACTCGGTCCCTAATGGGCAAACGTATTTTGCTGGTGATAATATTTAACTACTACAGCTTTCATACATAGTCAGACTTTGCGTGTGATTCACACAGCAAGTTGAAATACGACACCTTCACGTCTACGGAAAGTTTCATATATGGGTTCCATCAGTTACTGTTCTTTATATCGCAATCTGATTTGTGCACGAGTGCAACAATCTTAATGGATATGAGCCCATACACAATCGAGGAGCGTGTTTTAATCAACTCAAGGATACCGTCCGAAAAGCTTTCGGCACAATCGACGCGCCCCTGCTTCGTCGAATGTGTCACCAAACCTGAAGGAGGATAATTCTCTGCAGAGAGAACAACGGTGTACACACAGAGGGCATCGACCACTAGACCTTATCATTGCTGAGCAGGTAGGATGTTGTACCAAGTTATTTGATGTTTACCCTGTACTTAGAACCTCCCACCTTGTCCCCATCTTAAAAGAGTTGAACCAGAGATTTTTGGAATCGAAATCAATGTCATCTCTGCCCTATCAATTATAGCATCATAATAGATGGCTTCATTTTTGAATTCGTATCTAGTATTTTGTAATCTGGAATCGAACCTAGTAATATTCAAAAGTCGTATCTGGTATTTTTATCTGGTATTTAATGAAATCCACTAAGTAGTGAATTTTGTCCGAAATTTGTATTTCAAAATATTGATTGTTGATGACGTTGGCCATTGTCATTCAAAACAGTGCTGTCTGAAAATTTACATTATCTGAAAACTGTGCTGCAAAATGGTTTATTTTTGTTTTATTTGTAGCTATTATTATCTAAATCTCCAGATAAAAATTAATTCTTTTTGGTGCTTCTAACAAGTGTTTGTAAAATGGAAGTTAGCTACAATGATGATAATTTTTTTTCTCCTTATTTTGTAGGGGAGGATTTGGAAACTATTGGACTTGGCAGGGGAGGATTGGGCCAAAAGTTTGAAAACCACTGATTTACAGAGAACTCAGAGAGAAAGAAAGAGAGAGCTATTGCAAGGGTGGCTGGTGTCAGTTAAATCCTGTTATAAAACCTATGGTCATTAATATAACCTCTTACACCTAACTAAAACTGAGGTCACAGATAACAGTATTAAAATGTGATAGGGCAACTAGAAAATTGTTACAAGCTGATAAATTACATATTGAGTAATAGTAGGTAAGAAGACACGAAACGACAAAAGTATAAACCCAACAAAAATGTAAGCCATCCCAATTTATAATATCAGAAGTTATGGGTTGGCACGTCTTCAAATCTGTTTGCAATTGATACTCACTTGATATGATAGGAATGCAACTATAACTGGTGGAATTTGTCCTTACCCGTCTAGTGAGTAACGTAAACATTATTGTTAAAGGTACGTCTGTATACTATTTGTTTTGCACAAGACGATTTTAATAACGCGAAATGAATAGCGAAGAGAATTCGCAAACAACGTTTCATGTTCGATTTCCACTTGTCGATAAAAGCGTACCAAAGCAGAAAGGTAATTAATAACAATAGCAGACAGGACTCGGTTTAACTAAAAATGAATCTACGTCATTGATATTACTTGCTTAAAAAATAATACTGATGAAATTGTTGGTTGCCAGAAGGAAAAAAACAACTGTAGGTTAGGTATAAGAAGCGTTTTGGGTACAGAGGGTTTGGTTTATCAAGAGCTGAAACAAAAAGGTAAATTGATCTTGCTAGTTAAATATCTGAAACTATATTTCTAATTATCAATTTTGGTAAACTAATCTACTTATTTCACACAATGTTCTTGATCTCAGGTAGGTGGGAGGGGGGATGGATTGTTTTCCACTAAATGGCTACTTAAAGTCTGTCTACTTGGATCTGTTTTTGTAGGGGGTCTGTGATTCTACAGATCTGTTCAATATGAAGTTCAATACTATCCTCTGGGATTTGAACAGCTACCAGTTTCCTTTGGTTCCACCTGTGAGAATCCATTAACTCTTTCAAATACTTGGCTACCCTCTTTCTTATCTGTGTAATATAGGAGTACTTGGATGCTAACTTAACAAAACCTTTGTTTGGAATCTTGAGCCGGATGTCTTTTTCTAAACTGTCACTGTTTTCCCTTAATTTGTTTTAGGTTGGGTTTGGGAATGAGGAACCTCTTACTTCCCTACCAAATATTAATTTTGCTGCTCTTTTATCTAGATAGTTATGTTCCACGGTCAGGTGTTTCTGGAGAAAACTAAATTTTGAAGATTTCCATTCATTCTTCTGGTCAAGGCTGCAAAGATTAGGAACCATGACCTGAAGATGAGATTTCAAGTTTCTGTTAAACCTTCCCGCTAAACAGTTTCTCTCTGGAATGTATAAACTACTTTTACTGCAGTGAGTATTTTTATTTAATTTGTCTAAAGGTTTCTGAACTGTAGACTTTTATACTAGCTACTTTTGTCTGTTACAAATTTTTCTAAATCTTCTCTGTTAACCTGTCAACCACAAATTTAGTTATGACCTCCTTACAAGGGCTTAAACAGTTAACACAATTTCTAACAAATAGTTGTTTGCTTTCCTTGACTTAATATTTTATTTAACTTCGCCTGGGTAACCTTCATATAGAGTGTTTAACTTCTCTTTCAGGCTCTTAGGCACGACTATTCTACCAACAAATCCAGGTGTTTTTTTCAAAAACTTCTGATGTTACTTAAAAATATCATTTGGTAGGTTATTAACAAGTCAATCTAAACTACTTGGCACAAATTAGAAACTATTGGTGAACATTAAATGATCGCCCAACATGAAAGCCATGTACTTTTCTATATCACTTGGTATTACATTGATATTCATCTGTTTGTCTTCTCCTTTTTTATTTTGTTTGTGTGTTTTTTAGCTATTTGGCCAATCTGTTGTATTATGAAATGTGAATCCTACCCCTTCAGCTTTTGGAATATGATTGGTACTTGGTTTGGTCATGTGGAGAGAATGGACAAGAATGCTTGGGCAAGTAGATCCAGAACAATCAAGGTGACAGGAACCACTGGCAGAGGAAGAAAACATGGGAGGAAGTGATAAGAATGGATCTCAAACAAAAAGGTGTCAGCAGAGACCTGGTGAAGGATAGGATAACTTGGAAGTCAATTTCAAGAAAGCGTCCAACACATGCTAGCGTGTAAAATGGACGTTAAACCGAGTATGGTGATGATGATGATAATGATGATGATGATGATTCCAATTCTATTTGGTTCAACGTTTAGTTTTAAATTACATTCTTGATGTGCTAATCCTCAATATTTTTCAATGGTTCTTAATTCTAATATCCTTTTTAGTGTATTATTAACCACAAATTTGACATTCATCGCCATTTTTTTTTACTATTATTTTTCATTTTTTGTTATTTTTAATGGCTTGTTGAATTATTTTTTCATAACCACCTCCNTCCTAGGTGAGTGAGTAGGTTTGAAAGTCCTAGGTGAGTGGGTAGGTTTGAAAGTCCTAGGTGAGTGGGTAGGTTTGAAAGTCCTAGGTGAGTGAGTAGGTTTGAAAGTCCTAGGTGTGTGGGTAGGTTTGAAAGTCCCAGATGATGTAATTGGTTTGAACGTCCGGTTTTTTATCATCTAACCACTGATAGTTGGGGATTATTTGTCTTTTCTTGGCTCGAAAGCAGTTTGACAAGCTCTTTCTTGCTAAGTTTCTTGAGATCGTTTTTGTTCATAATGTTAAGGATCCATAATCCATTACCATATTAAATCATTAAATGTTTGTAACTAGTATCAATCTTAGTTGTTTGTTTGTTGAGATCTCTATGTTTCTTATTGACTTTAATCATCATTCTTTCAAATGAATAATCTAGTACATCATCATCTATGAATTCATACTTAATTTGTATTTTATAAGTTACTTTAATTTCTCGTCTCTCATCACTTTCTACTTTTACAGTAGTATCATTCTTTTTCATTACAATATTGATAAAATGCACTCTATACCATTCATCGTCACCTAAACCTTTTAACTGATCATAAAATCTATGTAGACTATTCTTTATTTTTGGGTGTAGATTACTAGTTGATGCTCTTGTTTTTTTCATGTTTCATAACGTGCACCTTTGAATTTTGTAACTTTATAAAGATAACCTTTATCATCATGAGTAAGTCTGAATGTCTGATAAAACATGATGGACCAATGTTTTTAATCAAATATTTCATAATCATGTATTTTTTCAGTTTTTTTTATAACTGTCTTTGAGTGTCGGTTTAGAGACTGAATTGTCTTCACATGTATAATTATTTCTATAACCTTCAAGTAGTTCAGTTCTGATATACAGGGGAACCCCGGTAACGCGACCACCGACGGAATCAGCTCCAGGTCGTCGTGTTAGCGAGATAATCGAGCCTACACGACCTCCGTGAAAACTAAACCAAAACAAGATTCGATAGTGCTAAATCCTCCTTCTCGTCTAAGTCCAAGCATTCCTCCGTCGTGCCTGCTTTTGCAAAGCAGCGTTTTACGGTAGTAGTGGAGACATCGGCGACAGCTGCTACTATCCAGTTTATTGCATCGAGGACAGACACATTTGGAAATGTTCTTAACATCCTCCCCTTTGTCCATTTTGGCCAGGATCGTTTGTAGAAGACTCCTGCGATAACGAGCTTTCACTGTCATGATTATCCTCTGGTTCAATGGTTGCAATAGCGATGTCGTATTTGCTGGAGTCTTTGCTCTATGTAACGACAATTATGGCATTTCATAATTAGCCAAGGTGTGGAGGCATAATGAGAATAAAAATCACGAGCGATGGACACAGTTGATTAAAGTGCCGCCTTTAGTAGTCGTTATTAATTCAGGAGTCGGCTAATTGACAGATTGATGAAAGGAATGTGAGTATGAGTTACAGTATTAAAAAAATGCCGACTGCAAGAGAATTCTTTGTTTTTATCCAAGTCTTAATTGTCAACTTGAATTTAGAGCTAGTTGGTCGCTCATTTTGAAAATATGGATTAGGCCAGGGTACCCAATGAAATTGTATTTCAAACCTTTTTCTTTTGAAGGTCATCAACTGACTTGAGGAAAAATACTTTTTTATTGGTTTCAACTGCAGGTTGCCATATACTGCCGTTAGTCATAGGCCTTATTAGGTAACGCGGTCACTCAAGCCACTAATTGCCCTGCCGTGGTCGTGTTAAGGGATTTGAATATGCGCTCGGAACCAATTATTTGCTGGTCGCGGTCTGGGAACCGGGGTGGTCGCGTTAGTGAAGACATTTTACAAAGTTTAATGAGGGAAATATCGGGACTTTGAAAAAGTGGTCGTGTTGGCGGGGGTGGTCGCGTCAGTGAGGTGATCACCAACCGGGGTTCCACTGTATATTAAATCTACAGTTATTTTTTATTGAAATGTTTTTTAAAATATGCTTAGATATAGTCAAGATTTAATTGATCCAAAAACTGAATCCGTTAAATCGAAAAAAGATCATTAATTTACGTTTCTGGAATGCTTTAGTGTTTTTGGATGACCCCATTTCCGGCCAGACTGTAATCACTTCCTTTATTAAAGATATTACAAAACCAAATTTTATTCAGTATACATAATGTTTATTTGTTCTTCTCTGTTCACCTGTTAAGATATGTGGAGGACCGCGAGATCCCTCAACATCCTGATCCTTAGGGCTATAGCATACATTTTTATTTTGTAAATAGTTTTAATTAAAATCATGGACCTTTGGAAATATAAGAAATTCTTACGTTATTATGATGTTTGTATGTTTGTAAATGACGTTGTTTCCCTGAACTTGTACATTCATGTAAATCGCATGCGATCAATTTTCACTCTCTCGTTTTTGAAGGACTTGAGGTGGTTTTAATTTCTTTATCCACATAATAATACTATATTCAACAAATATGTAGAATAACCTTAAATAATATTAGAGCCTAGAAAATGTAACTAAATATATATAGCCAGAAAACATGACCTTTTTTGGCTATAAAATAGCAATAACGCACCATATAATACATATATATATGCTGTATAGATATTTATTATTATAGAATAAAAATAATGGTTACGGGATTTTCGAGGGCTTATTATTATTATTATTATTATTATTATTATTATGTTTTGATTTCTTTTCTTTATATTGTGCAAAGTTTTAGAACTACTAATCACCGGGCTATTACTCATAGCAATTATTATTATTATTTTATACGAATTTTTCGACAGGATGTATCTACCGTCATACCACATATACACTATGTACATATATGTATATATACTGTTATCACTGATGTCCTTCGTGTTGATGTAAATGGTGTCACTATATTTAACAATCCAGACGTTAATCATAGTCCAAATATTAAAAATCTGATAGAACTTTCAAACAGATACGGATGCACCCTTGGTCCTTGTATGTTTTATTACAGAGATACAGATAATACTGGAACGAACACTAATCTTGGTTTTAACGAAAGAAAAACACTTCTGGCCAGGAATCAGGCTTTGTGTGTCTACCTCTCAACAGATATAGTATTTTTAAGAGTTTTCAAGATCAAATTGCTCCCAATGGAAAATATAACATTAATATTGTTTTAGAAGATGACAACAATGTAATCTATCGAAACGATAAAACAGCTGCTAATAATTCTTGTTACATAATTTCGAAATTTATACTTTGGATTCCTAAAATGTCTTTAAATTCGATGGGTTCAAAGCTATATTTAGAGAAATAGCTTAAACCATACCTATGGAGCTATGATCGGGAAAGAATTGTAACCTTACCTAGTATTCAACAGCGATCAGGCATATTCAAAAAGGAAATCATGAAATGTTTTCATTTGGGCTGTCAATGATACAAAACTACATAGTAGTATCACTAGACCTAGAAATACTGAAATCTTCTTTACTGGTGCACAAGGTGAATTGAATAATGGGGTATTGTATCCACAAGCAGCACTACATCCGAAACTAGAGCTGAGTAGAACATTGAACTCTGATTGAGTATATAAAAGAATTCAGTATGCTTGAAAATGATTAATCAATTGATTAAACATCGTTTCAATCAATGTTCGGGATTCTGTTTTTGACCTTGCCTGTCAAAAAGAGAGAATGAGAGAACTCAGTTCAACTTTCATTTCATTATACTCGATCAGGCAATCCAGAGGCTATATTCACTATATTTACACTGGTTTTACAAAGTGAAGAATCGAGTATTGATATCCGGGGTAAAAGTGCAATATTGTCATCTTAAATAATTAAATTGTAGTCCCTTGAGCTTAAATTAATGAAGTCATAAATCATTTAATATGTATAATTTTTGAAAATTATATAAGAACATAAATGACTGAATATCATGCATATAGCTTATCTTTAGCATCAAAAAGCAAAACTGGCTAAAGCATTGATAAATAAGGCTCCCATTATACTAAGGTTATCAAATAGTGAACTGACTGGACTAGACGAATTGAAGTTCACTAGATCTCAGATTAAACGGATTCAAAAGTCTAAATCTGCAAATAAGGGGACTGACTGAAAAAGTTCGAAGGCAGGAGTTTGTCATGTTGTGAAAATAGGTAGTTTGTTGTTTACTTCTCTCATCTGTTTGGGGACTAAAGTGCTACTCATGGCAACAAAACCGGCTTCCAAAGTACTACCTGTGCTCGCCACTGGTGTTGTTCAAGCTTCGAGATCTTGTTCAAGCGATTCTGGCCAAAAATGGGACTTTTTGACCTCACAAAATAAGATCGAAAAATTGATTAAACATAACAATATACTAACCAAGAAACAGAAAGAACAGATTATGACACCTCTCCAAACTGGTGGAAACTAAGTATCTGGCACACGCAAAAACAACGAGGTGGTTCTCGGCATTCTCGGAATTCTAATATGAAATCTCTAAGAGGTCTTAGAAATAGAGCTCTGGTTAAAAGTGCTCCTAAAGTACCACCCCCACCCACTACTACCAAAATATTCATTAGAGGGACTGGTTTGCAAAATCATTCATACTCTGATATGTTAATACCATATCAATCTCCCCCTTTTGTTAGCAAATGGTATTCATCTATTGCCATGGATGCGAAAAAGAGACCGAAAAAAAGAATTAAAAAAAAAGACAGGAAAAGAAAAGAGATCTTTTTCCAGGCAAAAGCAGTCTTCTGAAGGGCATACAAATACTCAGAACAACTTTTAAAGACCACAGTTGATTAATAAACCATTCGTTCGTTTTCATGTCTGGGCTACAGCGTACCTGCCCAGTAGCGGGAACATAATATTCCTGATGGTGTTGGCTCCTCTAAGTCAGCAAAGTTGCAATTTGGGGCATCTGAACACTGCAGGAGGTGGGCCATAGTCTGTGTGACGTTACAGCTGTAGGTGTCTGATGTTGATAATCCCATTGGTTTCATGAGAGATTTGCATCTACCAGAGCCAGTACGTAGCCTGTTTAGACTGCGTCACGTTGACCAGCCAAGATCGTGGCCAGTAGCAAGTTGTTCTTTGGGTACTACATCTTTACTCTCAAAGGTTGTTGAGTTTGATGATTCATCTCATAGTGCCTTCCACGTGGTTTCTCTTTGAGATTGAGAAGATGAGATATTTTCATTGACAGGAAACGTCTTGACTTCAGTCGAGTTAGAGGTTGACCATGGTTACGCAACGGCTGACGCTCATGGGTGATTTGTATTAATCGTTCCCGATTAGAGGCGGATGTCCTTCTACCATGTGGTGGGGCTATACCTGACAGAGCATACAGAGTATGGACTGGTGTGTATCGTATTATCCCTGTAATTTTTCTATAAGTGTTATTGAGTGAAAATACCCACTTGCTGAAGATGTGTTGACCTTCCCCACGTGGAGCATGCATACTCGCCGACTGAAAAGCATAAGGCAAGAGCAGTGCTGCACAGTGTTGATGGGTTGGCTCCCCACTTGGATTTTGCCAACTTGCGTAACAGATTATTCCTTGTGGCAAAATTTGCCTTAACATTAGACCAGTGTGATTTGAAAGAGACTGTTCTATCCAGAGTGACGCCCAAATATTTTGGATCTGTTTGGTGCTCCAGTGGTTGTTGGCTCCATGCAATATTGAGAATGTGCTTTGCCTCTTGATTTTTCAGGTGAAAAGCACCAACTTGGGGTTTAGCTGGGCTTGGCTTCAAGTCATTGGACTCGTAATAAGCAGTAAGCTGGTTCAGGGCCTGGTCGAGGGTGTTTTCGATCTTAGTGAAGGACCGCTGTTGAGTTGGCCTACAGGTGTCATCTACATAGATGAAACGCCTACTTTCACTTGGTAATGGTAAATCATTTGTGTAGATGTTAAAGAGGAGCAGTGATAAAACACTTCATTATGGTAGGCCATTGCATTGTGTGTGCCACCTACTTCTCTGACCATTAAATTCAAGAAACAACAGTCTATTTTCCAGCATACTTCGCATTGTATGACACAGGTCTACATCATTTGTGATGGTCCAAATTTGTGTTTGAGCCATTGATGTTGTACAGTGTCGTATGCAGCTGTTAAATCGACAAATGTTGCTCCGGTAATGAGTTTTTCTTGGTACCCATCTTCAATATGCTGCGTCAGGTTCGTAAGTCGTGTTGAGCACGAACGCCCTGGGCGAAAGCTGGCCTGTTCCTGGATGAGTTTCTCATCAATGGTGGTGCTAATCTTTTTAAGTATTATACGTTCAAATAGTTTTTATGTAATACTTAGCGGGGAGATTGGTCTAAAACTCTTGGGGTTGTCTGGATCTTTTCCCGGTTTGAGGATAGCAATGCTTTTCGATCGCCTTCATTGTTGAAGGATTCTCTTGCGGTTCAAACAGTCTTGGAATAGGTCCACTAGCCACCATTTAGTAATGGGGTCGATATGCTTCAAAACCTCTGCAAGAATGCCATCAGTGCCCGCTGCTTTTGCCATTCTTCAGTAATTTCAGAGCAATCTTCAGTTCATCCAAATTGAATGAGTTGGTGAGAGCTCCATCTGAGTTGGAGGTACTGGATAAGATTTTGTATCTCTGATAATTCCCTACTGGTTGTCTGTTTGCAGGTTTTCCATTCAGTAAAATTTGAGTGGCAATCTGGTTGGCTGCGACAGTGGATGTTGGTTTTATTGTGATGTTGTCATTCCGAAGCCTCTTGATGGTAGTCCAGGCTTTTTTGCTGTTATGAGTCAGATTCGTTGATTCTATCATGCGTTGCCAGCTTTCTCTGCGTTGTTCGGCTATACGTTCAAGTAGTTCCTCTCCTAGACTGATGGTTTGGTCTGAGAAGGGATCTTGCTAGTATGAAAACTTGTAGGTGTTAAACAAGTCGGACAGTTCTCCTGACATACCTGGTATGTATTCAGTCCGACATCCTCAGGGGATCGTGTTTCGTGCAGACTTTTTAACTTTATCGGCAACGCTGCTGTACTTCGCCAGTGTAGGTGGAATATCGGAGAGTTTCATATCAATTTGCTCGGCAAAACTGAGCCAATCTCCCTTTGTTAGATTAAAGCGTCTGTGAAATATTGTTTATGTGGGATTTCCTCGGCCAGAGTTTTTCCTTTTAAATAGAGGCGCTTACTGTTTTTGTCTCGATGTGTCTCTTGTACGCAAACGATATCAAAACTTGTGGATATTTAGGCCAGTGTTTCAACTTGTCGGTCCGAAAACCATTCGATATTAAAGGAGATTATTAACCACACTGGTTCTGAAAAGAACTCAAAGTTTTGATGACGTGCTGTTGCTGGGAGGGTAGGCAAAATGTTGAAATATATCGCTGAAGTGAGTACTTAGCTGTAGTTCAAGTGGTTGACACAATCAGCAAGCCGTTCAGCTTTGCAGAGGACACCACCTGCAGGTTTGTGTCATGTCTTCCAACAAACCGTTAAGTAATATAGATTATTGAACTGGGAGGAATACCCTCAGATTAGTAATCTCAACAGAGTGTTTTCAAGAGATAGATTGTTCACCCAAGTAAAAAGGTTTACTACATTGTTAATTATAATGATTCCCGAGAACACTGCACTCCCTGGTGTTCATCGTCGGTCTAACCTTTTCTGATCCGGTATTTCGATTCTTTCGGTTTTATTTGTCCAAATGAAATCGTTCAAATGTCTGCTAAGTTAGGTATCAGCTACGTTTATTATAGTAGCCAGTATCAGAACCTGACAGCATCAGTGCTTTGAAGGTATTGCTGAATTTATTTGATCAATGAGAGTAATAAAGAAAAATCATATTATGAAGTGAGGAGACTGTTTTCACATACAAACCATAAATGGACCGANCCCTTAGCCTCCTCCCACGCCTCTACTGCTGCGCCATCATTGTTGGTCTCTCCATAACCCCACAATGTGCTATGCGAATTAAGTCACCGATGGTTAGGTGGTATTTCCGTTTACAGTTTGCCGGTAGCTCATTGAGGTGGAAGCAGTAGTTGGGTGGTTTGCAGACCGATGTGATTGCCAGATCTTTCAGGAACACAGTAATTGTTTCAATGTTTTTATCACTGCTGTTGGTATAGGTTTGTTCAATAGGTAAGGAAGGTTTAGTAATTATTACACTCTCATATTGTTTATGTGGGATTTCCTCGGCCAGAGTTTTTCCTTTTAAATAGAGGCGCTTACTGTTTTTGTCTCGATTTGTCTCTTGTACGCAAACGATATCAAAACTTGTGGATATTTAGGCCAGTGTTTTAACTTGTCGGTCCGAAAACCATTCGATATTAAAGGAGATTATTAACCACACTGGTTCTGAAAAGAACTCAAAGTTTTGATGACGTGCTGTTGCTGGGAGGGTAGGCAAAATGTTGAAATATATCGCTGAAGTGAGTACTTAGCTGTAGTTCAAGTGGTTGACACAATCAGCAAGCCGTTCAGCTTTGCAGAGGACACCACCTGCAGGTTTGTGTCATGTCTTCCAACAAACCGTTAAGTAATATAGATTATTGAACTGGGAGGAATACCCTCAGATTAGTAATCTCAACAGAGTGTTTTCAAGAGATAGATTGTTCACCCAAGTAAAAAGGTTTACTACATTGTTAATTATAATGATTCCCGAGAACACTGCACTCCCTGGTGTTCATCGTCGGTCTAACCTTTTCTGATCCGGTATTTCGATTCTTTCGGTTTTATTTGTCCAAATGAAATCGTTCAAATGTCTGCTAAGTTAGGTATCAGCTACGTTTATTATAGTAGCCAGTATCAGAACCTGACAGCATCAGTGCTTTGAAGGTATTGCTGAATTTATTTGATCAATGAGAGTAATAAAGAAAAATCATATTATGAAGTGAGGAGACATATACAAACCATAAATGGACCGAGTCTTTCATCAAAAGCTATTTTTAAGTAATATAACATTATAATATACATATCATTCCATCTGATAATTCACGTAAAAAATCTATTTCGCATTCTGATATTATTCTTTTACGACGCAACAAATGGAGTAAGAGAGGATATCGCGTTGTTGACGTCACTAATCCTATAACGGGTCAAGATACTGTTACACCAAAGTTCACACATAACAAATATCTCGATAAAGACACGGAATGAATGATGGAATCTGGGATTAATATAAACAATAATGATCTTTTTATTCTTAAAAATCCTCCGACATTTGATTAATCCCATGTATCTTATGGATTTTTAAGGGTGCAAATATATGAACAATTAAGTGCAACTAGATATGGTGCCGCACTATATAAATTAGACTGTGGTAGTTGTTCAGAAGTTACCTATGATGGTTCAACAATAAAAGTATCGAAGTTATATCAGCCGTTGTATGAAAATAATGCTTAGCAAACAACTACAGCTAACAAACAAACAATATGTACTAAAGTAAATAGAGTTAATAATTGTTATTATCTTAATTTTAACTGTAGTCAACGAAAGATAAGTGATAATAATCTTAATGTTTCTAGTGACAGTGATGATATTGCTAACACATTTATTATTTATAGTAAATTTATATATTATATTATATATCATAATATTTTATTAATTGAAGTCATTTGACGGTACATACTGGACCTGAAACGGATTATTTCTTCATGAAGATGGTTTTTCTTGATAAAATCATTTCCTTCTCACCAAAAGGTAAATTGGTTGTATATGGTACAATAAAGCATCATATCGTCCTTGGATCAGTAACAAGTAACAATCATAAAAATTACAAAAAGCTTTTAATGGAAAAAAGTCATTGATAATTGCCATATTAAACCAAATCCAGGTGAATTAAATAAATATCGTTTGCTTATCTATTCACTGGAATGTATCAGTAAGAGCAAAGAAAGCTAGTATTTGGCATAATTGGAAGAAACTACATACTTTTACTTGAAGTACCTCTAGAGGATCAAATCAAATAACATTTGGAGATCTCAAGCCAAACGCGATTGCCTGATTACATGACACTGTAGCATTTTTCGGTTTGTATAAAAATAGAATGATTTCAGATGTAGATATTAATCTACACGATAATGTTCTAAGCAAAAACTGGTACAATATTGACCAAGATGCTAAAACATTAAGTTAATAAAATGTAATTTTATATAAACTATATATGTATATATGACGGTTAATTCTCAAATTTGTTTTGAATTCTTAAAAGGCAATTTTACAGATATAAAAAGATTCTAAAAAGTGCAATGTTTTATCAATTATTAGCATACAGAATACTGGATAAATTATGAATAATTGGTTCTGTTATGGCAGAATAGAATCAAAACGTTGGTTTAATTGAGCTGGGAAATGGTTGTTGTACACATGTATTAGAAAGACTATTTGGTATAATTAAATGTTGTCATTTGCATAGAACATTTCACGATACGTATGGTCATTTCTGTACTAAGTATCTGAAAGGTCGTGGAAATTGTTATATTATATCAGAAAATATAAGGGGTCATTCAAAAAGTACGTAACGCAAAAAAGGGACATTTTAAACCCCCCACCCCCTCATCTAACGGCATGTCACGCTTTAGCTGATACCCCCTCTTTGTTACGTAACGTTTTTTACGTGGACACCCCTCTAAAATAAGGAAAATTACAGCATAGTGCAGGATAGATACATGGTACTAAATGGAACATTAATGACACGCTTTTAACACAACAATATGACTTTTGCTTAATATTAAACAAATAAACTAGAACAAAACAATGCAACCAAGTTCAACAGGTCAGATCAGTAAATAAAACGCAAAAAAAAGTACAAAAAAAACTCAGTCTTCATTTGCGTCAGACCAGATTGGCTCTATATCGTTGGTGTCAATTATTGGAGTACCAAAGTCATTTTCTGCCTCATCCACATTTTTTGAGTTTTCAAGAGCTTCAGTATCAATGTCGTCCATCGCAACCCACTCCATTTCTTGAAAGGCCATTACACACAACAGTTNGGCGTCAGACCAGATTGGCTCTATATCGTTGGTGTCAATTATTGGAGTACCAAAGTCATTTTCTGCCTCATCCACATTTTTTGAGTTTTCAAGAGCTTCAGTATCAATGTCGTCCATCGCAACCCACTCCATTTCTTGAAAGGCCATTACACACAACAGTTCCCGTTGCCGACGGGCAGCAATTCGTAATGGTCGCACTCGCTCGGTTTGATTTTGAGTAGGCCCCTCGTTTATTCTGCAGATACCTCCATGAATTGACTTTGCTTTAAGGGGCGAAAA
This sequence comes from Morbakka virulenta, assembly GCA_003991215.1. Taxonomy (NCBI): domain Eukaryota; kingdom Metazoa; phylum Cnidaria; class Cubozoa; order Carybdeida; family Carukiidae; genus Morbakka; species Morbakka virulenta. The sequence continues at coordinate 1,379,424 of RDPX01000023.1, forward strand.
GTATAAACCACACTTGAAACACACTCGCCTTTTAATCACATCTTGCTTTACAGATGGACAGGAATAATCATATGGTATTCCTTTAGGAAATGTTTTTGCAGCTCGACTGCGTTTCAAGGTGTTTTGCATCAAAATATTCTAAAACAGCGACAAGTAGCATCTTTGTCATCTTTTGCCCATTCAGTTCCGTTCAAGGTGTGAACAATGGGTATAGGTGGTGGCAAAAATCTTTGAAGGACAACTTTCAAGTATGATGATCGAAAACTCGAGCAACAGTTTTTTTCTAAACATTTTACAATTTGCAAAAAAATATTGCGACTGTCACATATGACTTGCTTTCCACTCTTCTGACTTTGTTACCATAACAGCAGGTGCTTCGTCTTTTATAAACTTCGTAACTACAGGGTTACCATCTATCACAAGGCCCGACCAGATTTCAGCTAGCATGCATCCGGCCAATTCAAAGTTTTTCATTTCAAACTCTTTGTCAATCGTCACACCCTTCGCATCAAGATGGTTACCGAATTTATCATGATCCAGGATAACACCAATTAATTCTTTGCTAAGTTTAACCATCCTACGCTCAACACGATTGAATGTACTTCGCCCGGGAGCATTTGTTGCTACAAAAAGCGCATCCAGGTCATTTTCAGCAAAATACTCAATTGAACAGTTTATAGTATTTTCATACCTTGGGTTTTCATCAGGACCGCCATCAACTGTAACTATCATTACCTTTTTCTCTTCGTTATTTTCAGTTTGAAAACTCGATGCGA
>RDPX01000023.1:1381102-1386102 GCA_003991215.1 Morbakka virulenta
TTAAAGTAAAATGTTTTCGAAATTCGAAACAAACACATCACAAATAAACATGCAATGCAATCATCTCATTGAAACATTCCATTTACATTTGAAAGTTGTGATAACAAAAGAAAATTACGTAACGTAAAGAATTTTATTCAAAACAACAGCGTTATGAGAGTTCGCACCAGTTTCTCTTCTTTTCTACTCAATTTAGAGTGATTTCTCGTAGATGTTATTACAATATAATGTAATGATTCACCCTGTCTATCAATATTATATAAATAAATGTTAAAAACCGTGCTTTTAAATTTTTTTTTATGTTACGTAACGTAGTCAGCTTGACACCCCCTACCCCTCGAAATTTTCGTAACGATTAGTCACGAAAAAGACAGACACCCCCCACCCCCTTACCGTTCAAAAAGTACGTAACGACGTACTTTTTGAATCATCTCTAACATATTGTTTTAAGTCATCACCGTTGATTAAACTCATTTCAGATTTATCCTTGACCATATTTAATAGTAAAAATATTAAAGATCACATCTTATAGTATTATCATCATGTACAAATACTTTGAAATAAAATTAATGTTTATCGTCCGTTTTCTGGTTTCCAATATCTGTGGAAGTACCTTTCCTATCCCATTCTATCTTGTTTTCAGTGTTAATTTAAAATAAAATATTTAACAATTTGGATTTCCTATTCTAGCGACTAACAAATACAAGAATCTGGTAAGAAAATACAAGATTTTTGTTGTGATAAACAGGACCTCATTTACGATAATGGTATGATGATGTGTAAAATTTGTGGTGTAGTTGATTGTTTTAATAATGCTAATCAATATATTAACTTTTATGAAAACAGATATAAAATTATTGAATATTCTTTTATATTTTTATTACAAAATCCACACTTATGTTAAACAAATTCAATAATCGCTTAATGAATAAATTAACTACACGAAATCTTCTTAACCTTTCTAGCTATTTTCTTAAACTCTTCTACTCTTGTATATCTTTTAATAATTTTATTGCATTTTGAACTCTTTACACGGATGTTAAAGAGTTCATATATGGATCGCAGTCGTATGTTTTATGATGGTATGAAAATACCATCCAACTATCATGTATCTTATTCTTTTTCAAAAATTATTGATATCCATAAATTATATTTTAAGATATATAATTTTTTTTCCCTTCATAATGATTGTCTAACCAAAAATTAAATAGAGTGTCCATTAAATGATTGACTTCCAAAAAATGATTGTCATTATATGGAAAGTAGTGTAGTAGCTGGGGATGAGAGAATTTTTTATAAATATGCTCTGGTACCCTCAACTACTATATTAGCTGCTTATATTGTTGTGAAGCCGTGAACATTGCTTACACTCTCAAAAGAGATTAGTTTGCATTTGTAACTACTTAGCTTGAACGTAAAAAGTACACTGGAAGCTTATTTTTTGTCCAAATTAGGTTTTTAAAATGTAAAAAAATAGATCAAATATTTCCAGCCAGATTCTTATGTACAGTTTGATTTCTACTGCATTTACTCTAGACCTGTGTTCCAGCAATCTGCTCAAATTTGCAGTAGGGTAATAAGTCTTCGGCACAATGGGGAAGGGAAAGAAGAAGGAAAAAAAACAAGAACAAGTGCTGACAGTGATTCGGTCACTAATCTTTCAATAAAGCTAGTAAGTATTTCGATGCTATAAGAGGGTTCTGTGACAAAGAAACAATTATTTCTTTGTTTTTTATTCTTTTCCACATACAATTACAAATGAAATTATGAACTATAGTTGCCAAATAAGAAACAGATACGTATCTTAAGATAAGAAAAGTTAAATCTTTTTAAACGTCCCATGTAAAACCAGCTGCAGACAGTATTATTTACAGTATTGGCAGCTCATTATGTTTTTCGGGAAGATGGACCTCGTCACCCTTGGAAGACAGTTCATCTAGGGGAAGGAAAACCCTGATTCCAAACCTCCGCTGCCTTGCGGCTATACCCAACCTTTGGAAAGGCTTCAGAAGCAAACCTTGAAGAAAAAATCTGCTACTGCCTTACAGTATATACTCACTAGGTAAAGGCTAGGTCCACAGCTTAAAACTGTGGTTAGCGGCAGGAAGGACATGCAGCTAGAAAACAAAAATGCCAAACAAATAAGATGCGGATCAACTGTAAAATACACATCGGTCGAGGCCGGGGTTACCAACGACTACCATACCCAGTGCTCAGCAGGTTGGATATGGAAAACAGACTACTGTTGTAAGAAAGAGGACGAAAAGGGAGGAATGGAAGCCGCTTGAGAAAATGGTCACTGCAGGGACACTTAATGTAGGAACCCTCACAGGAAAAGGAAGGCAATAGCTTGACTTGTTGAAGAGAAGGAAACAAAATGGAAAAGAAGTAAAGCAAGATCATTAGGCAAAGGGTTCAAGCTGTACTACCATGAGGCTGATAAGAACAAGAATGGCGTAGGAATTATCCTGAGGGAAGAGTGCACCTCGAGTGTACTAGAAGTAGAGAGAACGTCGGACCGAGTCATGAGCATTAAATTGGATGTTAGCGGAGTTCTGTTAAATATTGTTAGTGCCTAAGTTCTGGAGGGAGTCGGATATCGTAGTAATGAGAATACCACATGAAGAGAAAATCNATATACTCACTAGGTAAAGGCTATGTCCACAGCTTAAAACTGTGGTTAGCGGCAGGAAGGACATGCAGCTAGAAAACAAAAATGCCAAACAAATAAGATGCGGATCAACTGTAAAATACACATCGGTCGAGGCCGGGGTTACCAACGACTACCATACCCAGTGCTCAGCAGGTTGGATATGGAAAACAGACTACTGTTGTAAGAAAGAGGACGAAAAGGGAGGAATGGAAGCCGCTTGAGAAAATGGTCACTGCAGGGACACTTAATGTAGGAACCCTCACAGGAAAAGGAAGGCAATAGGTTGACTTGTTGAAGAGAAGGAAACAAAATGGAAAAGAAGTAAAGCAAGAGCATTAGTTAAAGGGTTCAAGCTGTACTACCATGAGACTGATAAGAACAAGAATGGCGTAGGAATTATCCTGAGGGAAGAGTGCACCTCGAGTGTACTAGAAGTAGAGAGAACGTCGGACCGAGTCATGAGCATTAAATTGGATGTTAGCGGAGTTCTATTAGATATTGTTAATGCCTAAGTTCTGGAGGGAGTCGGATATCGTAGTAATGAGAATACTACATGAAGAGAAAATCATCATTGGTGCAGACCTGAACGGCCATGTGGAAAAAAGAAATGTAGGAGATGAACAAGTGTCTGGGAGATGCAGATATGCAAACAGGAATGAGGGTGGGCAAAAAAATAATTGACTTTGCAAAGAGTATTCCCTCAGCAGTCTTAGACACATACCTTAGAAAGAAATTGGAGCAGAGAGTAACATACAGGAGTGGTGGAAGAGCCACGCAGATTGAATTTATCTTATATGGAAGGAGAGATTCGAAAGTAGTTGATTTCAAAGTTCCTGGAGGAGAATGTGTTGTTCAACACAAAGCTGTAATTTGCAAACTCAATATCAAAGTAAAGAAGCATAAAAAAGTGATCCGGACACCGAAAATTAAATGGTGGAGATTAAAGCGGGAAGAGTTCCGGAGAATGCTAAATTGGAAACTACAGGAAATTACAAACTTCAAAGGGAATATCTTGGAGCACTGGCAAGAGAGCACAAACGGGTCTAGGTATGACATCAGAACTTCACCAGAGAAGCAAAGACACCTGGTGGTGGAATGAACCCACTCAAACCAGTATAAAACGAAAGAAACAGACGAAGAAGAGATTGGATCAAAATCGAAATGAACAAGATAAACAACATTCCATATCAGAAGACTTGGAGACAAGATTAGGGAGTCAATACTTCGATGGTACCGGCAAAAAGCAAGGCATGATGCAGATCATGTAGGAAAGAGGGTACTGAGTTATGAAGTACCCTGCAGAAGACGAAGAGGGAGGTCGAGGAAAAGATGGAAGGACGTGATTGACAGAGATATTGAGGCTGTGTGTGACAAACAAAACAGGCTAGAGACGGCTGATCCGCTGTGGCGAAATAGCCGAAAGACAAAGAGTTCTTTAAAGGTTCTTTGATACTGCCAACAGTCAAATATTATTTTTATTGTTAAAGGTTCTCAACAAGACTCTTTAAATGATTGAAAAACCAACATTCTCGACTAATTAAAAGAAGAACGTTTACTCTCAATGGATGAATAAGTAAGTAATAAGTATCATCAAAGATAACAAGGTCAATTTCCGAAAAGAAGAAATAATATAGGTCATAGGGTAGACCGTCGAAAAAACACAAATTTTTCTTAGCGAATGTAGAAAAATTGTCCATCAATAACAACTTTAATCGTGCGATTAGAGAGACTCTAATAGCAAGACAATGTGATCCTGCATCTGTTGTTCAAAGACCATACTACAAACAAGATAGGGCAGTAGTCTCATAGATTGGATCTTTCTCAGGCAATTTTAAAGAAAGAAAAGACAAATGGGCATTTTCAACAAAAAGGAAAGCAAGATTCACAAAGATAATTATTATTGAAGAATTTTTAAAGGATTGAAGAAAACTCTGAAAAAGATTGCAGAATGACAATAACAGGGAAAATATCAGGGGATTATCCATAAAAGAGGTATCTGTAGTAACAGAGGAAGGTATTATGGAAAGGTTATATCATTTAAACAGCGGAATGTAAAGTGTGAACAGGCCATAGTCATCAGGAAAATAATTGTTAACACAAAGACAGAATTTTTGCCCCATTTTTCAAAGCAGTCATCACTCGAAAATTATCCAACAGAGAAAGAATGTTAAATTTAACTTTACTGAAAAGCTTGTTGTGGATTCTCCAAATATCTTCAGAACAAAAAAATTACTTTAAAACAAGAGCCACAAAAAACTAGCATCATAAGCCTCAGCTTCATCAAAGACTCTTTTATAACAATTTTTAGCATCAGTAAACAACCATGTATTAGTTTAAATTTCATTCT
>RDPX01000023.1:1388602-1468411 GCA_003991215.1 Morbakka virulenta
AAATGAACAAATCTGCCAATATCTGAAGCACTTTTATCCTTAGAACAGAGCACAGCTCTTTCAGGAACTCTGGCCAGATTGCAAATGCGGTAGTCCTTAGGATCTACAAAAAATACAACAAAAGTCAGTATTGTTTTTATTACAATCAAAAACCTAACAAAAGTAAAATAGTAAACTTTTATACAATTTTGATAATCGTATTACAACTAATAGTACAACAATTCAAAACTGGAGTTAAATTGTCACAAATATTAAATTTACCATTCCAATATTATCAAGTACTTTTCATGCTAACTGTGCTACTTGGTAACTTATATTATATACATGGTATCAAATAAAAAATTTGATACCACATTCAATATATGAATGGGACACCAGGTGGACATTTTAGAGGTTGGTCTGGACCAGTTGTAGCTCGATGTCTATGGGTGACTAAGTTCTTGGTATACCTGTGAATATTTATTATCTCTTAAATTTAGTTTAAAGTATGAAGTGAAGGTTTTATACTTAAGCTGTTCTATAAAACTTATGATGCATGACACATTCCATTTTGGACAGGAAAATGGAAATAGTATTGCAGGTTGCGAAAAGCAGAATGTATTTGTTTACTTTTAAGCTAAAACATTACCACATAAACATATTGCGATGACTTATTTTGGGTAAAAAGACAAAAGCAGGCTCCACCAAAGTTCTTTTCATCACCTTTGCAAGCCTCAAGAACGTCGCTCCTATCCAGCAACATCGCTTGGAGTGCCTGAATATTTAATACACATTTATAAATACCATATCGCAAAGCAACTGTCCACAGTACCAGAAAAATGTAAGGACTGCGGGGCCTCTACCTGTACTCTTTTTAGCTTAACTAATCTCCAACAAAAATGTGGACCTTTCATCGCTGAAAAAAACCTGGCATACACAATATGTTTACGCTAATGATTTTGCGTGCTTCCGGAAAAAAATCCGATGGGGAATCCTTACAATTTAAAGGCAAAATACCCCGACCATTGGTTACCTTGCAAATAAACACTTACTTTTTTTCTTGTTGTTTGGACATAAAAGTTCGTAACTCTCGTAATCTTTATCGCTCAATAAGGTGGACTGCTTGATGAAAGCAATGTTTCCAGCTCCATCTTTTAGGCACTTCAGTGCCCCGGTGTAGCTGTAATACCTTTCCTTATTTCCCCTCTGGCATTTATTTTGTCCATTTTTATCGCCAATACACAGCTGGCACAATTTATTAACTCCAGACAAGTGTTTGTTATATTTTATATCATTAGCTCCTAATAAAATAAAAAGAAAATAAATCTCTTTCATTGAAGTGTTCTTAACATTTCATCAATTCTCTTAAGTTTCTGGATTACTGTTACGAATGAACAGCCACCTCACAAATCAAAGCTCCAACACTACGACAAACATTGGTGACAAAAGTAAAACACGTTTTCTTTCTCACAAGCAACCGAGTTACCAAGATTTCAGGGTTGATTGGGTTAAAAATAAGCAATTTGCTTAGCAATCTCTAGGTCTAAAATTGACAGTCGGAAATATTGTTGGAAAATGCAGTTCAAAATGCCATGAAAAAGATGATGCGAAACAAGAAAAATCCCAACAAAAAGGAATACAAATTACAAGTCTTATGAAAGTTCTTTATCCTTTGCAAATTTTGGGCTGTGCGACTGGTTTTCTGTAACCCTGGAGCATGTGAACAGCACAGATTAATGGTTCAAATATAGTGTTGGATGGGTAATGTTGTTGCTTCTGCAATGCAAAGGATAGAGGAATGTAACGTCACTGTACCCTGAACACAAGACTAGAATTCAATGATAGAGCACACGAATGAATACTTAATTACCATAATATGCACACAAAAAATTGATTGAATGCCTGAAAACCTTTTTGTCACTTAATAGTCGAGAAATGTTATCTGAACTTATGTAGTCCTAAACCATAGAAATTATTAGGGCAGAAAAATTTTTTAATACATTTAAGCCAATGCATTACACGTGAAAACCATTTAAATAACTACTGCTCCAAATCAACTATCGAACTAAAAATTACGTTTCTTTTGGTCAAAAGACTTTTCGTTGGCACTCGACAGGACCAAGGTCCCAGAATAAAAACACACGTAAAGAGCATTTTAAATTAATACGGAAAACAAAGAGGGGATTGTGAAGGCCAGCAACGTTTGGTGATTGGCTGAGGAAAACAAAGGAGATTGCAGAGAGCTAACTTTTTTTGTGCGACTGCTCAAAACAATTTAAGACCCTAGACAAATTATTTTTGTCTTCAACAATTTAGTAATTAAAGTTAAATATAAATTGCTTCCAATGCCACCAAAAGGAAGGCAGACCCAGCTATACCAAAGCCTTTTGTTTTATCTCCAATTTTTCACTGCATTCGCGTTTCAGCAGTAAGTGCTGTCCTGCAAGAGGATCGCAATCAGCAATTAAACTTATCCTTTGCTCTTTATTATTAATTCGCTTAACCCAAGGATTTTGTCTACAAATGTTAAATAATAACTTTTTTTGAACGTGTTTACGTGTTCGCGTAACTGATAGTAACCGAAATGTAACCTAAAAAACTTAACTTCTAATTCAATCTGTAATTGACTTTCATAAAAATTCCTCTAACAAAGCACAACGTTTACTACTATTAAACTTTAGTTCCTTTGCATGATAGTATATCCCCTTGTAGGATATTATTTATTGGTGGTCCACAAAAACATCTTCAACGGAACATTACCGCATTAGTTGTCCTAATATGCTGTTCCCCTTTTAAGGTTTCCCTTAATACAATTAGCATTTAGGTCCTCTCGTCCTAGACAGGGCATACAACAGCGAGTTAGCGCAAACGGTCACGATCAGGTGCGCGGTTAATAGCATCATCCAACGATTGGTGTCGACTTCAGGTATCTTCTACTTTTGGTGACCTCAAAACTGTAATTTAAAGTTTTGTGAATCATATCGCTAATTCATCAACTAGGCCTCTTTCGCTGCGTTACATCAACTGTGCTGCTGCCCACAACTTCTGGTAAGTTGCCAGGACTACTGCTGGGGGTTGACAAGAAGAACTCGCAGGTTAACAATGGACACAATATGACACTGTCCAAATCATCCTGCTTTTCCCAGAGTCCCGTTTGCGTTACTCAGTAGTCAGTACAAGGAATTTAGATTGACTTTTAAATAGGAGCTTTTTGAAACGCTTGGCATACGTACTCTTTTCAAAATATACTCACTCTACCTTGTCCATCGACTAGGCATTTCGGTAGGTACTTCGCCCAACGTTGAAATAACTAATGTTTTCAGGTGATGGATAAGAGCCCTTTAGTCAAGCAGTCTATGAATTTCTTTGGACTTTTGAAGTATCTTGTCGGATATCTAAGATTTCCTGTTCTTTACTTTGAGTTTCACAGAGATGGTTTTTACAGATGTCTTCTTGCATGCTATTGCAAATTTCTCAAATGTTATTTCGGAAGATTTTTTAAACTGACTTCTGTGGAGCAGTAACCTTATCGCTAAAAGGTCTAATGAAGTTATTACCAACTGTTCAGTCACGTAGTGTAATGTTCGCCAGGCTCCTTTTAACTTGCTCAGACACTACATCTTATTTGAGCAGAGACAATATGGTGATCTGATGCAACACCGTCAAATGAACTGGAGGTTTTAAAATTTTGTGCACTGTTCCTCCACTTGGAATTGATCAAAACCTAACCAGCAGGACCTTGCCTCCTTTTGAAATATGTGACCCCTGTCCTGATACTAATTGGAAGGCATGGGGGATTATTTACATTAAGATATTCTTTCAGCATCGAATTATTTTTATTTGTCCGAGAGTGATATTTTTAAAGCCATAGGGTTGTTTTTCAACGCTGAACAGGTAAACAGCCTCTAATTCCCAAATATTGGTTATTTAGTTGTAATATCTTCCATCTTCATGTATAATTTTTTTTACTTTTGTAAACAGATAAAATAATATTGAAAATTCTGAACTTTATGGACTCAGAGGAAGCCATAGATGTACGAGCTTACATGATAAAGCTCTTACATCTTAAGATAAAATAATAGTTTGTATCTTCACCTAGGGCAATTAATTTGTGTTTGAGATTTTCTTCTGACGTGATTTTGACATAAAAACGTGGCAACTAAAAAAACTTTCTTTTCCTTCATTAATCGAGAATCTCGAAAGTTAGCTGTCCTCTGTCTGTAGGTGATTTTTTAAATGCAACCTAGGACAACACTGTTGGACACACTCTTTATTTGATTTCGTGACGAATGATGCGGTACAAATGTCCCAAAGACTGTCAATTTTTAGTTTTCTAAAGCTAGGTATACACAAGTGGTCGATACTCTCTATTCAAGTGTGAACAATGGCCTGTAATAAAGGGTTTGTATGTTGCCATTGACTGGAATGTTGATGTAAGTAATCTTGCCACTGGTAGAATGAACCAACTTTACAGTTACTCGATTATTACTCAATTAACCGATCTGACACCCTGCGTCACGATATTTTCCAGTTCCCCTCGACAGGCAACTCACGGGTGCTATGCCTTACGAAAAGGTCAACCTGTGATTCTGTCCGTCACTTTTTATTTTTTATTTTTTCCAGCTGATATGTATATCTAGGGGCCATTATCCTATCAGGAACCTAGGGTGCCCGGTGGATGGGAATTGTCATCGCAATTGTTACTCTCACCCAGTTGTAATTTGGCTGATGATAAAAGACCTTGGTCTCGTCAGACCATTTATTGCTACAGACAAAGCTGTGATCGAGTCACTATTTTTGCACGTGGACAACCAAACGATTGCTCTTAACCTGAGAGGGAGGGGTAGCTAAATTCATAGGGCCATTTATAAAAAAGTTGGGATATTTTCATTCAAGGGAAGCAAATACTGGTTTTCTCGTTAGGTTGACGGCAATAGGATTCCACTGTATGTATTACACTGATAATAACAAAAATTTAGTACTTTGCCTTAATACGCAACAGCATTTATTGGTTTTTTGAATAGTGTACTTTGGTAACATAATTTAGGGTTAAGTGCACAATCAGTGTCTTTTATATCATTTAGGTTACGATGTCGCAAAAAGCACTAATGGCAAAAAACAATTGGAAAATTTAATATTTCAACTTCCATTCAAATTTTCAAAAATATTTACCTGGAGCACAGCTGGCCTTAAAAAAGTTCGATACTGATTTATATATGTCACAACCTTCCTTTTCCATTTTGCCAGAGCTCAGTAAAAACCCAACTGGGACTACCCATCCTGAATTCTTCATGACACCAGTATGACAAGACTTTGCCTTACCCTAAAAAATCCAATGGACACAAGAATGTGAGAGAAAGTATAGTAAGTTGAGATACTATCACCTACTTTTTTTACGTTCTTGCATTTTAGAAATTTCTAAGTTTTGTTTAAAATACTACTACACTGTCAAGTGTCAGTATTCATTTTCTTTTGAATTTAGAATCAGTAGTTTCTTACAATTACTTTGTAGGGTATATCTTAATTGTCCTGACGTCTGATAAATGATGTCTCTGCTTTACAATCCTGGAAAACACCAATTGGAAAGAGGTTCAGTTATCCTAATAATGGTAATAAAAAGAATTATCTTTTTTGTGGTTTAGGATTTGCACTCACAATAATATCTACAAGTGATTCCTCTAACGTATTTGTCCTGATCAAGTAGTTGACAAGTAAAAGGAGCATTGCAATTTATTTTAATTTCTTACATCTATCATTTTTCGTGCCTAGATGTTCTCGGTATGGCACTCCCTGGAAAAAAAATACAACAGAGAAGACCAACAATAAGATAGAGATCTGTAGTGAAGGGAAACATGAGGACGAGGGGGAAAAAGGAGGATAAAAGAATCAGGAAAAATTAGCAACAACTATTGGCATCCAGGTCAAGCGTCTAATTAAGTAAGAGTCGGCCGGAAGAATAAAAAGAATATAAACCAAAAGAAAGGGAAATGTGGAAAACCTTGAATATCGAAAAAACATTCAAGGGGAAAACTGACTTCACTTACCTTCAGTGTATCAAACGTGAAAGGAGAGCCTTTCTTGACAACCGCAATGCCATAGTAAGATGTAAAATTATCCGGCAGTCCTTTTCTACTAGCACCCATAATGGGTTTCAATCCAAGACTCTTACCTATAAGGGGGGAAATTATGATATACATTGCATTTATCCTCACCAAAGTGTCTGAAAATAGATCTAATATAGTTCAGTGAAATGAAAGAAGTGCATAAATAGCATTCAACTTGTTATGAAATAGGATGAACAAACTCCTTCATATTAACTCAACACGATCGCCTAACAAAACGATTAAGTACAGTCATATCAGTTAGAAGAATTCTCCTTCAGGATCAATTTTTGTGTACTTTTTATATTGCGATAGATCTCACATATACTGGATGCTGGGGTGGGCTTCTAAAAATTACTAATATATCAACAAGAAGCTTCAATATCGCCAAACTTACGTATACATATTAAGATATACGAGTAAAGAAAAACTTTAACTTTACACAGTACTGAGTTTCATGTTTTCCACAATCTTCAGCTGTATACAATTGTATACAGCTGAAGATTGTGACAGACATGAAACTCTGAGTACTGCAAAGTTAAAGTTTTTCTTACTCGTATATCTGATTATATGATAGCTCCTACATTTTAATGTGGTAGAACACTGTTGCTGATGACATTTCATATTCATTTGTTTATATATATATATATATATATATATATATATATATATATATATATATATATACATACATATATACAATCATACATATGTTGTCTTCTTTGCCTTTTTTTCTTTACGGCTAAGGATTAATTCTTCGGTGATATTTAAATAAATTATCAGTGGTACAAAACTTGAAAATTGCTATCAAACACCGATTTTTTCAAACTTTAATAATAATTTTTAAATGTGATATTTCAAAAGAACTATTTGTGAATCCCCAATCCCCATCCCCGTGTCCCTTCAGCGGATTCTTTTCCTTTAATGTGACATTCCACTGATCTTTCTCTTGACACTTTTTACATAAATTTGCCTCTGCAGCCAATACAACCAATTGATTTACTTTTTCTTTTTATATGTTGAAGTAAACTTACTGTAAATATAAAATGTATTTATCTAGGCATTAATGATCTCTTCTACATATTTTGTACTGGTTCAAAAATGTAACACTTTAAAATATATCATTTGCCTCAAGGGACATTTTTTTATTTTAAAACATTTGTTCGCCTCTTCTTTCAAATAGATTTCCTCCTCTAGGTACCGGTCTTGTAAAATTGCATGGAAACATCTGACCAGCAAATGGTTTGCCCTATGAATACAAACGTAACTACTAACATATTTGGGACCAGTGAAATGGGATTACCTGACTTGCAAGATAAGAAGAGACTTACACGCTACACCAATTAACTAGAGAAAAAAATTTTAAAGTGAATATTGTGGGATTTGATTCCGCAAATTTCTGCTCTCCTGCGAATGTAGTATTTTCTGCTGTTTCCATGCTTACATGAATTAAGTTATGTTTTTAAATGGAAAATCAGTATGTTCTTCCTATGTCTTTTTTTTTAGCCAGTATTAATACTTCTCGGCATACGAATAATCGCTTTAATCTGACGTCGAAAAATACTATTCTCCTTCAGATAACTTTTCTTCATGTAAGACAGTAGCTTAAACTAAATCCTGTACTACAAAGCAATAATTGAAAAAAGCATTTGTCTATATCTTGACTTCTAGTTTAATTTTGAGCTAGATTTGTAATATCTTTCACAAGCAAGTTGTGATTTACCTCTTTTCTTCTTATATACACTCAGAGCAAATCTGATGGACTTTGCTGTTGATGTTTTTTCACCTGTGCTGAAGACGAAGACGAAGCCTAAGCAATATAGGTTCCTTTGTTGGATAACTCCAGAGGAGACTGTTGTTTTTGGTAAAATTCTTCCATCATTTAAAAAAAGAACATTCTCTAATTGCCACATTCTTAGAAATATTCGCCCTCTTTTTCACACACCTATTAACCCCAACTACTTCCCAAGTAACATTTTCTAGCAAACGTAATACATGATGCACTAAACATAAACTTTTCTAAGAACATATGATAGCAGTCAAAAATATGTGTCAAATAAAATGTCAACCACTATTGTAGCTGAAGACACAAGCAATGCAATATTTAATGATTCAAAGGTTACTTTTCAACAAATTATTGACAACTCACAAAATAAAAAAATATCTAATATGTCGACCCTCTTTTTTACTTATAACCCCACACTACGTATATTATTCCCGAAACTACTACGCCCCTCCCTGTTTTGTCATATGACACTCCGTTACTTATAACATTATAGGTTTAAGTAAAGGCAAAGTCGTAGCTTTAAATAGGTTTTTTTGCATTATATCCCTATGTTTAGCTTTAAATAATTCGTACCCCCCCCCCCCCCAACTCGCGCTTCTTTCTCTCTTTCTCTCTCTCTAAATATATATATATATATATATATATATATATATATATATGTGTATGTATGTATGTCACCGTGGTTTGAATTTTACTGATTGAAAAGCCACTTTTTTTAATTAATAAAAAATTAGTTTCATGATGTCTGTTCTCCTGGCAATACAAGTTTTGTACACTGAGTTGGAAGTCCGGAAGTTTAAACCTTCACCAGCACCAGCACCACCCACTACATTTATCAAAGGAGATCAATTAAAACTTAAGTACAGTAATTTGGAGACAAAGACACTGCTTAACTACTTGGTCAGCTTGTTTCCCGATCTAAAGCTTTACTTACACTGACAAAGAAGAATAGACAGGCATAGATAAAGTGCAATTGCTAGGATTGAACATGAAAGAAAGGCACATGTTTTAATTGATCTCCAGACTCCAGGTGGTTCTGACATGTTATGCGGAGAGGTAAAGTGTACGTAGAGAGATGAGTGACGAAATAAAGTATCCAGGGAAAAGGAAGAAGGGAAATAGAAGCAGAGATTTGTAGACACAGCGATGGAGTATGTACATGAAAGAGTAGTAGTTTACAAAACAGGTCGGAGGTACGTCATCTGGCTTTAATATCTGGTCGTCACGAAATTCGAGGGTTAAAGTCGGTGGATAACGAGATAAGTAAGCACGATAGCTACAAGGGTTGTTGTCACCTATTAAAACAGCACATCATTCAATAGCATAATTAATGGCCTACCTAACCAGTAGGCCATTAATCTCTCCTCTAGGTCAAGCATTCAAAACGAAACTTTCTAAAGCCCCACAAGGCGAAAGATGTTATTTAAACATTACACTGTGGAAATCCTATGGCAATGCACCAGAACAGTTCTAAGCGTGAATTACACACTACCTTGCTCTGATATTGAATGTTTATCTTTAATGTCTATTTGAGTTCCATGTATGTTTCCATTATTAACTTGATCTTACGATTTTCAGCATTAAATTACAAACTTTCTTTAACCTTGAGACAAAATGCTTTGGAAACGTCGTGACAATAATAATAGTGGAACGTACAAGTTAATTAAAGTAGCATCAACATGACCTCAAGTCCCAAAGTCCAACCCTTCGTCCTCATCGTTGGAAATGGAAAGAGGTAATGCTGACCAACAGGGCAATGGTAAGCTTTGAGGTGTTAATTACCCATCAGTGGACTACATTGGTTACAGGAATACAAACAATTACAATTACAACAACTGGTAACCGAATTCCAGGAGGAACCTCTTTCAAAGGAATTATGAAGTCGGCTAGTCAGAGTTTCCGGGACACTAGCATCCAAAATCTCCTATCGACAAGGAAGCCTCTTAGACTGGGGACATGGAACATTAGAACTATGTATAAAGGAAAGAGGAGTGCAAATGTGGCTATGGAAATGATAAACTACTATTTGAAGGTACTTGGCCCATGTGAGACATGGTAGACAAATTCAGGTGACGCCAAACTGAGCCCAGGGGAAAACCTAACCTGGATGTTTCCTGACAGGAATACCGAAAACCAGATCGACCACATATAAACTTGGGCATATTTCAGGAGATATCTGATTTAGGCCCGAAACAAAAGAAGAGCAGATGCAGCATCAGATCACCACTTGGTAGTTGGCAAATTTCAGCTCAAGCATGAGAGAGGTACAAACTTCTTTCCGAAAAAGTCAAGTACAAAATAGAGACGCTAAAAGACTGTAAATGTGTAGAACAGTACATGAACAGTAAATGATGCTGAGAAACAGGTATAAGGTTCTGCAGGAGTTTGACTCTAAAGAAATCATAGAGAAAGGGTAGGAGAAGATAAAGGAGACCTGGAAACAACATTCGAGGAAGAACTTGGGAGAAGGGAGAAACAGGACAATTCGTGGATAACAGAGGCAACCTAAGATAAAATGGAGGTGTGGGAAAGGTGAAGGATTTGCTAAACAATGCTAGAACAATAGCCTTTAAGACAAGTTTTCAAATGGAGTTCGGAGAGAAACACCAGAAAGCAGAGCATCAGAAAAGACAATGGTAGTTTTACTTTAGGTCTGGCCACCTAAGCAGGGAAAGCAGCAGGACAGAGGAATATAAAGGAGCAAAACAAAGTGACAGGCAGAATTAGGGCCCCAGTGGAACCAATAAAAGACAAAAATGCTGTTACCAAGGCAACTTTAAAAGGACTGTCAAAACCTTTCCACCTCTGGACCACTTCTGTGAACTTGTTAACAGACAAGCCCCAGCAGAGAGAGCACAGATTGCCCTTGCGAACGACACACAGCTATTACCACTGGATAGCCTCTTTGTAGATGAGGATTGCCATCATATCACTAGAAAAGAGTAAGTCAACAGGACCTGACGGAATTCCAGCACACGCCCCGAAAGTAGATCTTGAACTTGCAGTAACCTTGCTGTGTCTTCTTTTTGAACATGTGTGAGAAGAAGAAGAAAAAATACTAAATGACTAGAAAGAAGGGTACCTATCAAAAAGGGGTATCTGAGTGAATACAGGAACCAAAGAGGAATAATGGTGTGTCGTCTTCAATTTGATCCTCTTGAATAAAAGGAAATAAGTTGTTACTAGGCTCCATGGGGATGAACAGGCAAGGTTTGGAATAGTAAAGCCTTGCACTGATAAGATCACCACTTTGAAAATCATCACATAGCAGTCACTTGAGTGAAACACCTCACAATACATCAACTTTATAGACTTTGCAAAGGACTTTGGCAGCTTAGATACGTAGCACTATGAGATTCTAATGAAATATATTATCACAATCGAAAACATCTATGGATGGATGGCATCCAAAGTTCTCCATGGAGTCACAACGACAGACAAGTTCAACCTACGTACTGGAGTTAAGCAATGCTGTCCACTTTTCCCATTCCTTTTCATTTTTAGCCACTGATTGAATAATAAGGGAGTCAACAGAAAAAGACAAGAGAAATGGCACACAGTGGATTCCTTGCCTCAATTTAGATGATCTAGACTTTGTGAACCTTACTCTCCTATCACACCATCAAATTTAAGACAAAACCTCAATCCTAAAAGCCACTGCATCAAAAATTAGGTCTCAGCATAAACAAGACAAAGACCAAGTTCGTGAAGGTCAACACGGGAAGTACCGGGAGGATAAGGTTGGAGAAGGGCAGAGAAGATAGAGTCATTCAATTATCTAAGGAGTGCTATTGATGATAAAGGTTGAGCCCAAAAGGACATCAATACCAGAATAGGCAAGGTAACGACAGCATTCTGTCTTTTTAACAAAATCTGGAGGGCAACAGAAATGCCTATCAACACCAACGTCCGAATCTTTAACTCCACTGTGTTGTATGGGGCTTGGAAGACTTGGTACACGAGAAAAAACCCAGATAGACAAGCCTAATCCTTTATCAACAAATGCCTCCGCAGAATCATCAGGATATGGTGGCAAAACCATACCAGTGATCCTGACCTATGAGAACGCACAGGTCAGCTTCCCCCTCCACCCTGGATCAGAAAAAGAAAATGGACCTGAATCGGGTACATACTGCAAAAAGACCAGGATCTTCGTACCTACTAAACAAAGAATCATTACGTAAGAGTGTTAGGATGGAGGGGAAGAGAGTTGATTCCACCTTGTTTTCAGGAGAATAGTTGGCATGGGCACTGATACATGCAGAATATGGAGATGATTTATATGAGTTATGGTTACGATAATAACCTCTAACCTCTCAATATTTAGCCTTTGTTGAATCATAATGACTCATGTACAAAAAGTACAAACACAATAACATCCAACCTCTGCAGCAATATTTTGTCAAACATGATATAAGAGTACACTCTCAAATAAACATTAATTAGAAACTGTAACAGGTTTTTTAAAACAATACTGTAATGTTAGTTGCAATCCTTTAAAAAATCCACTTTACCCTTCTCTAAAATATCTCTTCCACTGAAACTGGCAAGGTCAGCTTTGTTGGTTGCTAGAGCCAAACCACAGTTGGGAGCTTTGACACAGCTCAAAGAGTTATCACCAAGTGCTTTGACCCACTCTTTACATTTCGTTTCTTGCGGTGAATCTGTAACACACCATCTAACAGTAGTTGCTAAATATAAAATGTAAATTAAGTCATGCTAGTACATGTTCAAACTATTATTCAATACATATAATAGATAATGTATCATATATATATATATATATATGATCAACTAATAAACAGCTGTCCAATAGTGTTGACCATGTCCCCACAAGCATATAATTAAAATTTGATATCACGCCTAAAATTGGTAATTGTATTTCCTTAAAGATTTTCTTAAACTCTTAGACAAAAATAGTGCTGAATAAATAGGGATCATTAATTATAAATAATGGAGGAGCCGTGGCTTAATGGTTAGTGCACTGCACAGTAACCAAGAGTTCAGGGTTCGATTCCCCGAGCTGTCGAGGAGAATTTGGAACTTTGCGAAAAGAAAAAGCCGTTGGTTGGCGTCAGGAAGGGCATCCGGCCAAGGAATTCCTCACTGCCAAATCAAAGTCCCTCTGAAGGGCACCGTCTGAGCCCCAATTGCTGGGGGAAAATGACGTTAAAACTAAAAAAAAAAATATATTAATTGTAAGTAATGGTAAAATTTCATTTCACGATTTCCAGTTGTGAAAACCAGCTCCAAAAGCAAACACTGCAAGTGTTTGGTTATTGTTTGTAAAGTTTCCCCCTCGATGGAACTATCTACTCCATCTCTGTTTGTTCCACAGAAAGCAAGTTTTTTTTACTAAAATTGATTAAATTCAGGTCAAATATTACAAACAACCTGTACTAGTACATTGACTATTGTTCCCGAGGTTAGCAATAAAAATAGACGGTGGAATGGTCCAGAAAGCATCACATCAAAATAAACAAAAGATAATCTTTAATTCTCCAAACCACTACGTCACTTGAAATCCAACTGTTAAAGTCATACTGATAGAAAACGGTACAGTCCATATTTCTCTGGTTTCAAAAATTTAGACCACTTGTGTAAAAAATTCAGTGAATTGTCTTATCCTTAGTGAATATGTTTTTCAAGCTAAGATCTATTTAAGTGTCGGATCTGCTAATGAAACTACGAAAACTCTAGCTGAAGGACCTCCAGTCCCAAAATAGCTCAGACGCAATCTTTTCACCAAAATAAGGATATTTACAGGTTGAAAGAGCTAGTGGGTTGCAATTTCATATAGCCTCAAAATGTCCTTGTAATTGGTCAACTTTCAAATTTTCTCTTGGGCTTGAAATACCCTAATCTTCTCATTCGTTCAGTCGCTGGTGCAAAGCTTAATAGTTCTTTAGGTTAGATTAGTTTAAACCATAAAATGACATTTCAATTCTCAGTTCCACAAAACCCAACCTCCCCTTGGTGCAGAGTGGGCAACTGGTCGCCGGCTAACGAAGGCTCTGGTCGTAACCAGAATATGCCCAGCAAGCCACTGGACAAGCATAAATCGCTACAAATACTTTTGAAAAGTACAAATAAACAGACCGACAAACAGGAAATCGACTCGGAAACGAAATGGACTAGGCACTGGAATAATTAAAATTGGCACAATGAACGGCAAAGAAGAAATTGTTATAGTGATTACACATAATTGGACTATCAGAAACCAGGGAAAAGAAAAATCGACGACCAGATTTACAAAATAATGACATCTTTACGGGACTTGACGAGTCCTCAGGGAGACACGGTGTAGCAATTGTTGTGAACAACTTGGAAAGTACATCACACATATTGAACAGGTCTCTAACAGAATTCCAAAAATATGCATCAAAGCAAGGGCGCAGAAACTGGCTATTTTACAAGTTTACGCCCCACAAGGAAAAGCCAAGAGAAGAGAAAGAACAGTTTTATGAATTACTACAGAACATGAGAGATAGCTGTAATGCTGATGAGGAGATCGTAATTTACGTGATCTGAATGCACACGTTGGCACCAAAAGGGAAGGATATGAAAAGTGCATGGGACATTTTGGAGTAGGCGAAGAATGAAAAAGGCTCTCGCTTGCTTGATTTCTGCAGCAAAAATAGCATGAACGTAATGGGCACTTATTTTGAACACCAAGACTGGTTACAGATGTGCCTGGTATTGATGAAATAGTGAACAACAAACGTACACATAAAAAGAGTTGACAGATCTGTTTCTAACAACAAATTATACATCTGTAAATGATGTCAAGGCAATACCATCGAAATCTTTGGATACGGACTATCGTCTTGTTTTCCTGAAAACCAGAATAGAAGCATTGAAAGTAAGAGCTATACTCAAAGTGAAACAGATAAACAGTAGAAAAATGCGAGTCGAACAGAAACAAAGAAAGTTTTCGGAAAAACGTGTAAAAGCCACATGGAAACATGGGATGGACAGGGGGATTTAGAATCAGAATGGAAAAACATAGAAATATCAAGTTAGCTATCGAAGACTCCATTGGTCATATATATAGAACTTCTCCGAAAAGAAAAGAACACCTTGGTGGAGCGAATATGTTCCTGAAACAGTCAAGATGAAAGTGACGGCTTTCTGAGAATTGATGAAATATCGAACACCTGAATATGGAGAGATGTAAACTAAGGCTAGAAGCAGGAGTATTTCCATCAAAAGAGAAGCTAAGCGTGAAGCCTGGGAAAATCCCTGTTGAACATCGAGCAAGATCTGCAGAGGAATAAAATGCTCATTTACCACCTAGCGAAGACATCCAGAAAGGGCAACACCGAAAATGTATACAACATAAAGGATCAAGATAGTGACTAACTTTTAACTGTTCAAGCTGACATAGACTCTACTTGGATCCGATGTTACTGTAATCTACTCAAACCTAGCGGACACTTGCAATTGTAGCATGAAAAAATCAAGTGGTACTGCTCTGAAGTCGCAGATGAAGCTAGTAGAAATACCATCGAAGAAATTGAAGTTGAAGAAGTACTAATATCAGCAAATCATGGCAAGGTTTCAGCCACAGCTTTACTAACTAATGACCTGTACAGATAGGGTACACCACTCACTACAGCATGCCTCATTAAAATCTTCAAACTTACTTATAACAACAGAAAAGTTCCAGCTGAATGGGATAAAATCATAATCTGTTCAATTTACAAGAACAAAGGCGAGAAACTGAAATGTAAAAACTACAGAGGGGTATCATTGTTGAATCATGTGACCAAGTTGTATGTGACTATTCTTGAGAGCCAAGTCAGGACGAATGTAGAAGACAAGCTTAGGCCATGGCAACATGGGCTTCGACAGGGGAGAGGTACCGTTGATATGCTTTTCACCCTCAGAAGAAGCAAGGAAAGGACAAAAACTGGGAGTTCACTAGACCACTGTACAATTGCTCTCTTAGATTTTTAGGAGAAGTTCGATCCAGTGCCAAAGAAAGATCTTTGGGAAGCAATGGAAAGGTATGATATACCAACACATCTACTCAGAGAAATAATCAGTCTATGTGAACATAATCAGAACAAGGCGGCCACCGAAAGTGATGAAGAGATGTGGTTTGACACAACATCAGGCGTCCGACAAGGAAGTGTACCCTCGTCACTTCTTTCATTCTGTATCTTCACATGGCAATCAAAAAAGTAGCAGAAAATCAACCAGATATGAACATATTAGCTTACGCAGTTGACATCGCATAACCAGCTTAAAGAAAAGAAGAACTACAGGCTAAAAGGTTGAAATAGGATAACACTTTCTCCAAATATGGTCTACAACTCGAAAAGAATATTGAAGTGTTGGTCTTGAGTCGCTTACTGTCAACTGCAGGATAATACTATCTGACGTTGCATTAAACCAAGTAATAACTTTCAAATATCTTGGGAGTGTCGTGGGTGACAATGGTCTGATAGACATAGAAATCACACGGAGACTCAGTCAATTCTCAAAGAATGTTGGTGTCTCTACCGATTACTTAAGGAAAAGAATCTGCCTCAAAATGTCAAGAAAACTATACACACTGGAATACTGCAACCTATCCTTCTATATGGCGCAGAAATATGGACAATCAGAAAGAGAAACATGTCACGAATAACAGCAGCAGACATGCGAATGGTACGTTTTATACAAGGTGAAACTTGTAAGGATAAGAAACGTAATGTTGATCTCTAAAACAGTTGATCTCTAAAACAGTTGATCTCTAAAACAGTTGATCTCTAAAACAGTTGCGGTATTTTCTGATAGCAAAAGTTGCTGCGAAAAATTTATTGGAAAAAATGGTTTATCTTTTGCGTAAAAATGTCTGTGTGTCGGAAAGATCCAAAGATGGTGGTTTCAAAATTCGTCACCTACGTATTGAGAATACGAAGATTACGCTTACAATATAAGTACGGATGGGTAGTGGAAATGCTATGGACAACACTCCTGTTTGGCAGCACAACGTTTCATCTATCTTAATACTTTCAAGTTAACTGGAAATTAAATATCTTTAATAGCGCAAGGAATTGAAAAAAAATTAAATCATTCAATGTGTTTAAAGGAGCCATGCGAGATGTGGAAAAGCTGAGTAAAGGATATCATGAAAAATGTGTAGTTGTCCTGTCATTAAATGGTTGGATGAATTCAGAATTAAGAATCCATTAGACTGAAAAAGTCCTTGGCAGCTTTTTGTTCGCATAACGGTTATTTGCCCTGGGATACATATGAATGCCACATTGAAGATTCTGTCATTCTGTCTTTTCAGAACAAAAAAACTGTATGCAGTGTTAGTACTGTATTCTGAATAAGCCATTTATAAAGCATTGTGCCGAGTTTTATGGTGAATGGCTGTCAACTGTTGACTTGCTCTATGCAATTGACAATGTAAATCCAAAGGTACCTACGAGAAAAGAAGTAGTTTAATGAATATTTAAACCCTGGAGCAGAGCAAGTTAATTAATTATACAAATTCCTTTTGTCTCTTATGCTTAAACATCCGTCACGCATGGGAGTCAAGACAACTAAATTATCTGCTTCAAAGATGGCCATTCTTGTAGTGAAGTTCGGTCGATGCTGGATCATATGAGTTCAACGGAGTCAAATCTGTTTATGGCCGATAAGGAGAATAGAATGGCTGCATGTCCCGAAAATTTGAATGTGGACGAAGAGTCGAAGAAAGACGAAGGCATTGGCATTATCATTTTGTAGTTTATTACAGTTGTTTCCAAATACACAGCATTAAATAACAGAAAATTATGTTTATTTCTTCCACGTTTCCATAAGCACTTCTCTTAAAATTGGAATGAATCAAGTGTATAATCCCTGTTTGCATCACTTTTTTTGCTTTACTTTACTGGATAATACACAATATTTACGTTTTGTAATAATATGAATAGGTATTGGCTACAGTCAATTTAATAACGTCCCCTCAATTAAGCACCCTTTTGAAAGGCAATTAATTGATTAATTATGCGTCCGGGAGCTTAATCTAAGCATTACGATATTCATAATAGTGACTTGTATATGGCGACTGACACCCCTTTTCACAGATTTAACGAATTTCTCGAGAAGACCTTTCCAGTTCCTCCAGGTGAAAAGAATAACCTGAAAGTACTGAAAATATCAATAGAAAAGATGCAGTGTAGCAGCTGTCTCCAGCTTCAACGAGGAATCGAATTTAATTCTCTGAGTGGGTTGAAAAGACAAGTAATTTTTTATCAACAGAGAGAAAACAGTGAATTCTAAAGGACAAAGTTAAAAGCCGAGTGAAACACTTAAAATTTGACTGCACCTGTCTTAATGTACCCCTGCCAGGGATATCCATAAATGTAACCAGGGCTTTTTATTTCTCTCGTTCTTTGCATTGAAACAAAGTATAATTTTAATTCCCATTTGAATTGTTTTGTACAAATCGCATATTCTCGGTGCAGTTCTTGTTTTTCAGTTGTTGTCAATAAAAAATAACAGAAATGTAATACGAAACCAACTCATGTGGATCGAATTACATGAGGAAAACCAGTTTTTTAAATCAAATTTGGCAAGCAAGGATTACCTTCTACCCAGCCTTTTTTAGGTAGGCCTATTTATATTTCAATAGAAAATAACCCTCATCCTAAAATCAGCCCTGTACCCCTTAAATTATACCTAACTTTTTCCATCTCTATCACAACGTTATTAATGCATGACCATAACACGAAGATTAAATTTTATTTTCATGTAATCCTAGAGTTGTCATATCACACCATCCTTTTCATCACGTTTTGACCTGCAGCTGTTCAGGTTCCGTAGGAAGTTTCTTCGAAATTGTTTTAAGTTTGGTTCCTAGTTGGTGTAATATTAAACATTTAGATATCAGTACCGTTTTATTTCATAAAATTTGTGCAAGGTAAAGCACATAGGAATGTATAAAATAAAGATTCTAATTTTATTATACAATTTACTGTATCAAAACTGAAATGTGGTATTGCTTTTTGAATTTAATGATTACAAAGTAATTTTTTGCTTTTAATTTTCCCTCTGCAGCGAGGAAAGAAAATCTTAATTGACGCGAGATAACTGAACAGGTGTTGGAATGCATTTAACATAAATACCGATATGATGAACAAATGAAGAGCAAATTTCCTCCTATCACATTTCGTAAATTAATTGGTTTACAATTAATCGTACGGCATTGACGGATATTATACACACAATTTTACCTCCTGGAGCTTTGAGGGATGGGGGGGGGATCTTATGTCTGGGTGTGGCTTTATTTAGTACATCTTAGACATAACTATGGTGCTTTAAATACTTGTGTTACACCACTCACGATCAAAGAAACATGGGTGAACTGGCCTCTGTCGTTTTCTTTTCTTGATATTTTTTAACAAATGAGTTGCAAGTTTACCAATTAATTCACCCATACCATATGCAAATAGTGAGACCCCTCGGAATTGGAAAATAGTACTATTAATCATATGATTATTCGTCAAAGCTACGGAAAGTCAGTGAGGTGAAGTCTTCAAAACAAGTCGATTATTTCCAGCACAATCTATTCACGCAGCACTGTTCAAAAACAGGGGTGACTTAGCCTTCAATCAAAATTTCAAAATGAATATGTACATACCATTTGAAGTACCAAGTACTATGGTTATACCAGCAATAAGACCCAGCACATTCAACCTTTTAACAGCCATTGCTATAGCGTGCGACATCAACCGTTGTAATACAACATCTAATCTCTGTAAGCAGGAAGTGGTGTTGGGAACCAAAATGCAGAAGCAGCCCTTATTTGGAGCTCATTCTAATAATGGGAACGATTATCATTGGCTGGTATCAAGTGAGGGGTGACAAAGTTGAATTTTCAAACTGTTGAAAGTGTGTCTTTCATGCGCAACGTAACGTCTTGAATGATTTCCAGTGTTACTCAAGTATGCTTGAGTAACACGAGAAACTTAAGTCAGTAAATTAGAATCAAGGGATTCTCGGAAAGTCGACGATATAATTTCTCGTGTTTCTCGTGTTTTAAAGCAGTGAATTAAAATTCAGCTGGAAGCTGGAATAATTAGCAGAAAATCATGTCATCACGAAGATGTCTAAAGGGATATCAAAAACTGAAATGAAAAGGTTTATTAATTTTCTCCCAGGGCCCGNATTATTTCCAGCACAATCTATTCACGCAGCACTGTTCAAAAACAGGGGTGACTTAGCCTTCAATCAAAATTTCAAAATGAATATGTACATACCATTTGAAGTACCAAGTACTATGGTTATACCAGCAATAAGACCCAGCACATTCAACCTTTTAACAGCCATTGCTATAGCGTGCGACATCAACCGTTGTAATACAACATCTAATCTCTGTAAGCAGGAAGTGGTGTTGGGAACCAAAATGCAGAAGCAGCCCTTATTTGGAGCTCATTCTAATAATGGGAACGATTATCATTGGCTGGTATCAAGTGAGGGGTGACAAAGTTGAATTTTCAAACTGTTGAAAGTGTGTCTTTCATGCGCAACGTAACGTCTTGAATGATTTCCAGTGTTACTCAAGTATGCTTGAGTAACACGAGAAACTTAAGTCAGTAAATTAGAATCAAGGGATTCTCGGAAAGTCGACGATATAATTTCTCGTGTTTCTCGTGTTTTAAAGCAGTGAATTAAAATTCAGCTGGAAGCTGGAATAATTAGCAGAAAATCATGTCATCACGAAGATGTCTAAAGGGATATCAAAAACTGAAATGAAAAGGTTTATTAATTTTCTCCCAGGGCCCGCAACACGAATTTTCCATTAGTGGGGTGGGGGGGCGAATTACCTTGGTGGCCAAACTTAGTTTAGTGATCCTCAAAGGCAGCACCGCAAAACTAACACTGTAAAAGACGTATCTCAATGTGATCAAGGAAGAAAAATGGGAAAAGTCAAATAACATCAATAAACGTTTGCTATCTTCGAAAGACGAAATAACCTATACAAGGTACAAATACTGTAAAAACCTGATCCAAAATATGTTCAAATAACATAACCTAGAAAACAAACTATGAACGTAAATCATTCTCTGTAAAAGCACCAAATTTTCCTTACCTGTTAGATCGTCCGTCTACAAAATCATTTGAGATATCAATTACGAACAATTCATCAAGAATTTCCTTGTGCGTATTTAAGATAGAAAGAGAACTAACCTCTTTTGAGACATCGTTGAGCGCAGCCATGTTTTCCATCTTAGACCCATGGAGAATGAGGGCTCGCGTGTTACTGATGTTCCGCCACATGTTAACACCAACCTAACGATCGTAAAAATATTACCAATTAGTTGTCGGTGATGTTCGGGTACCAATTGCAAGTTTCTCACGGTGTCGTCGAAGTTGCAGGGTGACTATTGTTGAAAGATTGTTGGAAGCGAATCAAGCTCTGATTTCAAATCGAAGTCGCCAGCATACACTTCTAAAACTCGATTTAATTCATCTCCGTAATTTTCTTTCGAAATAGCTTTAAGTAAATGTTGCTCCACGTTAGAAAAATTTTGATAGCCTGGCTGATTAAACCTATCTTTGATGGCGTTGATAATGGCATCTAAAGCTTCGAAATAGATTTATATAAAGTAATCAGCAGGAGTATCTGGATGGAAACTTTCTTTACCACCTTTATAGCCTTCCACAATGGTTAAAATAGAATAATCTGGCCGTTTCCTTTTCCTTGCAAGTGATGGCTCCTCAAGTGAATTCATCTTCCTCGCAGCTTTTTTGACAACTTCGAAAAAAGAAAGAAAATCTTTTTCGTTCCTCATTCCCTGCATCGTTTTGATGTTACCTCGGACAAATTGATTCCACTAAGTCCTGAATTTTTTTCCCTTTGAAGTGTCTCAGATAGGTTATCTGTCATTCCATACAATCTTTGGCTTAAACGTAGACCAAAATAAAAAGAGAATGATGTCATCTGGTTTTGGCATCCGATAATACGCGATTTTATCTCCAAGTCTAATGTCTCTGTTAAACATTCACTCAATAACTTCAGCAAAGGTTTGTAATTGTCAATTACTTTTTGAAAGCATGTAGCACGAACTGTCCAGCGAGCAGCAGATAATTTATTTAATTTTCCTGGACCAAAATCATTTTCTGGTGTTATATATTTGTATATTTACGCAATGACGTAATGTTTTCATCCGCCATTATGAATATGAAACAACAACGTGCTCGGACGAACAATAGAGACAGTTTTTGTGTAGGACAGAGCACAGAACGGGTTGTCTAAGGAAAGAAGTTATTATCAAGAAAAACACCTTCTAGTGTCTCTTTTATTGTATGTAATATCTGGCAACTCGCATTCAATGTTCTATCTTTCGCAAGAGTTTCTCCTGTTTTGGAGAATATTTGACGAGGATACAAATTTCTCCAACTGTACCCACCGTATCCTTGAGAATTCTACAATCATTTGTTAAAGACTTTACGGCGAGGCTCAATGAATAGCCTTGACAATGCGTTACAACCACTTTTGGTTTTTCGCATGACTGTTTTGTTGCAACCCCTGAACGTTTCCCTAACATGTTGCTGGCACCATCATACGTTTGCCCGCGGAAATCTGACAAACTTAAATTAAATCTGACCAAAACATCTTTGACAGTATTCACCATTGTGGAGCTTCGAATGTCATCAATCTCATAAAATCCAAGAAAGTCTTCGTTGACATTTAACTTCTCATTAACTGTTCTTATATTGAACGACAGCTACTTCAGATTTGTAATATCAGTATGTTCGTCAAGAATCAAAGCGAAGTATCGGCATTCCTATTTGTCCTCTTTCTTGTCAAGCAACACATGAGATGCCATTATATGCAGGATTTCGTTGTGAATGTAATGATGGGTGTACTTATATCCTGTACTGCCATCCAGGTACTTTATAATGTTTTTATCTTTTGTTGCAAGTAGGCGTAACAATTGGGTTAAATTATCATTTTCGTCATTGCCTTGAAGGGGAATTCCTTGATGTGACAAGTATCTCAAACACTTGATGACGTCCAACAAATATTCGCATTTAGCTACCTTTATATGCACGGTATTTTTGTCAATTATTTCACCAATGTCCTCGCACTCTGGAATAACTAAATGGTATGAAGCTGCAATACAGTGAAAAGCAGTGGCTTGGTGCTCTGCAAAGCATTTTGGAACCTTTTTCCAACTTGAAAACCCTTTGGTGATGTAAGCCGCCTCTTTCTTTCCTTGATCTCGAAGACTCCCTTTACTTTCTTGAGTTCGGCAATAGTGGCAAAATACAGAATCGTTTCTAAACGTAAAAAAAGAAATTGTAAATACCCTTCAATGGTGTGGCCGGCGATTTTCTTGGCAAAGAAACCTAATCTAGGGTTCCCAGTCCGCAACTGTCATGGCGGCATCATTTTTTAGCCACGGTCATTAGAACGAAATTGAGTGAGGTTCATTCACATCTATCTACCTTGCATCTGCTAGGGATCCCCTCCGGGTTAAATTCCAATTTCGTTTATCACCCAAAAAATATATCTTCCACATTTTCATCCATACCTTCCAAGCTTTGTCAAACTAAGAAATATGATTTATTCAATAGCTTTGTCTCAAAGAGTAGTGCGAGAAAATGGGGTAATTTGTCACTAATGACTGAAGCAATGCAGAGATACGGAAGTGTATGTACATATTTCCGCTATTGTGTGCAAGTGTACAGGCAGTGTCTGTCAGTATGGGACAAGTGAATGGTCTATCAATGTTTGTCCAAATGTGTGTATGTTCGATGTATGCAAGTATATGGATATGCGTCTGTCAGTCTTGTTTTGCTGGGCTTGACTTTTGATTTCAAATTTCAAGATAAAGTTGTTTAGTTCACCGCGTGTGATTGCGGTAAACTAAAAGAACCTGAAAGTAATATTCATTTTTTTGCGCCATTCCCGTTTGTTTCATCATCAACATCAAATTTTATGTGGAGATATATTTTTTGATTCAAACATAAACCTTTCAATTGTACCAAGAAAGGATTTTGTCCGATTGCTACTACATGGTGATCAAACTTCATCTGACAGTGAATAGTAAAATTCTTTGGAACTTAAAAAATTTATTGATTCAACTGAAAGGCTCTCTATGTTTATTTAGCTTCCTTACTCTCCACACGTACTAGGTCCGACACCGATCACCAAAAGCTACAGGGGCATCAGAAAAAAAAGCACAAACAGTAAAACAATGTAGAAAAACTTAAAAATCTGTTAACTCACTTTGTGTCGTAATGCAACCATGGATATTGCTCAAACCAATGATGGTGACAGGAACGTGTTCTAGTACCTGCTTTCGTTTTTTGAAAAGAAAAGTTTGAAGGTGGTCGAAATCGTTCATAACTTATTTGCTGTTCAACGCTATTTTCTTCTTGCTCTACACTGGCCTGTTGTTTTGATGAGGATGGCTCTTCACTTAGGCTGGATGTTATTTATTCTTCCACATTAGCTTTTTCTTCTTCTCATACATTATTTTCTTCATTTTGTCTTTTATTACTTCGTTTAAAAAAATCTGTTAACGCTTTGTACTCATTTTCTGTTAATGTTAACATTTTCTTTCAGCCCGCGTGCTTCAACATCTAACTCCGAATCCACAGTGAAATGCAAACAAAAACGTCTCCCAAACAATAGGTATCATGCTTGGCGTCCCACAGTGAAATGCAAACAGATGTTTTTCTGAAACAACAGCTATTATGCACTGCGTTCCATTCTCCTTCTTCTTCTTCTTCTTGCGGTCTTGTTCCATCGCTAGGACGGGTCGCTGCTTGACACAGTCTGCGCCATTTTCCGCGCTCCTTGTAGTCCTCCGGATTCGCTCCAACTTACCTCATGTCCTCCCTTACAACATCTCTCCATATCAGCTTCTGCCTGCTTCTGCTCCTTTTTCCCTGAACTGCCTCCTGCCATGCTTGTTTTAATGGGTTCTCCTGATTCCTCCTCATAACATGCCCATACCACTTTAACCTTGCTTCTCTGATCTTCCTGAACAAACCTTCGAATGTCGTCGTTGGTCCGGTGGTCCAGAAGTGATGTATCACATATCCACCTCAACATTTTCATCTCTGTCATCCCATGGGCCCTTTCCTCTGCCTTTCTTAATGCCGCTGTCTCTAATCCATACATTAATACATGTCGTATGACTGCTGTGTAGATCTTGGTCTTCAACTTCAGAGGCATCTTTCTATCACAATCTACCCCACTAACGTCTCTTCACTTTCTCCATGCTCTGCTAATCCTGGCATCTATTTCTTCTCGACATCCACCCTGCTCGGATATAACTGAGACAAGGTAGCAAAATCTTCCCACTTGGTTGATTTCTACATTCTTTGTGCCTTTAGTGCACACAACTTGTCTTGCTTTGCTTGCCACCATTACTTCCGTCTTCTTGCTGTTGACTTTCAGTCCATTCTTTTCAAGTTCTTCCTGCCACCGTTGAACCCTTTGCTCCAGCTCTTCCTTGCTCTTGGCTGTAATAGCGACTTCATAAGCGTATAGGATTTCTTCGGGGATGCCGGTTCTTGCCGCCGCACTGACAGTATCCATTACCATGACAAATAGGAAGGGGCTTAAGGCTGAACCTTAATGGAGCCTAACTCCAATCTCAAATGGCTCTGTACTTTCGCATTGTATGGATGTAGTGCAGTTATGGTCGAGGCTTTGGATTGTGCCTACTATCTTCTCCGTTACTCCTCTCTTCCTCAAACACCAATATACTACTTCTCTTGGTAATCTATCGTATGCCTTCTCCAGGTCAACAAAGCAGAGATAGGTTGTTTCGTTACCTTCCAACGCTTTCTCCAGCTTTTGTCTCGTGATGAAGATGGCATCTGTTGTCCCTTTTCCTGGCATAAACCCAAACTGCATCTGATCTATTGCTACTTGACTTTTCAGTCTCTGGTCAATAACTTTCTCATATATATTCACTGCGTGTTCCAACAGTTTTATTCCTCTGTAGTTGTTACATATCATGATGTCACCCTTCTGTTTGTATATTAGTATGAGCCAACTCTGACGCCAGTCCTCATGGATGCTGTCCTTCTGAAGCAGGTTGAACACTCTGTCAGCCATTCTACCTCTTTCTCAACAAGGGCTTTGAACATTTCAATTGAAACTTCACTTGGGCCTGCAGGTTTTCCTGTTTTCATCTTTCTCATGGTATCTTTTACTTTCTCTGTAGTAAACTTAGGTTCTGAACCTTCCACAGTGTGCACCTCTTCTAACTCTTCCCTGTCGTTTTCCGTGTTTGAAAGACTATGGAAATATTCCTTCCATCTCCCTTTGATATAATAGTCATCAGACAGTGTCTTGCCATCCTTGTCCTTGATTAGACTAACGTCACCTAGGTCTCCTTTTGCTCTATACCGTGCTCTAGCAACCCTGAACACTTTCTTCTGTCCCACAGCGGTTTCTCTACAACTCTCAGCTTTTGCTCGCGCAACAGCCCTCTTTGCTTCTCTCTTGCATGTTTTGTAGGCTTGGACAGATTCAGCTGTCTGGATTCGTCTCAATGTTTTATATGCCTCCTTCTTTTCTTTAATAGCAATCTGAACCGCTTCTGTCCACCACCCCTTACCTTGCTCTGTTGGTTTCATTTTATTTTTCCTTCCGCATATTATAGTGGCCTCCTGGATGAGAATAAATTTCATCTTTCTCCATTCCTCCTCTCCGCTGCCCGTTTCTCTTTCTTGTTCCCCTCTCTGAAGCACGGACGTTTTGAATGTTTCCGCCTATGTTACATCCTTCAACTTCCATAATTTCAGTTTCCCTGGCCTCCAATTTTCCTGGACTCTTCTTTCTACGAACCTTTAAGTCCATTACTACTAGGCGGTGTTGACCCACTACGGGCTCACCAGGTGTCACTTTACAATCACTAACCTCCTTCCGATTTCTACATCTGACTACGAGGTAGTCAATCTGGCTGCTGTTCCCTCCACTACTGTAGGTAATCTTGTGTTCGTCTTTCTTCTGGAACCCTGTGTTGGCAATGAAAAGACCACGTGACTCTGCCGTTTCCAAAATCTTCCTTCCTACTGCATTCTGGACCCCATATCCCTGTCCACCGTGGTACTATTAGAAACCTGTTCCATCTCTTCCCACATGACCATTGAGGTCTGCTCCAATTATGACTCTCTCTGCACTCGGAATGCCTCTCACAACATCGGCCAGTTCCGTCAAGAAGGTCTCTTTCTCATTATCCGTGCAACCCAATTGTGGAGCATATGCGCTCACCACGCTGACCATTCCTTCTTCTGTGGTAATCTTCACACATATTACTCTTTTTACCTCTACTACATTGGCTTTGATATCTTCGCTTACAATTATTCCTACTCCATTCCTCCATTTTTCAACCCCATAGTAAATCAGTTTGAATCCTTCACCAATCTTCCTTGATCTATCACCTTTCCATTTAGTCTCTTGTACGCACATTATATCGATCTTCCTCCTTTTCATGACATCAGCCAATTCACGTCCCTTTCCTGTCATGCTACCTACATTCCATGTTCCCACTCGCATTCTCCTGGTCTTCCCTAGCTTCTTTAACCGCAATCGGGGCCTTTGCGGTACCCCTTGTCAATTTTCCACAGCATCCGGGGGCTGACTCTGTGCGTCTCTTGTAGCGGGGGACGCCCTATCCGTATTATTCAACTGGTCGAGATTCATTTCATTTAATTTTGCCAATTTTCCAGCCCGGCTGGCAAGGCCTGACGGCAGCACAGTTTTCGGCTGCGCTCCTAGTCTTATGTCAAAAGAACCACTCACAAGACAGTGAGATGCCATTTAACCCAATGGCAGGGGCAGCAGAAGACCATTCCCAGGTTGGTCCTTGATACTCGCTCTTGATTACGCCTGGGTGTACCGTTGACACTATAGTGTTCCTCCGCCACACCCAGTTCCAATGCTCCTGTTACAGTATCTTCCCCTTTTAACCCGCGGTCGGGGTAGAGTTAGTGAGTGCCGGAACGTGTCCACCAGCGCACTGCACCTTGACGAGGAAGAGAACACTCGATATTCGGGGGCTCTACTCCTCCCGGAGGTATTTCGACCACGGCACCTAATTCCGGTCTTATTCGCTGCAATCCCCAGTAATCTGAGGATTTCCTCCATTCATCACCCGGAGGACGCGGCACTACTTACTCATTCGGGAAATATAACCAACATTGAATACAAAGGATGAGTACAAAAGCCGCCAATTAGTCATAAAAATTTAACTTGTCAACAAGGTCCCTCAAGAGAGGTTTCTCAATTATCATAGTTTATTCAAAAAGATTGAAGATTTGAATCCACTGTGTTAGATTTCATTAGAACTGTGTATACTGCAGAGAGATGTTGCCATGAGATAGGAAATATTGTATTCAGCAGTTTTACTGTTTTTGTATTTTTACCTTGTGGCCTGAAGATGAAGTATTAACTTCGAAATATATTGCAAAATTAATGGAGTGACATTGTTGGCTTGATTATATATCAATTGTACAAAAGTGGACAATGTTTTTACCAAACAAATTATTTTTCCCTGTTGCCCATCGGTTTAGCCTGCCTAAGCATGTTATTCTTTGTCTTCCTCTGCTTCTTTCACCTTCTTTTTTTCCAGTCAAAGCTGGATTTTTAAGACCTTTATGTCAATTCAGGTGTCCCAATAAATGCATTTCTCTTCTTCTAATAGCTTTTACCAAAGATCGTTCCATACTGCCTTCCTTCATTACAAATTTTATCTGATTTCTTCTCCTTCCATGAGATTCGTAGGAGTCTATGTATGGACCATATTTCAGTTTATATTATGATAACCCATAGAATGAATAAATAATAAAAAAGAAATAAATGTTGAGAAACAATTACACGCTTTTGTAGTTTTTCATTAATTTGGTGCAAAACACGATGAACAATAGATATTTAATTAAAGGGATTACCTGAAATAACATGCAGCCTTACCTTAGACCTTAGTTCCCGGGTAGGACACCGGGCTGCAAGAAAGCGTCAATCCATGCGATCTCTGGCTAAGGCGTAGATCTTGGGCTCTTAATCTACGCTCTTTTTGATCGCCCTTAAACGTAGTTTGCCACGTCCTTCCTCGACTGCCCTTGTTTCTTCGACCCTCTTTTGGTCTCAAAGATGGTGCCCTATGGGCGAAGCGTTCTTTAGGGAACCTTAAAGTATATTCTGCAAGCTGTTACCTCATTTCTTCCACAATCACATGTAGTGGGTTTTGTCTTGTTTCCAAACACCGCCTTCGTTGGTAAACCTATCGCGTCACGTAATCCCAAGAAGTCTCCTTAACTTCCTTTGCTGAAAGCTATCCAGAATTTTCCTAATGACTCTTAAGCTTTTCAATGTTTT
Source organism: Morbakka virulenta (assembly GCA_003991215.1). NCBI lineage: Eukaryota > Metazoa > Cnidaria > Cubozoa > Carybdeida > Carukiidae > Morbakka > Morbakka virulenta. The sequence goes on from RDPX01000023.1 coordinate 1,417,800, forward strand.
GCTGGTATACAGTGCTATTAAGAAGACTATTGCCATGTACAAGTTAATCTTCATTTATAATCATCATCTCAGATTTTCAAATATTGGTGATTGGTCATTAAAGGCAGCACTGGCTCTACATGCCTGTGTCTACTTCTCCACTTTTCACCATGGTCTGGCGAGGTATGGAAACTTCTTAACCGACTGTAACTGTTTCCGACCAACTGTTATTGGCTGTTTTTGCCACCTATGATAGTCATTACTTTCTTTTTTCTTTATTGATCACCACGCCCTCCTATGAGCTTTCATCTTTTAATTTGCCCTTTATTTCTTGTCATGTTTCACTCTATCTATACACTAACGCAATGTCAACTTCGAAGACCAGGTCAGTTAACTTATTGTTATTTCCACAATAAACAGTAAAAGTCTTTAATTTACTGCTTGCGTTATTTACAGAGAGGCCTAAAAAGAATAAAGAGTTTTATTTTTATAAAAGATGATATGTAGAAATGTTTCATATACACTAGGTCAACCGTGTAGTAAGAATTCTGAATAGGAATATATTCGATATAGCAGAGCTCCCCAACCACCGGGCCGCGGACCAGCATCGGGCCGTAGAGAAATTCCTACAGGGCAGTGAGATGACAGCTTTTTTTTCCCACTCATTTTCGGTATGATTTTTGTTTTGTTTTGAAATCTGGCAAGATTTTTTTCTACTTGTGCAAGAACACCTCTCGCTTTTGTTAAAGGAATTCGTTCGTTATTTTCCACATGAAACTGATCCTGAAACAAAAAAGAAATGGATTCGTGATCCATTTAGGAACGATCCTGTTGAGTTAAAGTTAACAATGCAGCAGGAAGATCAGTTAACACCTCATCTGCTCGAAACAAAACTGACATTAAAAACACTCTGCCTGCAGCATTGTTGTCACCCATTACTCCAAGATGGGACACTTTCGTGGGTCAAAAGCAAGCCCAGGTATCTCACTATGGTCTCTGCTTTTGTTTTAAACAGTTTCTTTGGAGTAAATATTTCGAACCGTCATTGGTAACTGGTGTTTACATGTTAATACATTTTAGTGCTTCTGGTTGTTCTATTTACTTTTATTGATATATATATATATTTTGTAAGAACCTAAACTAGTTCAAATATAACGACTTAGAGACCTGATGTTTAACTTTTGATATGTAAATCTTCCACTTATCCATGCACTGGTCCCCAGAAAGTTCTTAAACTTTGAAACCGGCCGTTGGCACACAAAAGGTTGGGGACCACTGCGATGTAGCATAACAGAAATGCAAGTACTTCGGAAACTAACATGGCTGGAACCATTTCTTTAAATAATTGAATACTAATTTTTTATGTAATGTTGCCCTTATGATACACATTTCCTTTAGCAATTAATTAATATTAAATTTTAAAAAGATTAAATTAATTAGTTAATTAATTTCATCTTTTTTTTCTTCACTTAACGTTATTATTTTTTGTTATGCTTCGGCAAACTTTTGCCCCCATTTTCTCCCCAAAATAAGATCCTGGGTACATATCCCTGCTTTGAAATAGTTGCTCTATTTTCAACTACTCGTTGCAGCTAAAGTATTTAATAAAATGCAATAAAATGCTTTAAATTTTAGTCAAAATTCTAAGGAAAGTTTTGAGACCTAAACAAAAATAAGTCGAAGTAGTTTCACGTAACAGATTTAAAACTTAGTAGACAAACAATAAATACTTCGCCAAATATTAACTTCAAAACTGTATTTTTGTGAATTGGTTTAATGTGGCAGTCTTCTTGGGAAAATAATTGATATTTGATAACAAGATATTCAGCATTTACACAGTAAAGCCTATATTAAATAAATAAGTAAATAAATAAATTTGACAATCGCGTCAGCGTGAAACTGACAGTCATATACTTGTAAACATATTTTAATTCCATATATTTATATAAACCCTATATTATGTAACTACTTCATCCAGGCAGCATGTATCGTCGTCTCATCTTGTCCAATCAGGTCAAGTTTTTGAGATACAAAGTTATAAACGAATTGTTATTAATGCCATTTATTGCTATTTGTTACCCACAATTCTGGATTTAATGCCTCAGATAAACCATGCCTTTTAGCTCACAAACCAGAAAATAAAGATTAAAAATTACACAAAAGCTGATCATGTTGTTCCAGGTGACAAAAAATTGTACCCTCGAGGACGAGAACCAAGAAGCTGTGCTGATTCCGTTGAGAGGTTTAAGTCCCTTGTCAGGTTATTGTGATCTGCTTGTGTTACAGACACCGGCCAGTCATTCTCTTCTGGCATGTATTCTTCACCTCTGTTCTGTCATATGAGTTATTAGATTCGGATTCAGAGCTAGATTCCATTGCCACTTCTGGCTAGGGAACAGGTTGATCTGAAACATGAGGCGACTGGTCTTACAGCAGACGGAACAACAGGATACTGAACACAATGCTTGTTCGTGCAATTGATTCCGTGAAGATTAGTTATGCAAAAATAGCAGTCTGTCACATGATCTTTACCCTCTTTCCACACAACAGGAACAATGAATGACATACTTTTCCTTTTGTTTTTTCTCCAATTACGCAATTTGTTAACACATGTTTTGCAGCTGACATGTGGTGCAAATGACTAAAAATAATTGTTCCCAAGCTTAACTCCAAAGTAAGCATGATATGCTTTCTTCACAAATCAGTTATTTTTGCAAGGGGACCAGGGAAAATCAGATTACCACATGTATAACGAAAGTTGTCAGGATGATTTATACGTCTGTGATCCATTTCGTTTTGATCTAAAATATTATATCTCTCTCTTTGACAGGATGGTCATTGCTGATCAGCCGTGGCACTCTTCATGAATCGACGCCATAGATTCCGGGTCTGCGCCAGTCGGAGTAACTGCACCATGCTTATGTTTGCGATGTCCTTCACATTATCTGACATTCTTGTCTTCGGTCTCCCGCGTCCTCTTTTTCCAGGGATTGTACCAAAGAGCAAATCTTTCGTCAGGCTGTCTGTTCTGGCCACGTGTCCCAAAAATCGGAGTTTACGGTCGTTGATAATGTTGATCAGTCTCCGGCATGGTCCGATGTTTCCCAGAACCCAATCGTTCGTACGTCTGTCCATCCAACTTACTCGAAGAAGTCTACGGTAGCACCATAGTTCAAAAGAAGCGATTTTCTTCTTGTCAACTTTTTTCAAGACTCGACACTCTGCCCCGTATGTTGCTATTGGGAATACCAATGCTTGTAGCAGTCATTTTTTGTACGTTGTGTGATGGATCTGTCTTTCCATTTATTGGTTAGTGAAACCATTGCAGTCTTTGCCATTGCAATGCGCCGCCTTACTTCCTTGCTGTCGTCAACTTTTTTTGTGAAAAGTGCACCCAGGTAGTTGAATTCTTCAACAACTTCAACAGTTTGATTGTCCACAGTTAGACTTTCGTCATTTGGCGTCTTAGTTACTTTCATAACCTTCGTTTTGTTGATGTTAAGGAAGAGTCCTGTTGCTTCACTAGCAGTTTTTACCTTGTTGGTCAAGTCTTGCAGTTCCTGCATAGATGATGCAAGTAGAAAGACATCGTCAGCATATCTCAGATTGTTGATTGTTCTCCCACCAATTTTGATTCCTACTTGGTGATCTTCGAGTGCTTCACGCATTATTTGTTCGGCATATATTTAAAAAGGTGGGGTGACAGAATGCATCCTTGTCTGACGCCCTGGCCGATTTCAAAGGAGCCTGTCATTCCTTGACTTGTTCTTACTGCTGCTTTCTGATATATATATATACAGGTTCCTGATTAGATCAATTATATGCATGGGAAATCCCATATATGTCATCTCATTCCAGAGGAATTCATGTACAACTGTGTCGAAAGCTTTTCGATAATCGATGAAACAAAGATAGACATCTGTTCCTACCTCACAGCTCTTCTCAAGTACCATTTTGAAGTTCAGTATTTCATCTCTGGTTCCTTTCCCTGGTCTGAAACCAGCTTGCTCCTCTGCTATTTCGGTGCTCAACTTGTTCTGCATACGATTAGCGATGACTTTCAAAATGATTTTACTACTGTGAGAAATCAAGGCGATAGTTCGGTTGTTGTTGCATTCGAAGGCGTCACCTTTTTTCGGAAGTCTGACGAACGTTGATGTTCTCCAGCCTGATGNGGGTTCCTGATTAGATCAATTATATGCATGGGAAATCCCATATCTGTCATCACATTCCAGAGGAATTCATGTACAACTGTGTCGAAAGCTTTTCGATAATCGACGAAACAAAGATAGACATCTGTTCCTACCTCACAGCTCTTCTCAAGTACCATTTTGAAGTTCAGTATTTCATCTCTGGTTCCTTTCCCTGGTCTGAAACCAGCTTGCTCCTCTGCTATTTCGGTGCTCAACTTGTTCTGCATACGATTAGCGATGACTTTCAAAATGATTTTACTACTGTGAGAAATCAAGGCGATAGTTCGGTTGTTGTTGCATTCGAAGGCGTCACCTTTTTTCGGAAGTCTGACGAACGTTGATGTTCTCCAGCCTGATGGCCATGCCTTTTGTTCCCAAATCGCTGTGCATCATTTGTGGAAATATTGGATGACGTTGTTGCCCCCATTCTTCAAAAGTTGAGCTGGAAGATCATCTATACCTGGAGATTTTTCTGGTTTCAAGTCTCTAATAAATTGTTCAACTTCTGAGTATATTGGTAGGGGTTCATTTCCTTGGTCCATTCGTGCATGTTGGTTGACTGATTGGATGTTTGATTTCTTGTACAGATTTTCAAAATATGTCTTCCAACGCTCTCTAACCTCTGGTCCTTCAGTAAGCATTTCTCCATTCTCACTTTTCACGGCATCGGTTGATGGCTTAAACTTTCTGGTCAGAGTTTTCACAACGCTGTATAGGTCCTTGGTTGAGTTGGTAACTGATTTGTCTTCCAATTGCTTGCATTGTGCATCAATTGCTTGTTGTTTGTCTTTCCGCATCATTCTCTGGACGACAGCATTCTGTTCTTTGTAGGCAGCCCTATTTTCTGGTTTGGAGAGGCCTCTTGTTTTGATCGCTCTTCTCTTTTCTACTTCCTTTAGTGTTTCGTTGGAGATCCATGGATATCTCCTCTTTTTCTTTTTCGGAATTTTCTCCTTGGCAATTTTCAGTATGGTGGTCTTGCCTATTTCCCACATTTCGTTCGGACTTTTCTCTTCTTCACATCTCAGCAACTCTTCAAACTTATTTTCTACACAAACAGCGTACTCCTCATCTATCAAGGAGGTATCAAACCTCAGTGGTGATAGGGGCTTTTGCATCTTTTTAAGCCTTACTCTGCATTTCGCCACAAGAAGCTAATGGTCGCTATTGCAATCAGCTCCCAGGTAGGCTTGGCATTCTTTACGCAAGCGTTCCAGTTTTTGCTGATCATAACATAATCTATCTGGTTTCTTGTTTCTCCATCCGGTGATATCCAGGTGTAGAGTCGCCTTGGATGATGTTGAAAACAGGTATTGGTAATCACAAGGTTGTTGATTTTGCAGAAGTCAATCAGTTCACTTCCACTAACGTTTCTGATCCCAAGTCCAAATTGTCCATGAGTTTCGCTTTTCACGGTCACTTTCCCAACTTTGGCATTTACATATCCCATGACGATCTTTTCATCTCGATTAGGGATTTTGTCAATGACCTCTTGTACCTGGTTGTAGAAATCATCAATCTCATCATCGGTGGCTGTGGATGTGGGCGCATAGAACTGAACTATGCTGATGTTATGGGGTTTGGCCTTTATCCGTGCTGTCATTATCCGGTCATTCACTGGGTTGTAGCCGATTAGACTGTTGGCAACTTCGCTGGTGAGAATGATTCCAACACCGTGCCTGTATCCGTTGTCCTTGCCAGCGAAGAGTACTATATTGTTGTCCGTTGTTTTGAAACTGCCTCGATTGTTCCAGTTGGTTTCAGACAGCCCAAGAATTTGTATGTTGTTTTCTTTCATTTCATTGCAGACTGTGCTCAATTTTCCTGCTTCCTTCATCTTTCTAACATTCCAAGTACCGATTCTGTACTCTTTTCGTTGGTTCATCCTTTGTTTTCTTCCAGTAGCATGCTTAACATCACCAGCCTGGTTGCTCGCTGGGCGACGCGCTCCTTGGTTACTCGCGCGACGAGCGATGCGGTATGCTTTAGTTTGAGGTTGTCGATTCATGAGTTGTGTTGTCAGGAGTTGAGGTTAAGCAAAGTAGAAGCTCCAAGGGTCTTTCTTTGCTCGCAGTTCCTGGTACTCAGGAGGGTTACCTTGCCGTTTTCCTGGTTGGACCTGGATTCCGCCAAGCGTAAGTCCACTGAGCCGTTCACACAGTTGCAGTGTAGGCGCCTCTGTAGACTATCCGCCGCCTTGCTGCCAGTAGGTTCACCGTAACCCTGGCACGGGGAGCTTATGGGGTACTATCCTTGCTCAAGGGAACCCCAGGGTGCAGTTTAATGTCGTACCCAGGACATAAAAAAAATACTATATAGAAACACTATATCTGTTCCTTGTTATTTCAAGTCACACTGACTAGAGTTCAACTCTACCAAACAATAAATGACCATCCAAGTGTAATTAGAAAATGTTTCAGTTTCAGTTTCCTGAAGTTAAGGAAAGGTGTAATTTCTGTTTCAGCCTGATGCTTCTCAAATAAAAACAAAGATCGGCTCAACTAAAGGCCTGTTTTCCTTGAACTGATTACTATTCAAGGGTCAAAACGAGCACTAATCATATCTCAAAAACTTGACCTGAGCAAAGAAAAGGGATGGTATTAATCAGCACTCGGTCTGTTGACTCAGCACAACAAAATATACAGAAATCAGTTGAAAAACCTTCGACCTTTGAAAAAGAATTCTTAAACACAGGCCTATGTAATAAAAGAAATCCCTTTCTGGGGGATTTAGGGTCACAGGTTGGCAAATTATAAAGGAAATACTGACGTTTTGGAAATATGGTCATATTTTTTACCATCGGATAGGAAATTTCATCCTGGTTCGGAAATATCATATAACTTGAGCCTCACAATTAATCAATCAAAATTAGTCATTTGATAAATTTCAAGTCATAAATTGGCCGAGATAAGAAAAAAATTGAATTTTTCCAAATATTATCCTGATTCGGTGGCTGTGTAATGTAACCCTGAAAGACAGACTAAGCTCCATGGATTTCAGGAAAAGAATAAAGTTGGGCAACATCAGTGAGTGCATGCAGAAAAGATGGCTTCGTTGGTTTGTTCATGTGGAGAAAAGAGATGATTGGGTGAAAAAGTGCATATCAATGAAAGTGGAAGGTGCTGTTATAAAAGGGAGACCAAAGAAAACACGGGAGAAAGTAATCCAATCGGATTTGAAGCAAAAAGGTGTCACCAAAGATCTATCAAAGGACCGACTGGCCTGGAAGTCCATTTTATTGAACCATCCAACACATGCCAGCATGTAAAACGAACGTAAAACCGAATATGACGATGATAATTCTATTGTAACAGTGTTGGATAGAAAATGTCACGTTTAGTCAGAAACGTCATATTATCTTGGTCTCAAAACCAATACCTCAAAACCAATCCTAGTACATAAAACCCCTAAAATTAATAATTTTAGGTGTTTTATGTACTAGGATTTTATATAAGCATTAATTTTTTTAGCAGAAAAAAAGAAAATAAGACAAAAAATTTCGTCTGGAAGTAAAATTTCATGGCTAATCTGAGGCACAAATAAAAAAGTAATCAAATTTTATGTGTGTCAAAATGGAATAAATTTCACATTTTAAAAAAATCAATAATTGTACCGAAAGGAAAATAAGCTAACACATGATATACTTTATAATAAATTTATTAATGTCATCACTGAAACCATTTCCACCAGCACTGAAAAGGGCAACAAATTTACCTTCAAACACTAAAGGTAAATTTCTGAAATCAAAATAAACGATCTCAACCATCTGGTCCTGGTAAGATATTATATGCCATGGGGATATTCATATGGTAAATGTAATTTTCGTATTTCCTCTAATAAATGTCGCGGCGTTTATTACATAATCTAACTTTGGATGCGGCGTTTAATACAAAATACGAGATGTTGGTTTGAGCTTGTCTGCATAATTCAGCTGTTACACATCAAGCAATGATTGCACATTTTTGTTCGGCATTGACATATGCTGAATGCTGTTGGAACTCTGGCTACATATTTGGGGGCTTCCAATGTAGACAAAGATGTCCTTGATGAATTTTCGTACAGGCGGAAAAAGGATGCGTTGATATAAGTTCTTCCTCCAAACCAACCTGATTTGTATCCACATCAATATATATATATATATATATATATATATATATATATATATATATATGCGGTTATGAAAGAGAGACCAAAGAAAACATGGGAGAAAGTAATCAAATCGGATTTGAAGCAAAAAGGTGTCACCAAAGATCTATCATATATATATATATATATATATATATATATATATATATATATATATATATATATATACATACATGGGTAATTCATCTTTGGATGGAGAAAAACGTCTCAAGTAAAGAAAACAAAATCCCCTGATAGTTGAAGATATTTTTTTTCTCTGACGTTGCTTTTCTGGGCTTTCACCTGCGGGGAACTGTAAAATAGTAACTCCGGTTCCAAAGAAAATAACCATTCTTATCAACATAGTTATGAATAAAGACAATAAAGACACCTTTAGGTGAAGTCGATGAAAAAGCTTTGTTGTCCAAATCATTAAAAAGCAATGAAACAGTATTAGAGAGTTTACCGAGAAAAATAGTATCCGATCGTACGATAATACTATTCTACATTCGAAGAAAACATGGATTAAGGACTTAGACCAAACAGTTGCATACAACTTTATTCTTTTATGCTGTACTCTATGACAGTCTTTTTCTTTGGAGTTTAGAACTGATTGATTCACACGACCTTTGCTGACATATGCTTTTCAATTTGATGTCTTAGCTTAATCCCCCTCAAAGTTCTACCCAGCAATCAAAACATTCCAAAGCGGTTTAGCACTGCTTATTATTCACAGGAATAGAGCATTTATTTCCTCTTCTGATGAAGCTAATTATAGAATAGTAACTAGTGGTTTACACATTATGACTTTAAAAGATTGCATTCATTGGATTTTAGCCAATTAGTGGTTTAGATTCTAATGTGAACGAAATTGAATTAGGTTTACCAGTTGTCTGTGCTGTGTGAATTTGTGCTCACGAAATAATACTCTTGAAGAACGTCTTAAGGATTCTATTCTTGTCTTTTGATTTGCTTACTTTCGACGTGTCTAGTTTAATAAAAGAATATGTTTAAAATAATTGGTTAACCCTTAGTTAGCCATATTATTCATGTGCTTTACATAAAAAAGATTCTTTGTCTACTTTGTAACTGGTATTGGTGAATTGAAAAAAAACTCCAGTTGTTGTGATTTTTAAAAATTCCAATTGTTATCAAATGGCAATATTGTTCAAATGGGTAAATAGTTGGTTGAGAGGTATTTATTTAAAATTTATATCTTAATCATTACAAAACACTTGATAGTACAACATATGTCTTTTAACACTACACAGTGATTCTCTTCAATTATTTCAGCTCAAGCTTTGCAAAGAAAAAGAGTGCAAACAAAGCACCAGAAACATATCATTTACGACATAACCGTCCACTTCCTTATTTAACCCAGAAAATAAATAAACATAATTTCCTATGGAAAAATTCCTGGGGTCAATATGTAATTGGTAAAATTGTTGTTAAAATGGCAGGTTAAAATAACAAGTTACTGTTATGGAAGTAATAACAGCAGTTTCGTTTCTAATTGAAGCAAAGACATTTAACATATTTTCTACAATACACCGATTGTTCTAGATCCTATACTTAGGTTAATGCTGTACATTGTCTCTCCACACATCAATACGTACAATCTGTTTTGCAAAAGCGTTTCCGCTAAGCTACTTTCACGTTTAATGAAGTATCTAATAGTTGCCCGCGACGTTTATGATCACTTTACTTCTTCAAGGGTTTTGAAACCCCTAGTATGTCATCAGAGACATCTCATCTGTATCTTGAGAACCTTCACCAGAAAAATTACTGTCGCTAAAAGACATATCACAACTATCTTTATCATAGTTTAGTACAAAGTCAGCATAAGTGCCATCCTAATTATCTTCTAAATCAGAAATCTAGGAATCCTTAAAAGGCCCTCTTCAACGTCTCCTCAATCTCAAATATTTCTTTCCATTAAATCTAGATTTTCTGCTCAGCTACGTTTCTTCCTTCTACATCTGCAACAAAAGCTGTGCAGGAATGAAAAAGCAAGTTACTTCATTAAAGTCCTACTCGTCAAAATGGCAGAGCAAAACTGTAAACATGGTGTAAACTCTCTTTCAATTGACTGAAAGAGTTAATTTGTGGGGTAGTGTTAGTTGCTATAAATTGCAAGGGAATGGGTGCTAAAATATTCTCAACACCCCACCTCCTGGTCAAAAATGGTCAGGTCCTCCCAATTTCAACATTGTAAGAGGAATTTTAAAAATGTTGAAACAAAGTAAGAGAAGTTACAAAACCTAAGCCAATAAACAAATCAGGAGCTGGAAAGACTGAAAGAAGAGAAAAAAAAAAAAATAAAAATAAATGGTACAAATTATAAAAATTGTTATTAAATTATTGAGTTTAGTTGCAAAAAAATTTGGCTAAGAGAGAAGTACCCTTTCTTGAGGTGGCAGATGATTTAACCATAAAAACCATAGGCACTTTCAAATTCTCTTCTGTATACACATATTTTTTACTTGTATTTCTTTATCTTAGCTTTGTACTGGCGGATAATTTTGTTTGTCCCCTTCGTTTGTTTTTGCTGAATATACGCACTTCAAATTTTTCACCATTCAAATAAACTTTAAACTACAAATACCATGACTACATTTACTGAAATAGGCTTTGTTTGGACTACAATCACAGACTCGTACACATATAGGAGTAGTACTACTGGTGATTTAGGGATGCTACAAGATTAATGTCGGTCTTTACTTTTAGTTAAGTCACTTACCAAGAAAAAGATGTCATCCAATAATTACTGGTCCTGTTATTAACTAAAATAGGAACAGGTAATTGCTTCTTGTTTGCTGGACACAGACTGTGCTACCGTAATTCTGTTTTTCATTAATATTGGTGTTGGTTTGGGTATACCACCTCCGTTTACACAAGGACGACATCGTTTCGGACTTCTGCGTCCTCGATCGCTGCTTGTAAAGTAATGTATTCCACAACGAAGTTAGACAGATAAATACGTACATATATAAACAGATAGATATAGATAAAAATTTGATTCAGATGCAAGGAGATGCACAGAGAGATAGGAAAATATAAATTGGAATAAGAATGATTGGAAAAAGATTTTGATCGGTCAATCTTAGCTAAAGAGAGGAAACCAACCACCCAGATTCATACCTAAAATCACAGGCTGCAAGCTGAAAGATATCTCATACCCTTTAAAGAAACGTGAAAGATGACGCTTAAAAACATAACATTCATTATTTTGAAGTTTTTTTCACTCACAGTGATTTAATTTTGCTGTTGCTCTTCATTGTTAATTTTATCGTGTTTTATCGAAACTTTTATAGTATCTTCTTGACTACTTTAAGTTGTTCAATTTTGGTATAATTGTTGAGGTAGAATGGGAGCATAGATCCTGTTTTTGTTTGGAACACAATTTTTCTACATTCCTTTTAATTTACATGAATTATTAATGCGTTCTGTTTCACCAGATATATATTTGTTGTAGCAAGTTCAACATATCCTTGCCTTTCATTTCAATAGATGAATTTCAACAAACAGCCAACATTTTGAGTCTTGTAAATACAGAGTTCAAATGTTTTTCAGCGGCACGTGCTTCACTTAATAGGAAAAGGCTTTAGCACTTTGTCTGAAATTTCGCATAAAAAATCAGTTCCGTAAACTAATCCTTACAATATAAGCAAGGAATTGCATTCATGGAATATTTGACCTCATCTGAAATTCGCCACATTAACTTCTCCTTTGCCATTAAAACATATTATCAGGCGACAGTTGGGTTTACATAAATTAAAGGTCCTTGGCCATTCTTGACCTTTTTTAAAAAAAATTGAAAAGATTATATTTCCAATTCTTCGCTCTTCAACTGTTTTCAACAATTTCCTTGCATATATTTACAGCTTTCGAAAAAACATATCAATGCTCGTGCCAGAGAATAGTCTTGTAGCTAGCATCAATATACATTATACATGAAATATAGATGGTACTTAATCATAGCTTTTTAATTAAGAAAGTATGGATTTTATTCTTTTATGAAAAAAAGCAATGACCTACCGCTAAATAGATTTTTTTTAATTCTTGTTTGATGTAAAGCAATCTTGGATGGAAAACCTGGTGTTGCATTGTCTAAATCGTCAAAACATAAATGTGAAATCGTTATGTTCAGAGAAATGACAAAGACAGCAACAGTAGAAATAGATTGAAAAGACATTTGTTAAACTGATATAATGAATACGTGTTGGTTCATGCGAAATTATTTGTTTCAAATCTAATAAATTCAATACTGTGGGATAAGAGTGGTAAAGGGCTGATAGTAAAGTATTTAGGCCTTGAAATTTGAAATAGTCCCTCTAACTGTGATAAAAAGAATGAAATGTTATGAAGTTATTCCTTTTACTACGATTATCAAAATGAGTTTCAGGGATACAGCGGAAAGAAGAGGGGCTCTCAGCCTTATTAAAAACAGTAAGGCCACGTCAGATTGCTTAAAATTTCAATGAAATCTGTTGTGTTCTTGAGAAGTAAAGCCAGATAAAAAGGTTTCAAAGGTCACCTCCTGTGTTAGAGAAAGTGGCAGCTAAAGATATGCTACTACACAAAATTTTTAACTTAATATATGGTATAATTAAGCCGACGATAAATCTCTTTGACTCTGACCAAAATTAGACGCTCGGGGTGCATTGCCCATCTTACGGCTAAACAAGTGACAAGTCCTGTGTTTCGCACACGGGGCACAGTCCAAAAATATAAAACTGTGCCCCATATATATACTATACTTTGAAACATCAAGGGCCAAAAAAGGACCCTTGCTACGTCTTCTGGATAGAATATCTCCATAAATGGAACCCTTGGAGGCATCGGAATGTTACATTAATAAACAAGATAAAAATGATTTCTCCAAAAATTATGTTATTTATTTTAATAGCAATCCAATCCAAAATTTACCCTCATTTGTTGCTATTGTCCGACAAATTGCATTGATAAAAGGGAAGTCATTCAAGTTTATGACGATCTTAATTCTGTTAAGCGCCAGGTTCTCAATCACATCATCCTGCTATTGGCAAGGGGTTTTATTGCTAAGGTAAAGAAAGATTATGGCTTTCTAGACTTGTTTCATGATAAGACAAAGAGAAATGGCAAGTACTAAACTAATTCTTTAAAGACAAAAAACTGAATTGTTTACAAGTTAGGTAACTAAATATAAAACTAAGAAACTATGGATACAGAGATACGCTACTGATATCAAGACCAAGTTAGATTACATTGCAGTTATAACAAATGGAAAAATAGTGCTATATACTCCCAAACCTTTGATTCATTTGATAATATTAGATTAAGCCATCGGATTGTCACAACAATCATTCGTGTGAGGTTCAGACCCAACAAGGAGTCTGCTCAACAGCCAAAGTATGACTGGTCACTTACACAGTCCCTCTTGTGAATTATTTCAAATTACCTTGAAAAACAGATATGAAGTCTTGCATTCAGAAGCAAAAGGTAATTTAGCAGATGCACTTTACAATAACTTGGCAAACATCTGAAAACAATCAGCCTCAAGCCCTTTGGAAAAAAGGAATACCCTAGCCGTAAAAGATAAATGAGTATAACTTTCAGAAGCTACTAAAAAGGAAAAACCAGAATCCACCCTTTAAGAACAAGTATAAGTACGAAGAAGCCAGAGTCTCACTAACCTCAACATAAAAAAAGAACGAGCCTTCAGCCAGAAGTTTATGTGATAGAAATACAATTTGACAACAAGCAAAAACTGACAGCCAAACAAACAATTGAGAATCAATGGGCGAAAAGACTCCACTAAAGCTAAACTAAAGGTAATACATCAAAATTACCGTTTACAAAAATACAAGAAAATTTTTGAAAATCTACCAGGTAAATTCTCTTCAATAGACAATAGAGTGATCCAACAAATTGTAAATATTTTGAAGAGAGCTTTGTTTCTCCTTCCGCTGTTCCCATCAAAGATGTTTACAATATATGCTGTTAATGTTTTTGGTCACAACCCAGTACTGAAAACAATTGTTGAAGAGCAGCATCAACAGCACAATATTTGCAATGATAAGATCTTCACCTGTTAAAGAATATCACAATGGGTGGCGATCACCACATTAACACTTGCGAAAAAAGGTGAAAATGCTATTATTGACATAAATTGAGCTAAAGAATCCACTCATGGATGATAGTAATGATCTCTGTCCCCTTTATATAACGAAGCAGGCAAACCATAATCAAGAAACAACCGTTTTGGAAGTGGTAAGTATCGGGCAGAAGTAGTTTTGACTTTTCCAACCTTACGAGGCTATGATCAGACAACTGGCATGGGCTATGTACCTCGCTGGCTTGAGTCATCAGAGGTATCAGAACATTTATCAAAAGTGGATTAAAAAAATCTTGCAAAACTAAATTCAAGGGTAAACAACAAGACCTGTCATGCAGTGAACTTATGTTTCTGTGCTGGACAGTGCTGACTGACTGCCTTAGACTATTAAGATGTACATATTGTTCATATATTTACTTTGTTTTCCTTATTCTACGCCTGGCAATGCACTTTTAATATTATATATTTAACGTTTAACACATAAGAAACAATATATTTTGTCATCTTTTAGTGGATGAATCACTGTATGTAACTGTATACATATGCACTATTTGTTGTGTCCTGAAATCTCTCACATTTTAATTATATTTATAAAATAATTATTTTTTCTACTTTTGCTCAAAACCATACTTTTCCTTAAAAATATCTACAATATTTTTCTTATTTCTTCACCTGAATTCAATAGAATCTTAATGGATAAGAAGGTAACCTTTTATTGAGTGTTCTTTCTCATAAATATACCCTTTCCTAATACAAATAAACACTTTCTTTGGACAATAGGAGGGTTAAAATGCCAGAAACGTGGTGATTATAAAAGCTTAGCATACAGTGGATTGAAAAAAGGGAAATTGATATTTGTTAAAAACTTGGACGTTCTACAGGAAATTTCGGAGAGTGAAGCTTTAAACAAAGTTTAAAAAATGGCAGGAAGTTTGACAGCTTAACAGGAAGTTGGACAATTTAGCAGGAAGAGAAGGGTTTGATTAATACAGGATTTTAGATTGACAGTGAGAAGTTGAATGCCATCTTGGAAGAAAATGGAAAACTTAATACAGATATAATCGGTATTTTACAAAGGGGCGACAGAGAGAGTTTAAAACACCACTTACGTAATGCTTCGGAAAAGCCACTTTTGTGTCCACAATTTTTCTGGTCATAAGGGATGTCCTCAAGCAGCTGTTTCGACCCCTAAATCATCCTACAGCTTGATGTTCAACTTGAGTGGGGTCCTTCCCTTCGAGGAAGCCAGAATTGTGGTGCATTGTTTCGTTATTCGTTTTCAAGGCATGTTTTGTCATCACGCTTGAGCCAGATCCAGTGGGAGCATCTTCCGACGGTTTGTTGCAACTGACTCATCATCCTACTGATTTCTTTTAATGTAAATGTGAACCTTCTTCTCAGCAGGCTTGTGAACTTCTTTGGGACATATCCTCTGCAGCCGATACCAATGTTGTGGCATTCTGTATCATATCCTGCATCAATACACCTCTGGACCAACTCTGTGTGCCGTTCTTGTTTCCTGTCTTCAGCATTTGTAAAACTTGTAAAGTTAATACTGATATAATAGGTATTTTACTAAGGGGTGATAGTAACCCAGTACATTTCAAAGTCTTAACCCCCAAAAATAATGCAAATAATACAACACCATACATTTCTGCCTCTATGTTATAGGTCCATACTGTGATGACACTTCTTAATTTGGTATTATAAGGGTTTGAACGAGCACTGCAAGCGCCAAAAAGCAAAACATGTTTCGTTTGTTTATAGTTGGTCTTCCGTTCAAGTAACAAAAGCAGTCATTTTGACCCAGACCTCCCTTTCCTTATACTTGGTCAAAATGTTCTGTGGGCACTGCACATTACTGACCGCATTCAAAAAATGACAAAGTTAAAGGACCTGTTGGACATGCAAAATCTGGTTGTTTAGTACAAAAGAAATTTTGTGCTAAATCGACCATGTTATATAGACATNAGCAGGCTTGTGAACTTCTTTGGTACATATCCTCTGCAGCCGATACCAATGTTGTGGCATTCTGTATCATATCCTGCATCAATACACCTCTGGACCAACTCTGTGTGCCGTTCTTGTTTCCTGTCTTCAGCATTTGTAAAACTTGTAAAGTTAATACTGATATAATAGGTATTTTACTAAGGGGTGATAGTAACCCAGTACATTTCAAAGTCTTAACCCCCAAAAATAATGCAAATAATACAACATCATGCATTTCTGCCTCTATGTTATAGGTCCATACTGTGATAAAAAAATTATGATGACAGATAACACTTCTTAATTTGGTATTATAAGGGTTTGAACGAGCACTGCAAGCGCCAAAAAGCAAAACATGTTTCGTTTGTTTATAGTTGGTCTTCCGTTCAAGTAACAAAAGCAGTCATTTTGACCCAGACCTCCCTTTCCTTATACTTGGTCAAAATGTTCTGTGGGCACTGCACATTACTGACCGCATTCAAAAAATGACAAAGTTAAAGGACCTGTTGGACATGCAAAATCTGGTTGTTTAGTACAAAAGAAATTTTGTGCTAAATCGACCATGTTATATAGACATAACTTTAATACTTCATACATGAAAACACAAATACGGATCAATCACAGTCACAATGTGGATGACACCACTGTAAAGGCAAAGTACAAAGAGCCTCATTATCTTGAACCCCTGCTATCTCAACGTATTTTGTTGCATTGGGCGCTGTGGAGGAAAGCGGGAGATTAAGATAACAACGACTGGCTGGATTCATAGAGTTCTATTCATAGCAGTCTATTCAGAAAACTCATGAAGTGATACTTGAACTGCAAGACCAACTATAAACAAAAGAAACAGACAGGTCAATTGACAGCAAAATATAAATATATACAAAAAAACAGAACACATGCAACCAATATGAACACGAAAAACAGAAATGTAACTAACGGCGTGAATGGCTACAACGGGCAGCCTCTTTTTCTCTACACTTCGTGTCCGTCGTCTCTGTCGCTGCCAGCAAGCACACAGGCCTATGGTCTGAAAATCTCGAGATATATGTATGTATATTAGACACATTAGTGTCTTGTCTTGTCCTTCTCGTTGTCATCAATGGGCAGACAAGCAATACTGATGAAGGATATGACAACTTTTAACGGTGGACCTTTTGAGTCGTGCATCAATGAAGAACGCAGCCAGCTGCGATAAGTAATGAGAATTGCAGAACACAGTAAATTGTCGAATCTTTGAACGCAAATGGCGCTATCTGGTTCTTTCAGGGAGCATGTCTGTCGGAGTGTCGTTATTAACGGGTTCCTGTCTGTGTGTGCATCCACACACCAGATGCACGCAAGACGTTGGAGAGTCATGAAACACAAGTGTCTGTGTCCTTCGAAGGGAAAAAAATTATTTAACTCAAATGGCACCACTCCTCCAGTAGAGGATGGTTTCTCACCCGGCACTCGGCTTGTGGGTGACCAAGCAACCATTGGTCGTCATCCTGGGACTGGCACGGGGAAAAGATCTTCAAGAAAATAGAATAAAATATTTGTTGGCTCCATCACAAGAAGCAAATGATCCACAAAACTATACTCTGATAACCTGCCTGCCAACCACATGCAAAATATAATTATCGATTAGAGCAAAGAGAACTTACAGCCACCTAGAAGAAAACAGTTTACTGGACAGACTACAAAAACACTTTTGACAGTGTTCCTCAAAGTTGGATTATTATAGCAATGCAAATCTATAACGTTTCACTAGATCTAATAAAATATATCACACATGGCATGAATACATGGCAAACAACAATGGTACTTAGTTTCCCTTTGGTTCCATAACAACAAATTCTATTAGAATTAAAAATGGATTGTTTCAAGGAGACTCATTTTCTCTTCTTCTATACTGCCTATCACCAATCTACTAGATCACACAGCACTGGGAAAAAACATCAAGCTTAAAGCTAGATGCTACAATTGTTATTCAAAACCTCGAGAAAGAAGGCATGTATGATTACTTAGACATAGAGGAAGGCAATGATATCAAACAAGCAACGATGAAAAATAAGTTCAGAAAAGAAAACTGTTGAAGCAATAAGATGGTCCTGAAAAGTGACCTGATTTCACCCAGTAAAACTACTGGAATTAACACTTTGGCAATCCCAGTGGCAACATATAGTTTTAACTTACTGAACTGGCAAAAAAGAGAAATCAGAAAAATGGGTGTCAAGACTAACAAGATAATGACAATGCACAGAATAAATGGCCATAAAGCAGACATTGAAAGGATATATCTACCAAGAAAGGAAAGAGGAAGAGGGCCGATTCAATAACAATGTATTTACAAAACAAGCTATGTACTTTTATAAACGTACCTGAAAGAAACAAAAGACAAGCCATTAAAGGAAGTGTACAACATTGAAAGCGACAAGAAGTGATATTCGATCCAAAAGAAGCTATTGAACTTCGGTGGGAAATGGGATTACCAATCGAGAATACTGAAAATGAAAAACCCATGCCAATTGAAAAGAAAGTAAAATCTCTAAGAGAAACAGTAAAGAAAAAGATAATGATCCACATGAAAGAGAGATGCAAAGAGAACCCGCTACATTGAAAGTATCCAGAGAGCATTGATAAAGCAGATGTTGACAAACGATTGACAGACAAATGGTTGCAAAGTTTAGGATTGAAAAAGGGGAGACAGAGGGTATTTGTGATAGCTGCACATAATCAAAGATTAGCAACACGATACGATACTATCAGCACAAAGCTATAAAAAATGGGACTAACCTTAAACGTAGGCTATGCTATGAATTTGACAAAAATGTGAAGGACATTATATCAGGCTGTTCTGTCCTAGCAAAAAAGGAAAATTTAGAAAGACATGATAAGACATTCAGTTAATTAAGATACAAGTCACTTGCAAATGGTATGAACAACATTCCAAGTTGCTGAAGAAAATGATGTTACAACATTGTGAGAAATGCCTATTAATACAGACCAGAAATCAAAGAAAATAGGCTGGATATCATAATGAAAGATAAATCAAAGTTTTATGTTCTTTATATGGCTACACGGTCAGAAAAAATGCGGCGACAAATGGGATCAAGCAGATTGCAATATACAAAGATCGCGAAATAGAAATCGGCAAAATGAGGAACACTAAAGCGACTGCCATTCCAGTTGTAATGGGCGCTCTTGGGCTTATTAGAAAAGTAAAACGGCGATGTTGAACAAATACCTGGTAATATTTGAATCGAAGAACTGAAGAAAACTGTACTTCTTGGAACTGAAGATTTTTCAAGAAGAAATCTTTTTCATGACTTGGCCTCAGGATCATAGCTTGACACCAGCATATTCAAACGACTGCTGCACACAAACGTACAGCTTGATTTATAATAATATTAGACATTAGATTTATTCTGTCAGGCTTTTTGAGTAACATTCTAAATATAATTGACCCATATCTGCAAGTAGTGATACTCTTTCATCCTATTTTTTAATTTCTCTCGTAGCTTTGTCTGAGTACAAAACCTGTCACCTTCTCAAAGCTCCAGCCCATGCAGTTTTGACTTCAGAGAAAAAATCAGCAAAAACAATCAAAGCATATCAAGATCTTTTAGCGCTTTCTGCCGACAGATTCAGGGGATCCGGAAAAGGTACCTTTAGGCTACTGGGCGATGGAGTACTCTTTTCAAGATCCACATATGACTTGGCTCCATTGGAGCAGAAAAGACAATCTTACAGGTCATATCTCGGGATAAATTACATTAAAATGGTGGAAGCACTAAAGGGATGCAAAACTATGTGAAAACATGTACCTCTTCAATTCACATCCTCTACGTTTTGTAGAAGAAGCCGTTCCTACACATAATAAGACAATGTAATTCTCACTTAAATGGAAACGAAAACAAAAAAAACACAAACTTTAAAAAGGAAGCAAGATTTCCTAGTGTGTATTTTTTATCTTTTATTCTTGATAACTGGTTTTTAGTTTGGAAAATTATCTCGTATTATTGATTCTGCACCTTTTCTTTCAACTGAACCACAACACGCAAGTCTTTTTAAGCAGAACCGTGTTTTCATTGGTCGATTGAGAACCCTATAAAGAAAAAAATTTCGACGAGGACCGTGTTTAAAGCTAGGCTTATATTATCTTCCAACAACGAGCGAGTTTTTCCGCCTATTTTTGATACTGTAAAACACGGGATTCCTATGTAGCAACAAAAATTGTAATTCAATTTCCCACCTTGCAACAAAACCTCACAACAAATGAACAGAAATGTAATGTAATGAAGGGAAAAAAAGAGTGTCAACAATGTCAGTGGACATTTTTTGATCTAGCAACACGCAGTGGAGACACTTCAACAAAATCATATACTTGTTTAGTATCAGCGCGAACTGACGAATAAATTTTCAAGAGGAATAAAAAGCTTCAGTTCTCTGCAACCAAAACAACTTTTTCACCGATTTACCATCCACTGAGGCAACGTGGATCCTGGCTGCGCTAACCGACCGATCTCTTCTTGCCAACAACTGCTTCAGTTTGCATAATTTCCAAACACTCCCTTTCGTATGATCATTCTTAAGATTAAAATATATTCTACTTTAAAAATCTGAGCCCCACTAAAAGGCAATTTGGCTTGTAGGCCTCAGCCAGACGTAAGAGATATTCATTAAGTCAACAAGCTGTCAGCAACCCAAATATGCTTCGCTTAAAACGTGGACGTTTCGATAAACCCTCGTATTGGCTTACCACCTCAGGATGCCGATCACTTGATAACATTGCTAAGTTTGGACCATTTATTAACTGTGAGAAAATAATTTGTTCATCATAAATAGTTCTTCCATATCAAGTGCCTTTAGTAGTTCTAGATGTATTGCGTTTGAAGAGGCGTACGCTAATACGCAAAGGTAATATTTTTATTTACGTTCCTCCGAACAGAAACAATAGGCCAGCGAAATCGACCCCGATTTTTGAATTTCAATTTTAGAAACAATTTCACTTGCGAATGTCTCATTTTCAATTGATTTAATCAAGGCTTTTCCTTCACTGTTTTCCTCCGATACATTCACTTTTACTTCTTTGTAGATTTTCCCTTGCATTAGTTTTACTTTCGAATTGGATACAAACCATAGTACCCATGCAGTTCTGTGCAGACAATTAAATTTGTATTTTTCCTTCCATATTGTAACAAATCTCTCTCTCGTGCCTTCCGTTGCATTTCCTACACTTCCTGAAATTTTGACAGGATTTTGCAAAACGTCGTACTTTGAAACAGTGGTGACATTAATGGTCATTCGTTAAAATATCAATTTTTCTGTACATCCGTTATTTCCTTGAAATTTCTATCAAAATATTCCTTTATGTAGAGAAAATTGAGCTGGTGATTTACGTTTCTTGTCATTGGCCAAAAAAAATCTTTTTGATTAGCTGGAGGGGAGATGTTCTCAGTTCTACCAAGCCTCTGTACTGTTTCTTTCCTATTATTCCAAGCTTTTCACTGATTTATCTGCCCTCATTTCTTTTTAAATAGTTAAACACAATTATCTTCATTTTCGCTGAATATAACACTTCCTTTTCTTATTTTTACTGATCCCCTTCGTATCAAATAAGGTAGTGGTGTTGATGAGACAAGACTTCAGCGAGTTCATTCTTCTTTAATAACTATTGTGCTCTAGTTTGTGTTTCGTACAACAGGAGCTTAACTCAAATAGACTCTTGGACGTTTTGCCTTCCTCTATTTCAATCTGGGGTCTATCCAGGGGAGTTTTGAGCGATCATTTCATTTGGCAACTTAATTACTTGTACAAGGATTTTAGTCTTTATTCCTAGTGACATGTTAATACGGTCAGTTTTTCTAAGCAGTTCTTCATTGGAGATTTAGTTTGGCAAGTAGATATTATCGATCCCACCTTGTCACTTATTATGAAATACATCAAGCCGTTTTCATCAAAAGGACAGAAGTAACGTCTTTAACTCCGACTTCGACTGCAGTCAGAGAATATTTATCGCCACGTTTTCAGTAGGATGATGGATCAAAAAGTGCAAGATGAACGTTTATTTTTATCTTCTATTAAACAGTTTGTGTATAGGAGTCTTTTAAGTATTGTGCATTTTTTTTATTTGCTGCCAAAAGAGTCCTCAGCTTAACATAGTAGGAATGCGTGGGTTTGTGGCGCATTTCCTAACTTTTGCAGGTCTTAATCAACAAGAATTTGATCTGTCATGGTCACATCCTCATTCGTATACCCGTATTAGCTACTACAACAGCTAGCATTAAAAAATACATTGCTACTTTCTCCAGCCTATAATAAAAGTAATCCTTCGGAGGAAATCTTGTTCTTGTCTGTAAAATGATAAATTAACTGTTTTCTAAATAAATCTTATTGGTTGGTTGTCCCATATTTAGAAGCAGCATATGAAGCAACGATATACTGAGATATGCGACACTATTGATACACTGGTACACTCTTGTCTTTCTTTCTATTCTTGTTGCTTTCGCTTAGATATGGGCTGTAAATTGAAGTTCCTAAAGAAAACATACGAACCAAAAATACACACCTGTGTCATCTTAATCTGCGTACCATCGAACTGAGGTTTCAGTACAAATAGCAATATTGTTGAACGATGATTAGATCTTTTTCTCTAATGCTGTATTCCTCTTATTTTGTTGCAATGACGCTCCATTACCTAGACAAATGACCTCTATATGTTCATTAACTTTTAGTGTCACGTGTCCTCTACAATTTCTCCCTTTGTAGGTAGTTTACCTAGAAACAAATTATAGAAAAGGTCTTTTGAATTTTCGCTTCTTCTCCTACGACATGGATAGTGGCATAAATTCTTTAAATGCCCTCCATTATTAATGCCTTTACATTTAAAAGTAATAATACTCTTTGAGAAGGATAGAATTTTGTCTCCATTTGTTTAATCCTTCTTTGTATTTGTTTTATTAACTTGGATTGATATTTTTGCTTTGGACAATGGTTTTCCAAAGAAATACCAACACAGATTATATCAAGGTTTGAGGCAACTTTTTTCAGTAATCTTCTGTTTTCTACAAAAGGTCAGTATTCAAATTAGTTCCCATCTCCAACTGCGGATTCTCGACCAAAACCCAAGAGAATACGTCTTACAAGAAGAAACTTTACACAAGCAAGTTTAGATTATTTTGATAGCATACTTGCCAAAAAAGGCGTGCTATGGGCATTTTATAAAAATCCATTACAACAAAATGTTGTTGATATTTTCTTTTCCTGCTGATTTCTAATTAGCACTAATGGTTATCCAAACGGTTACAAACAGGATATGTACACAATTGACCTTCCATTTTCTAAAACTCTCCATTACCACCCAACCCCATAAAATTAATTTCAAATAATTTCACAGGGTTTTATTTCTAATAATTTGCAGTAACGCAATGCGTATATGGTTGTTATTTAGACCATGAATAAAAGCACTGGCACCAGACTTGAGCTGAGAGTTAATTTTGACTCTGCCCTTGTATTGAAGGAAATTATAATACAGTGAAAAGAGAATGTGAAACACAACAATAATTTTTAGACCCCACCCCCGCCCCAAGAATTTCATTATTTGCCTAAGTTCTAGTTAAAGAAATGATCATGCTAATGTCTGTATTTAAAAACAATAAAATGCAAAGATATAAGAAAGATCTAAATTATTCAATTTGTATTGTTTTCAAAAGGTGAATTAAGCCTACATATAATAATTGAAAAAGTACCCCATACCTTTGATTCTAGTGTCTATTATTCCGTGTTATGTATATGTTTTGGCAAGGGCTTGATCAAGGCACTTTGTTTTGATTGAACAACACAGGAATTATTTTTCATTAAAGCCACACAATATAAGATTTTACTGAAAATTTATAAAATAACCCTGAAGTAGGATTTCTCATGGGAAAATATTTTTTTATTTATTCATAGATTTATTTATTTATTCATATATTTATTTATTTATTCATATATTTATTTATTTATTTATAGATTTATTTATTCTTTCATTTATTTATTTAGTTATTTATTTATTTATTTATATTCGAATGTTTCTGCAGGAAAACCCATTCAAAAGCAAAATGTCTACACTATGTACAATAAAATTTCTGTTTTTAACTGGGTCTTGTTCTAAATGAAATATATAAAAAAAACCACCTAAATAAAAGTTTGTAGGAGAGAGAAAAGACCACAAGATATTGTTATATGAAGAAACGCCAAAGAAATTCTCAATAGCAAAACCGATATTTGTTTATTCCATTCCAATTGTCGTCTTGTCATCGTCGTCAAAAGATACCGTATCACAAAACTGATATAAATCAGTTTTATGATCAGTGAGGTACATCAGTTGCACACCAGTAATATCGACATGGTTAGCAATACTTCTGGTGAAAAAAGCAGCAGTCAATATCTTTCTTTATCTTTCTCTCCCTCTACTTTTCCAGTAATCACAAGATGTCCAGTTCTTTTTTTCGTTTGACACGGCAAAAAAATTTAGTTGACACTTGGTTATAGTGTTCATCAGGTGGAAATCGGTTTGTGGTCTTTTTAATACTTTTTTATACACGGAATCCTTACCATCGTCGTAAAAACCACATTTCGGTAGCTTCCACTCTTTTCATAACGCTTACGCCGACGATCCATGTCTCATGTCGATACAGGATGGTACTCTAATTGGAGCATTTAAGAGCTCTGAGTTTGGTAGCAATATTAAGGTCCTTCGCTTTTAATATGTTCTCAGTTCATCTGAACACTGTTTTGGCTGTGCAAATCCGAAGAAGGATCTCTTTGTCCGATTTAACTCAAATAAAAATTATTTGAGTTAAATTGGTTACTTAAACTTGGTTTAGGCATACAATTTCATCAAAAACCGTTTGGGAAAAACATTTTAATGGAAATTTCATGCAGAAAATGAAGTATGCGAAACAATTTAGCGGGAAGTAAGAGGATTTAAGAATTAGTAGAAAATCGGTCAGGTTAGTCAAAAAGTCGTTAACTACGGAAGTGCTGAATGTACATTCATAGCGACCTATATTGTTAGAATTTATTATTTCTTTAATAAGAAACTAGGAAAACAATAAATTTTCGGCTGTGTGGGTGGGGTCTAAAAATTATTTTTGTGTTTCACATTCTCTTTTCATTGTATTATAATTTCCTTCAATACAAGGGCAGAGTCAAAATTAACTCTCAGCTCAAGTCTGGTGCCAGTGCTTTTATTCATGGTCTAAATAACAACCATATACGCATTGCGTTACTGCAAATTATTAGAAATAAAACCCTGTGAAATTATTTGAAATTAATTTTATGGGGTTGGGTGGTAATGGAGAGTTTTAGAAAATGGAAGGTCAATTGTGTACATATCCTGTTTGTAACCGTTTGGATAACCATTAGTGCTAATTAGAAATCAGCAGGAAAAGAAAATATCAACAACATTTTGTTGTAATGGATTTTTATAAAATGCCCATAGCACGCCTTTTTTGGCAAGTATGCTATCAAAATAATCTAAACTTGCTTGTGTAAAGTTTCTTCTTGTAAGACGTATTCTCTTGGGTTTTGGTCGAGAATCCGCAGTTGGAGATGGGAACTAATTTGAATACTGACCTTTTGTAGAAAACAGAAGATTACTGAAAAAAGTTGCCTCAAACCTTGATATAATCTGTGTTGGTATTTCTTTGGAAAACCATTGTCCAAAGCAAAAATATCAATCCAAGTTAATAAAACAAATACAAAGAAGGATTAAACAAATGGAGACAAAATTCTATCCTTCTCAAAGAATATTATTACTTTTAAATGTAAAGGCATTAATAATGGAGGGCATTTAAAGAATTTATGCCACTATCCATGTCGTAGGAGAAGAAGCGAAAATTCAAAAGACCTTTTCTATAATTTGTTTCTAGGTAAACTACCTACAAAGGGAGAAATTGTAGAGGACACGTGACACTAAAAGTTAATGAACATATAGAGGTCATTTGTCTAGGTAATGGAGCGTCATTGCAACAAAATAAGAGGAATACAGCATTAGAGAAAAAGATCTAATCATCGTTCAACAATATTGCTATTTGTACTGAAACCTCAGTTCGATGGTACGCAGATTAAGATGACACAGGTGTGTATTTTTGGTTCGTATGTTTTCTTTAGGAACTTCAATTTACAGCCCATATCTAAGCGAAAGCAACAAGAATAGAAAGAAAGACAAGAGTGTACCAGTGTATCAATAGTGTCGCATATCTCAGTATATCGTTGCTTCATATGCTGCTTCTAAATATGGGACAACCAACCAATAAGATTTATTTAGAAAACAGTTAATTTATCATTTTACAGACAAGAACAAGATTTCCTCCGAAGGACTACTTTTATTATAGGCTGGAGAAAGTAGCAATGTATTTTTTAATGCTAGCTGTTGTAGTAGCTAATACGGGTATACGAATGAGGATGTGACCATGACAGATCAAATTCTTGTTGATTAAGACCTGCAAAAGTTAGGAAATGCGCCACAAACCAACGCATTCCTACTATGTTAAGCTGAGGACTCTTTTGGCAGCAAATAAAAAAAATGCACAATACTTAAAAGACTCCTATACACAAACTGTTTAATAGAAGATAAAAATAAACGTTCATCTTGCACTTTTTGATCCATCATCCTACTGAAAACGTGGCGATAAATATTCTCTGACTGCAGTCGAAGTCGGAGTTAAAGACGTTACTTCTGTCCTTTTGATGAAAACGGCTTGATGTATTTCATAATAAGTGACAAGGTGGGATCGATAATATCTACTTGCCAAACTAAATCTCCAATGAAGAACTGCTTAGAAAAACTGACCGTATTAACATGTCACTAGGAATAAAGACTAAAATCCTTGTACAAGTAATTAAGTTGCCAAATGAAATGATCGCTCAAAACTCCCCTGGATGGACCCCAGATTGAAATAGAGAAAGGCAAAACGTCCAAGAGTCTATTTGAGTTAAGCTCCTGTTGTACGAAACACAAACTAGAGCACAATAGTTATTAAAGAAGAATGAACTCGCTGAAGTCTTGTCTCATCAACACCACTACCTTATTTGATACGAAGGGGATCAGTAAAAATAAGAAAAGGAAGTGTTATATTCAGCGAAAATGAAGATAATTGTGTTTAACTATTTAAAAAGAAATGAGGGCAGATAAATCAGTGAAAAGCTTGGAATAATAGGAAAGAAACAGTACAGAGGCTTGGTAGAACTGAGAACATCTCCCCTCCAGCTAATCAAAAAGATTTTTTTTGGCCAATGACAAGAAACGTAAATCACCAGCTCAATTTTCTCTACATAAAGGAATATTTTGATAGAAATTTCAAGGAAATAACGGATGTACAGAAAAATTGATATTTTAACGAATGACCATTAATGTCACCACTGTTTCAAAGTACGACGTTTTGCAAAATCCTGTCAAAATTTCAGGAAGTGTAGGAAATGCAACGGAAGGCACGAGAGAGAGATTTGTTACAATATGGAAGGAAAAATACAAATTTAATTGTCTGCACAGAACTGCATGGGTACTATGGTTTGTATCCAATTCGAAAGTAAAACTAATGCAAGGGAAAATCTACAAAGAAGTAAAAGTGAATGTATCGGAGGAAAACAGTGAAGGAAAAGCCTTGATTAAATCAATTGAAAATGAGACATTCGCAAGTGAAATTGTTTCTAAAATTGAAATTCAAAAATCGGGGTCGATTTCGCTGGCCTATTGTTTCTGTTCGGAGGAACGTAAATAAAAATATTACCTTTGCGTATTAGCGTACGCCTCTTCAAACGCAATACATCTAGAACTACTAAAGGCACTTGATATGGAAGAACTATTTATGATGAACAAATTATTTTCTCACAGTTAATAAATGGTCCAAACTTAGCAATGTTATCAAGTGATCGGCATCCTGAGGTGGTAAGCCAATACGAGGGTTTATCGAAACGTCCACGTTTTAAGCGAAGCATATTTGGCTTGCTAACAGCTTATTGACTTAATGAATATCTCTTACGTCTGGCTAAGGCCTACAAGCCAAATTGCCTTTTGGTGGGGCTCAGATTTTTAAAGTAGAATATATTTTAATCTTAAGAATGATCATACGAAAGTGAGTATTTGGAAATTATGCAAACTGAAGCAGTTGTTGGCAAGAAGAGATCGGTCGGTTAGCGCAGCCAGGATCCACGTTGCCTCAGTGGATGGTAAATCGGTGAAAAAGTTGTTTTGGTTGCAGAGAACTGAAGCTTTTTATTCCTCTTGAAAATTTATTCGTCAGTTCGCGCTGATACTAAACAAGTATATGATTTTGTTGAAGTGTCTCCACTGCGTGTTGCTAGATCAAAAAATGTCCACTGACATTGTTGACACTCTTTTTTTCCCTTCATTACATTACATTTCTGTTCATTTGTTGTGAGGTTTTGTTGCAAGGTGGGAAATTGAATTACAATTTTTGTTGCTACATAGGAATCCCGTGTTTTACAGTATCAAAAATAGGCGGAAAAACTCGCTCGTTGTTGGAAGATAATATAAGCCTAGCTTTAAACACGGTCCTCGTCGAAATTTTTTTCTTTATAGGGTTCTCAATCGACCAATGAAAACACGGTTCTGCTTAAAAAGACTTGCGTGTTGTGGTTCAGTTGAAAGAAAAGGTGCAGAATCAATAATACGAGATAATTTTCCAAACTAAAAACCAGTTATCAAGAATAAAAGATAAAAAATACACACTAGGAAATCTTGCTTCCTTTTTAAAGTTTGTGTTTTTTTTGTTTTCGTTTCCATTTAAGTGAGAATTACATTGTCTTATTATGTGTAGGAACGGCTTCTTCTACAAAACGTAGAGGATGTGAATTGAAGAGGTACATGTTTTCACATAGTTTTGCATCCCTTTAGTGCTTCCACCATTTTAATGTAATTTATCCCGAGATATGACCTATAAGATTGTCTTTTCTGCTCCAATGGAGCCAAGTCATATGTGGATCTTGAAAAGAGTACTCCATCGCCCAGTAGCCTAAAGGTACCTTTTCCGGATCCCCTGAATCTGTCGGCAGAAAGCGCTAAAAGATCTTGATATGCTTTGATTGTTTTTGCTGATTTTTTCTCTGAAGTCAAAACTGCATGGGCTGGAGCTTTGAGAAGGTGACAGGTTTTGTACTCAGACAAAGCTACGAGAGAAATTAAAAAATAGGATGAAAGAGTATCACTACTTGCAGATATGGGTCAATTATATTTAGAATGTTACTCAAAAAGCCTGACAGAATAAATCTAATGTCTAATATTATTATAAATCAAGCTGTACGTTT
This sequence comes from Morbakka virulenta, assembly GCA_003991215.1. Taxonomy (NCBI): domain Eukaryota; kingdom Metazoa; phylum Cnidaria; class Cubozoa; order Carybdeida; family Carukiidae; genus Morbakka; species Morbakka virulenta. Next base: position 1,447,476 of record RDPX01000023.1, read on the forward strand.
GTGTGCAGCAGTCGTTTGAATATGCTGGTGTCAAGCTATGATCCTGAGGCCAAGTCATGAAAAAGATTTCTTCTTGAAAAATCTTCAGTTCCAAGAAGTACAGTTTTCTTCAGTTCTTCGATTCAAATATTACCAGGTATTTGTTCAACATCGCCGTTTTACTTTTCTAATAAGCCCAAGAGCGCCCATTACAACTGGAATGGCAGTCGCTTTAGTGTTCCTCATTTTGCCGATTTCTATTTCGCGATCTTTGTATATTGCAATCTGCTTGATCCCATTTGTCGCCGCATTTTTTCTGACCGTGTAGCCATATAAAGAACATAAAACTTTGATTTATCTTTCATTATGATATCCAGCCTATTTTCTTTGATTTCTGGTCTGTACTAATAGGCATTTCTCACAATGTTGTAACATCATTTTCTTCAGCAACTTGGAATGTTGTTCATACCATTTGCAAGTGACTTGTATCTTAATTAACTGAATTTCTTATCATGTCTTTCTAAATTTTCCTTTTTTGCTAGGACAGAACAGCCTGATATAATGTCCTTCACATTTTTGTCAAATTCATAGCATAGCCTACGTTTAAGGTTAGTCCCATTTTTTATAGCTTTGTGCTGATAGTATCGTATCGTGTTGCTAATCTTTGATTATGTGCAGCTATCACAAATACCCTCTGTCTCCCCTTTTTCAATCCTAAACTTTGCAACCATTTGTCTGTCAACCGTTTGTCAACATCTGCTCTATCAATGCTCTCTGGATACTTTCAATGTAGCGGGTTCTCTTTGCATCTCTCTTTCATGTGGATCATTATCTTTTTCTTTACTGTTTCTCTTAGAGATTTTACTTTCTTTTCAATTGGCATGGGTTTTTCATTTTCAGTATTCTCGATTGGTAATCCCATTTCCCTCTGAAATTCAATAGCTTTTTTTGGGATCGAATATCACTTCTTGTCGCTTTCAATTGTGTACACTTGCTTTAATGTCTGTATATTAGACACTGTGTCTAATATACATACATATATATCGAGATTTTCAGATTATACGCCTGTGTGCCTGCTGGCAGCGACAGAGACGACGTATACGAAGTGCAGAGAACAAGAGGTTGTCCGTTTCAGTTATTCACGGCGTTAGTTACACTTTTGTCTTTCGTGTTCATAATGGGTTCATGTGTTCTGTTTTTTGTAAGGGTGTGCCCCCTTAGCCTTTTTGTCTTCCCAGACCTCTCCCACAAGACAGTGGCATCGATTCCAGATTAGGAAGGCTGAACTGGGTGCTGTGCTCTGCCCAATGGCAGCCAACGACTCTGCACAGCAAACCTGTCTATCTCCCTGAGCTATGATCGGCGTACCATTATTATTTCATCATCATCATCATCATCATCATCATTATTATTATTATTATTATTATTATTATTATCTATTTACATCGTCATTTTCCACCAAAATACGTAAATTACAAAATAGACATTTGCATGCGATATCATGGGTACAGTCTTTTGTCACCATTTTTGATGATTTCTTTATTATTAGCTTGTGTAAGCTATGCGTGGGATGAAAAGGATAAAGTTATATTTCTCTATAAAATAGATGAATAATAGTTATACAACTAAATATTTCTGTTGCAGTACTCTGGACGTACTAATAAGCAAACGAATTATTTCATGCAAGAAACAACAAAACATGTTAAGATTGCCTGGTCTTAACAATGAAATCAAAAACATCATTTTAACTAAAATATGAATGAAACTTGTGATGTTGTTGTTGTTCACGATGATGATAATGATGATGACAATGATGAATATCTTTATGTTACGTTCCTCTAGTAAGGATAGGAAATGATGTATTGAAGAAAAAACTACTTAAGAAAACTCAACAACAACATATTCACCGAGCTTGTTTATATGAAATGCCTACCAAAAAATTACCTCTTTTTATGTCCCTCTTCTAAATCTCCCAGATGTGAACAGGTAGAAATAGAAACAGAATTTCCACTATTTCCAATTTATTCTATATTACATATATTCTATATATGTATATATATAATGACAACTGTACATTAAAATAAACAAGATGTTTCTACCATGTAATAATTTTAGATACCAGTGTGGTTTTATGAAATCACTGTCTTTCCTATTACGAATTGAATGCGACAGTGCTACGACAGACAGTAGGAAAAGTTAGAAAACAATTTGAGGAACATCTATGACAACGTACTGGTGGAACAAATCTTACACTTCCCAGAACCTGAGGCGTCGACCATAGCTAAAGCTTTGCAATCAGCAATTAACAGGGTCTTCAATTACTTTATACCACTTAATGGATGATTTAGTGACCATGGACAACTTCGCAAATGCTATACAATAAATGGTATTTGGAAATATACGGATCCAAGTGTAAATAGAAAATAAAGGAACCCTATCCTTTGTCTAAAAGCATTATAAAAAACATGAAAAAACATTTGCAAACCACAGTAAAATCGAAGAAAATAGTTCAGATATTTCTTTGCATGTACAGAGAGAGAATGACAAGTAAGTCAAAAGTACCATTTTAAAAATATAATGAAGTATCTAACTTGCCAAAATTCTTAACATTTATCATGTATTTTTTTGCACACAATCCTTTCCATGTACATCACCAAAGCATCACCAAATATGTGTGCCCTATCAAACTATATATTAATATTTTCTCTCTACGAAGATTTGAAAGAATTTGTCCGCCATAAAACTACAACCAGAGAGAAGTGGAAAATATCTCTACATGGAAATGTTTTTTGAACCAGAGCCTAGGCTATCATGATAACATGGTCTACCACCTGGGGCCTTGGCCCTATATTTTCAAAGATCACATTGCAACCATACATTTTACATATTACTTTTACAATTTTCCTTCCCTTTCTCATATTTGTTGAGATCTGCGGTACCTCTTTTGGAAGACTTAACCCCTATCGCTTGTTTGGGATGAAATGTGGGATGAAATGTGGGACAATAGTTCCTTAAGAAAATAACGGTCCATTTAAGTGAAATGGTCAAGATGAGAATAATCAAGCATAATGTAACATCTGGCATTGTTTGTTGGAGAATCTTCTACGAATTGCTTTTCACAATGTTTATTAGGGAATGAGGTAAGTGGCAAAAGTAGAATGATGCAGTGATGCTATATAGACACAGGCAGGAAGATTAACAACTAATGACAAAACCCATCTACCTCGATAGGTCTTTTGAAAGAAGAGTATCAAAAGACTGGCTGTCGTAAAGCAGCGTAGATTATACGCTTCAATACGTAGTGAGCATGTACCTTGATAACAAAGAAAAAGCCAATTAAATACCTTTTCGTGTATTGTTGCAGAGTAATTTATAGTCAGACGGGTTTTCAAGAACGTTAAGAATACTGTGTTTAATGAATGCCACGTCTCCAGCTCTTTCCTGCAAACATCGAAGAGCACCAAGGTATCCATAATATGTTTCGTGTGAGCCTCTGTTACAAACGAACTTGTTGTTTCCATTTCCGATGCAGTTTTTGCACAGTTTTTTTTTTGCTACTAATCCAGGGTTGTAATGTGGATTATCAGCACCTATAGAATCAGACAGAAATTGTTGATTTACTTATGTTAATCAAATATTACATGAATCATAAACAGAAAGAAACCTTTAGCACATTATGGGTGGTGCTCCACCACCACTACGATCTGATGATACTTTAACGAGAGAGTAGACAGATAAACTTGCTCCCTTTTTTAGAAATAGAGCTGGTAACAAAAACTAATACTATCAAAAAGTAGTTTCAAAATAGGAATATTTGAAGCTTTGAAATCCAATGGCTACAGCTTTTACTTGGGGAGAGCCATAACTTTGAAAACATCATAAATCATACCTGAGAAGACCCAAGTGTTATACTCAAAAATAGGAATTAAAAAGGGTGTTTGCGAAAGTGGTTTTATATTTTGTCAAAAATACTGTTTCCATTGGTCATTAAATTTACTCCAGAGAAAAGCTAATTATTTTTCTTTGAATCTGGATAGGATGACTATCTCTCCTAATCACAGCACATTAAAATTAATAGACATGTAAGTATTTAATTTTCAATCTGTTTATTTTTGCTTTCATAAATGAGAAAAAACTCTCCAAAGTGGCTGTTATCAATTCAAAGGGATCAATGAGAAATAAAAAATACCTGGGAATAAAAGAAGTTTGACAAATTAGGTCTTTCCTATGTGATAGAGACTTAAAAACATTCAAGTACATTTCTGGAATTGAAATAAGCATCATTGCTACTAAATTGTTTAGAGCAAGTAAATGCCATATATTATACATATAACCAGGGTGATTAGAAATATAAGTGGTTAGGCACAAACAAAAATACTTCTAGTTATATTTATTCCTGACTTCTATTTGTCATTAATCTTTACCTACAACATCTTTCTTTCCGACACCTTGGTATGCAATTGATTAAGCAAGGTCTACCTGTTGAGCATTCTGAAAGCTACTTGAAATAGCCCAACTATTCAGAGCAACAAAAAATAATAATAGGAGGAAAAATACATAGAAATTAAAGCTGGTACTTCATATAGTTTAATATAGTTAATAAGAGGGTAAACTATCGGTCTTATCGAACCTTTCGGATTTTGTTGATGGTAGCAACAAGCAGTATTCTCTGGTTGGGTTAGTCTTTGGAGCACAACACGTTCAACTGATTCATAGCATTTTTTTCAGATGGACTCAGTATCTCTAGACAGTAACTTCTGTTGAAATGGTAAACAAAATGGACAAAAAACCGAGAAGTGACCTAAATATACTGCGTCGCCACTCTGAACCCAGTAGAAATCTAGTTGCACAGCTCGGTGTTATAAATAATCATGATCAATTATCAATCCATTAACTTATTTTAGAAGCTTGCACAGTATTTGCCCACACATGCATACACACACATAGACATACATCTTATCCAACTAGTACCTCGGGTTATCAACTACTAAAACGTACAAGTAACCTTTCATATCCACATCAATAATGAAAATTCAATTCACCTGGTGCACAGCTACCACTGAAAAATTCGGCAACAGATTGAAAAATACTGCAGTTTACGAGAGGCATGATACCATTTGACAAAAGATATCCAATGGGAGCATTCCATCCAGAAGTTTTCTTGACACCAGTATGACATGATGCAGCATTCTGGTAAAAATAATATAAATTCAATGCAGAAACAGTTTAAACATATAATAGCTGTAATAAGAACACCATCAACAAATTATGGTTTGATTAATTATATAAAAGTATTATATACAAAATTTGCCCAATTAACCCTGAAGTTCTAAACAAGTAATATGTTAAGATATTTAAAATCCTTTTTCTTTAAGGGTGTTTTTGCCTTTTGAAAGGATAAAAATTTTGACTCAAATTAAGCTTTTTTACATTGAAAATTGTTGATATTAGAATGTGCCTTATTTACTTGACGAAGAGCGATCAGCTGTTATGTGGATCTTTATTTCTACGGGGTTAACACATTGCAACCAAAATCGAGTTTTCATTGGTTAAAAGGACTTTTGGAGTCATCTATCCCAAACCTAAGGCCATGGATTGAAAGTAGCTTTTTGTTATACTGCGGCATTCTGCAAACAAAGCAAAATAAAAGCGTTCTGTTTACAAAGGGAATGTAAGGATAAAGAGATGAAAAACGTTTTAAGTGTATGCTAGTGAAAACCAATACAGTAATATGAACATTTTTAATCATAGCTAAATTAGTTACTTTTTCTCCTATTTAAACATAAGTATTAAAATTATGCCTGGATAGCTCGAAACATTGCACCCATTATTTAAATCTAAGTAGGGAGCTCCATTCCTCAAGAGCTGACAGAAGGGCGGATGTTGTGGTTGAGTGCAGAGAACGGTACTACCACGCAACTCCTCTTTTTAATGCATACATTTCCTGGGTAGTACTATGGTATCACTCAACCACAGCGTTCATCCTTCACTCAGTTCTTGAGGAATGAATGGCCCTACTTAGATCACATGACATACTGACATTACTTCTATTCTGTACACAATTTTGAACTTGCATATTAAGTAATATTCTAATGACCATTTTTATGCCTTTTCCTTGCTTCTTTTCTTGTTTTTAATCATCCCCATCCCCTTTCTAACGCCTTTTCATGCACCGTAATCCTGCTCTTCCTTCTGTAATTCTTCTCTGCCTTCGAACTGTCGTTTAGTTTAGTGTTAATAAATTCACTGTTATTTTCCTTGTTTTATGCTGTCCAAATTCTATTTATTTCAGTTCCCCATTTATCACCTCTACTCCTATTTCAATGGTTTAAGTAAAAAGAAAATAGAACGTTTACAGTAGAAACGTCTGTTGGTAGCAATGTTTGTACACACGTTCACCAACCAACCCACCATTACAAGAAATGAAGTATTTTGCTTCAATATTTTTGTTCACCTTTTTTTTTGTTCTTCTCCCCCATCCCCCTTCCTCCATTTTTCTTCCTTTAAAAGTCATTGTCTGACTGTTATTTGGAAATTGGAAAAAAATTAGAGATGTTATTGTTACTGTGTTTAAAACAGCATCGACGTTACTTTGACCATAACAAGGCAGTGTCAGCAATAAATGAAACCTCCCATTTGACATGTATAAATTGTTCCCTTATTCAAACAGTTAAGAAAAGGTATAATGATCCCACTGTATTTGTGAGATAGAAAAAAAAAATTAATTGTGTACTCGAGTGTCGATTTGAAGAGTTCAGATGAAAGACACAATACAATTTACCGAAACAAATGCCTGATCTATCAAAGCAAAGATGAATCTCCATTTCGAATGTAGAACACTTTTCAACAAAATGTCAGTGGTGGTGACAAATCGGATGGTACAACATTACTGACTTACTATAAAGAAGAAGTGGTGGCGGGATGGAAGACCCTCTGGTTGAGAAAAATTCAGCCTCATTACTTGAAATTTTTTTATTCTTTTTTAAGGCAATTTTTCTCATTTTCACTGTTTGTTTCACTATTTTTTCATGTTCTCAAATTTTATATCATGATTTCTCTTCTACATTTCTTCTTTGTCATTGCACTATTTAGTTTTTGTACCAAAATGCTATGGTTAACATAACCTCTCTTCTCTTCTATAGGACATTGGGAATGAAAAAGTGTGATGCGATTCATCGAACAGCTTTATCATGTTCAAACTGCACAGTTTTTCACTACACTTTTGTTTTAGAAATATACAAACATTTTTTTGAAATATATCATGCAGTTCATTTCAAGCAACCAATTGTATAGTGTACTTTTCTCTAAAATAACTTAAACATCTTTAAAGTTAAATAGTTAATATCTGGTAATTGAAACTTTACTATTCATTGTTTTCATATGTTTGAGCTCTAACAGTGTATTCATTTCATAAGACAAAATTACTGTAATACAGATTCGACGAACACAATTTAAACCAACTACATTCTAAGCATACTTGATCCAAAATTGTTCACAGTTTACAAAATTAATTTGTGAAACAGCTGAAGCTGAAGCTGGTATGTTACGACCATTCTGCTTCAAACATACTTTTTGCTGCATAATTGTATATATATATATATATATATATATATATATATATATATATATATATAGACAGAAGTACGTATTTATAAGATGTAGTTTTCTATTGCTATAAAAGCTTCTTCAACAACAGTATTTTTGTGTAAATAGTAATGCACCTAAAGTGATAAAAAAACTACAGGCAATTATCTTACCCTAAGAGATCTCAAAGTCCATTTGGTTCCAGATCGTACAACAGCTACTGCGTAGTAGCTACTTGTTTTATCTGGGCTGTTTCTGTGTACTTCTGTCATGATTGGTTTGAGGTTGAAGTTTTTTCCTTGAAAAATCGCCAAAAATTGACAGTTAATCACGGATAAGCAATAAATATTTCAATTAGTTTAAAACCAAAGCTCCTATCAGTACATCATGTGAGCAGGGTAACAGAAAATAAGATAATTCTTTCCAAGATGATATAAAGTCGTACTAGACAAATAAGTGTAAACATCTATAACAGTGACTGTGGGCATAAATAGAAAGCAATAAAAATACTTTCAAAGTATGATTTGAATGAAGTCAGTGTATACGGCAGTTTTGCATGGGCTGTAACACATGTGAAACACAGGAGTGAAAAGAGGGATGGTTTGCATTTTAAGTAAATAAACTCTGATCCACCGTCATTAAACGAATTGAGTATTCCGAGGCTAAAAACATAAAAATTACTTGAACTGTTAGCTATTTTCATGTACAAAAGGACCTTGTTATCTTTTTCCTTAAAAATTAAATAATCAAAAATCGAGTTTCTTTTAGCCTGGGGTTTCTAATTATTGGCATATTTGAATTTTATTGGATAGCTCATTTAACATCAAGCATCTCGATTAGAACAGACTTGACTAATAGTAAATGTTTTTAAATAATAAAGAAAAAATCTATTAAAAGACTTGCATTTTTTTTAACTTTTTTGAATAAAATTATTAAAACAGATAACAGAGCATAGTGTATAAGCGTCATTTCCTACAGAGGAACATTTTCTCTCAAGGGGATTGAAGTACGTCATGTAACAGACACATTCAAAATTTTATCTATTTTTATTTTGTAAAATATATTCACCTGCCACATATATGTCTCCTCCATCGAAAGCAGCCATATCTGCTTGTCCTTTTGCAATGAGACTCTGACAATCCCAGGCACTCTTGCCCTTGACACAATTTAATTGCCCTCCAATTAAATTTTTGGCCCATTTTTGGCATTTTCTCATTTCTAGGCTATCGACGGCACACCATGTTGGAGCTTCATTTACAGAAAAGACAGAAAGCATAACTGTCATCAAAAATACGATCATTGTATATAACCAAATTATATATCACAGGATTATTATTTTTAATGCTATTAGTAATAGAAATAACATGGTTTTTAAGGGGGATTTGGAATTAATAACCCGAATTTCATTTCTACAATTTCAAAATCGGTCAAGCGAAGTTAGGGCCATTTGAAATTTTAAAAATGAAACGAGGGATTATTAATTCAAAATCACCTGGAAAAAAAACCATGTTATTCCTAACAAATTTTATGTCAAAATTGTCACTTGAGGTAAAAATATTAAATCAGAGAAAAATAACGTCAATAGCCCTATTCATTCATCAATAAAACACAGAAGATTTATTGGAACCAATCATATAATTTGTTTGCAAAATACTGAATTCTGATTATCTGGAAATTTATCGTACGACTTTTGATGAAATAAGTTGCTAGGAATTTGCATTGTTTAATTGACAGGAAAATTACAAACAACTGGGCCGATTACAGAATAATTACCTTTACTTACGCTTTCCAACTGAAGCCAGATGAAATTAGTCATGCAATTAGTTCTTGTATTTGCAGTTACTGTCGCAGAAGCTATTGTTCTTGTAGTTTTTATTGACAGTTGTAGTAGTTGTAATTTTTGTAGTTGTTGTTGCAGTTACTGTCGCAGAAGCTATTGTTCTTGTAGTTTTTATTGACAGTTGTAGTAGTTGTAATTTTTGTAGTTGTTGTTGCAGTTACTGTCGCAGAAGCTATTGTTCTTGTAGTTTTTATTGACAGTTGTAGTAGTTGTAATTTTTGTAGTTGTTGTTGCAGTTACTGTCGCAGAAGCTATTGTTCTTGTAGTTTTTATTGACAGTTGTAGTAGTTGTAATTTTTGTAGTTGTTGTTGTTGCAGTTACTGTCGCAGAAGCTATTGTTCTTGTAGTTTTTATTGACAGTTGTAGTAGTTGTAATTTTTGTAGTTGTTGTTGCAGTTACTGTCGCAGAAGCTATTGTTCTTGTAGTTTTTATTGACAGTTGTAGTAGTTGTAATTTTTGTAGTTGTTGTTGTTGCAGTTACTGTCGCAGAAGCTATTGTTCTTGTAGTTTTTATTGACAGTTGTAGTAGTTGTAATTTTTGTAGTTGTTGTTGCAGTTACTGTCGCAGAAGCTATTGTTCTTGTAGTTTTTATTGACAGTTGTAGTAGTTGTAATTTTTGTAGTTGTTGTTGTTGCAGTTACTGTCGCAGAAGCTATTGTTCTTGTAGTTTTTATTGACAGTTGTAGTAGTTGTAATTTTTGTAGTTGTTGTTGCAGTTACTGTCGCAGAAGCTATTGTTCTTGTAGTTTTTATTGACAGTTGTAGTAGTTGTAATTTTTGTAGTTGTTGTTGTTGCAGTTACTGTCGCAGAAGCTATTGTTCTTGTAGTTTTTATTGACAGTTGTAGTAGTTGTAATTTTTGTAGTTGTTGTTGCAGTTACTGTCGCAGAAGCTATTGTTCTTGTAGTTTTTATTGACAGTTGTAGTAGTTGTAATTTTTGTAGTTGTTGTTGTTGCAGTTACTGTCGCAGAAGCTATTGTTCTTGTAGTTTTTATTGACAGTTGTAGTAGTTGTAATTTTTGTAGTTGTTGTTGCAGTTACTGTCGCAGAAGCTATTGTTCTTGTAGTTTTTATTGACAGTTGTAGTAGTTGTAATTTTTGTAGTTGTTGTTGTTGCAGTTACTGTCGCAGAAGCTATTGTTCTTGTAGTTTTTATTGACAGTTGTAGTAGTTGTAATTTTTGTAGTTGTTGTTGCAGTTACTGTCGCAGAAGCTATTGTTCTTGTAGTTTTTATTGACAGTTGTAGTAGTTGTAATTTTTGTAGTTGTTGTTGTTGCAGTTACTGTCGCAGAAGCTATTGTTCTTGTAGTTTTTATTGACAGTTGTAGTAGTTGTAATTTTTGTAGTTGTTGTTGCAGTTACTGTCGCAGAAGCTATTGTTCTTGTAGTTTTTATTGACAGTTGTAGTAGTTGTAATTTTTGTAGTTGTTGTTGTTGCAGTTACTGTCGCAGAAGCTATTGTTCTTGTAGTTTTTATTGACAGTTGTAGTAGTTGTAATTTTTGTAGTTGTTGTTGCAGTTACTGTCGCAGAAGCTATTGTTCTTGTAGTTTTTATTGACAGTTGTAGTAGTTGTAATTTTTGTAGTTGTTGTTGTTGCAGTTACTGTCGCAGAAGCTATTGTTCTTGTAGTTTTTATTGACAGTTGTAGTAGTTGTAATTTTTGTAGTTGTTGTTGCAGTTACTGTCGCAGAAGCTATTGTTCTTGTAGTTTTTATTGACAGTTGTAGTAGTTGTAATTTTTGTAGTTGTTGTTGTTGCAGTTACTGTCGCAGAAGCTATTGTTCTTGTAGTTTTTATTGACAGTTGTAGTAGTTGTAATTTTTGTAGTTGTTGTTGCAGTTACTGTCGCAGAAGCTATTGTTCTTGTAGTTTTTATTGACAGTTGTAGTAGTTGTAATTTTTGTAGTTGTTGTTGCAGTTTCTGTCGCAGAAGCTATTGTTCTTGTAGTTTTTATTGACAGTTGTAGTAGTTGTAATTTTTGTAGTTGTTGTTGTTGCAGTTGATATTATAGTAGTAATTCTTGTTGTATTAACTGTTTTGCAGTTGTTATTATACTTTTTGTTGTTGCCGTACTTGTAATAGTAGGTGTATTAGTAGTGGTAATAAAAGTGGTACTAGTAGTAATAGTAGAATTAGTAGCAGTAGTATTGGTGGTGGTGGCGATGGTGGTACCAGTACGGCCGTTGCAGTTTCCGTAGTAGATTTCGTTCTCCATTCACAGTAAAGCAAAGTCAACTTAATAATATTAGAAAAAGAAATTAACTTTAGCAACTGTGCTACATCATTAACCACATTGAGAACTTTACTTAAAAATCAGATAAGCTTTGAATTTAAGAAATATTTAGACATTTCTTACAAGGAAGGTGATGTAAAGCTGTGGCAAACGAAATAATATATAATACAAAGTTATTGCTATTTCAATCTAGTTGTTTAGTAGTGAAGCTAACTAGTCAGGAGTAAAACCAGAATATGTTACATCAGTAAGAATTGAAAACATTTTGACAACCAAGAAAATGCTACCTTCCGTATAAAACTTGGTCGATTGTTCTATCTCTCTAGAAGAACTTACATACTAAAGTCAGCATTGTAATGTATATACAGTCACGGAATTGCAAGCGCCCAGGAGATTTTTTCTGATCACACCTTTAAACTTTTAAACCGAGCTTATTTTTTATTCCACTGCTTTCCTAACTGTCTAATCTGGTAGGATTTCAAAGGGATCCCTTTTGTCGCTTGCTAATTCTGTGGCAACAGCGTCTTCCACGATGTTCCAAAGAACGAAATCTCTAATTTTTCCAAAGCCATCGTGGAAAAAAGTATGAGCAAATATTTAAAAATTAAAAAGAGCTTATATAATACCAGACTTTTAGTAATGAAAAGGTCTTAAAAGTTAGAATTTCATCTTAAGTAAGAAACTCGTATCAAACAAAATACTTGTAGAGATGTAACTTTATTTCTTTAAAGAGCATTGTTATGAGCTGCCGACAATATTTACCTAAAATAGTATAAACCCAGTGACTGACACTTTATTTGAATATAATTTCTAAAATATTCACAAGTAGTTATGATAAGAAATTATGGGGTTGGAAGGTTTCTTTGTTTTGCCTTCCACGTCACTTTTTGAAAAAGTTACTCCTGAAGCCTCTTGTCTTTTCTTAATCCGGCATGTATACTTGCCCTGAATATCACAACCGTGAGAAATTATAAGTGCTTTTAAATAAGCTAATGAGTTAAAGGGTATTCTCAAGAGATGTGAAATGTTTCTTAGTTATAATTGCAAATTAATGGGTCTGGACGTCCTTGCATTAGCAAAGGACAGAAGCAAAAGTCCTGACTCAACAGTGCAGAAATCCAATACTTTGAAAATCTTTAAAAACTCACATTCAGAATACCCAATAATGATGCGAGACACTTACAAATTCCATTTTGTTATCCAGACCTAACTAAAATCATTTCGTGATTAAATAGTTTTCAGTACACAAATGCTGCTTCACAATTCATTATATGTTCATTGGCGTTGAGCATATATATATATATATATATATATATATATATTTATATATATAATAGACTTTTCATTGCGCCTAATTTTCAAAACACAAATATGTTAAGATCTCGATTAACAACTTTGGGTGAAACATAATTCTGAGCATTATATTAAACGCACTCAATCATTTAAAAAATTACATTAAAATAATTCACTTCAATACGGTAATATTTGTAATTTTCTATATTATGAGAGTGTAGGATAGTAACCAGAGGATTTATTATATTCGGCCTTACCTTTGACTGCAACTGAAACAGCTATCACTGAGACAATGATAAAAAGGACGCTGGTAGCCATCTTCTGAAATTTAGCAGTTGATCCTTTTCCTATGTCGATGTTTCAGCACTGCAAAAAAGATCTATTCAAACAGTTCTTTTATGCGAAGAAAGGATACTATTACACATACCTAAATTTAGAAATAGTCAGTAATTCAAGCTTTATCTTCCGGTTTAACATTGCTTAATGTCTTCCTTATTCTTCCGAGATGACGCATCAATTCTTGACATTGGTGATCATATTTCTTCACCGATTCTTGTTTCTAAAACAAAAAATCTTAAACCATTAGGGAAAGTCGTGTAGCTATCTTTGCTGACCTTTTCTCAAATACATGGTATTTGCTATGCACTTTCACTACCACCACGACATAACTCTTTAAAAGCAAATCTTGTACAAAATGATGCCCCATTTCACATTCTGGTTGACCTAGTTAGCTTATTACTTATTTTAAGAGAATATTACTACAAGAAGAACGCTGGTTTAGTGTAACTGAGTATACAAAAGAGGTACAAAGTATTGATAAAATATCCTATGTTGGTGTATTAAAACTTAAACACTGGAAGTAACATTGAAATGCACGATCCATATTTAAGAACAAGTATTTTAAGTGATGGCAGCGAGGAGGTTAGACGTTTTCTTCGTTGCTGGAATTACGTTTTTGATTATCGTTTGTTTTATGGTATCTCGTTCAAAATTTTGTGCATGTGATGGAATTAGTATTACACTTATGGAAAAAGATGCTGGTTTGAGAGAAATTTTTGCATATTTTTCTCTATTTATTCGATTGAAGTTTGTACCAAGTATAAATACAAGAAGAAAATTATTTTTGTGTTTACTATTACTTATTTGTGGTGAGATCGAAAGTTGCCCTGGTCCAAGTCTGTTTAGTAACAAAAATGATTTTACAATCCTACATCAGAACGTCCATGGACTTTTTGGGGAAAAGGATCAAATCCAAAGTTTTATAATTAATTTGTAAATGACAGTATCATAAGTTCAAATATTCATTTGAGCGAAGCTTTTCGTATATAATTATACATCATCAGGCTCTAAAGAAAGAAAATCAAATTAAAATATAAATGCAAAGTTTTATATAAATCCAAAGTTTTATACTGCAACGAAATGTCAACATATTCGGTGTTACAGAAACTCACTTACAACAGAATATACCATCATCTCTCATAAATATCAGGGGGTATGTTTTCGAAAGGCGTGATCGTGGAGATAAAGGAGGATGAGTTGGAGTTTACATCAAACAGGATGTTGAATATGTACGTAGAAATGACCTTGGAAATGAGAGTGTAGAAGGTGTCTGGATCGAAATCAAGCAAACAAACTCGAATAGTTTTATCATTGGCATAATATATCGACCCCCAGATAGTTCAAATCATCTCAGTCAAATTTTTGAAACAAATTTTATAAATATCATTAAAACACTGAACAACATTAAAATGTCCGAGGTGACAATAAGTTTCAGTGACTACACAAATTATGATGCAGAAAGCATAAAGAATGAAGTCTCCTCAGTTGACTGGACTCCTGTTTACAACAAAATCATGTAAATTCTGCGTGGAGTGCGCTAAAAAGTATCTTATTAAAGTTAGAGACAAACATGTTCCGATAACAACAAAACGTGTTAAAGGAAAGAAATCCCCGTGGCTAAACCTAGATCTAAAGAAACAAATAAATTTATGTGACTGTCTTAGAAGGAAAATTCAAAAGTCTAAGTCAGAAGCAAACTTTGAGAAATACAAAGTTCAACGAAATAGAACAAACATATCAATCAAAAAATGAAAAAAGGAGTACAACAAGGAACTGTTGAAAGATTCTGCAACAAACTCAGAAAAATTCTGGCGAACAATAAAGACCATTTTTCCGTCAAAAGAAAAACAATCATGTGCGAAATCATTCTTCATCGACGGGGAATCCATCTCTCAACTCGACAAGAGTCACATCTAAGTTCTGCTCCATCTTCTCCAACATTGCGAATGAACTTAGATGAAGTCATTATTTATGAAGGATTTTATCTGGGCACTTCTGTATCAGAACAATAGCAGAACTTAAACTTACACCACATTCAATTTTCGCCTCTTTACCGTAAATGAAATCTGTAAACACCTGAACCGGATAAATCGCTAAAAAGCATACTGTGTCGATAATATACCTCCTGGATTTTTAAAAGACACGGCAATGATCGCTGCTAAACAACTTACTCGCATCATCAACCTTTGTATTTCTGAAGCACAAGTACCTAATGACTTCAAGATTGCAAAGATTATCTCCGTATTCAAAAGTGGTTTAAAATACCTGGTAGATAACTACCGTCCCATTTCGGTATTGTCAGTTTGTGCCAAAATATTAGAACGTTGTATCCATACGCAGCTAATGAACCATCTTGATACTCACAAACTACTATCTCTGCATTAGTATGGTTTTCGGTGCAAGAGAAGTACTAAAATAGCTGCAACGATCTTTACAGGTACAATAGGATAAAATATAGATGCTGGTAAGTTGACAGGTGCCGTGTTCATTGACCTTGGCAAGGCGTTCGATACCTTAAGTCACGGTCAATTAATCTACAACCTTGAGAACTACGGAATATGTGGCATTGAAAAAGAGTTTTTTATAAACCGTCTGTTCAACCGAAATCATAAAGTCAACTTCCATAATATGGTCTCTGATTCAAAATCTGTTACATGCGGTGTGCCTCAAGCGTCAATCCTGGGTCCACTGCTTTTTCTTCTGTGTTTTGATGCTGTAGCTGACGTGATTGCAGACTGTAAAATCCTCATGCATGCAGATGACACCGTCATATTTATATCTGCAGTGGACATAGAAACAGCTCAACTAATGTTAACGTATGATTTTAAAAGAGCAGCTGACTGGTTGAAAGGAAATGGACTTGTTACAAATATGAAAATTAAAAGACAGAAAACATGATCTTCGGTACCCACCAAAAGACGAAAAACAAATCACTATCTATTGTTTACCGTCATACGCAGATTTCCAACACTACACCTTATAAACATCTTGGAGTTACACTGGATCCGACATTGAGCCTGGCAGCCTCACCTAACGGCAACATACAAGAAGGCGACAGGACAGTTGTATCTACTGCAGAGACTGCGACCACAATTAACCGTTAAAGCAGTAACTTTGATTTACCAGTCAATGCTGGTACAGAAAGGGATGTGATCTGAATGAATAGCTAGAAATTTTTGAGGTTGCGAAAAAAGGAAAAAGTATTTCTATGTTAAATCATGAAGAAATAAAAACTTGAAATGATTTTGAATATAGATTATTTGAGTGATGTCAAAAAAAGTATTTTAGGGAGATAAAATTATATTATCTGNTATCTTCCGGTTTAACATTGCTTAATGTCTTCCTTATTCTTCCGAGATGACGCATCAATTCTTGACATTGGTGATCATATTTCTTCACCGATTCTTGTTTCTAAAACAAAAAATCTTAAACCATTAGGGAAAGTCGTGTAGCTATCTTTGCTAACCTTTTCTCAAATACATGGTATTTGCTATGCACTTTCACTACCACCACGACATAACTCTTTAAAAGCAAATATTGTACAAAATGATGCCCCATTTCACATTCTGGTTGACCTAGTTAGCTTATTATTTATTTTTTGAACTCGAAATCACCTTTGACTTTTGTATTTTATTTCACACCACTTCACCCTTTTTCAAAATATATGATCTGACGAAATAAATCAGTTCATAAAATGACCTCAAAATACAAAAAATGCAAACACTTTTGACGAAAAATAGAAAAATGAGGTCATTTTTATTTAAAGATAAGAAGAGGAAAGAAGTAAAAATCAAATAAATAGCCAAGGAAGACAAAAGAGAGTCTGGTTTCACAATAAGGTGCAGCCATTGCTGAATTGAAACAAGCACAATTACAAGCAATAAGCAAGTGATAAAAGATTTGTTTTCAAATTACAAAGTCTAAAGGAATACAAATCAACAATTTTACCATTAGTAATACAATCTTCTTCTTTGTCTTTTGGATCTCTTTATGGGTCGCCACAGCGGATCAGCTGTCTTCAGCCTGTTCTGTTCCTTCCATCGGCATCCCTGGCTCCAACAGCTTTCATATATCTGTCAATCAAGTCCTTCCATATTTTCCTCGGCCTCCCTATTCGCCTCCCACCGGTGACTTAATTATTAAAACAATGGTAGATTTAAATAATTTCAGTCTTTCGGACCGATTAATTTTACCTGTTACCCCTCTTAAAGCATTTTAAAAGCCAACATTCAGTCACAGGCAGTCTAGTAAGTGTTTAAAAACATTCACAACTCTTATTACTAAATTAATCTAGCCAGCACATTAATTGTACAGTGTCCTCATCGCACCAGCAGGCTACTTTAACCATGATCCATAAGCAAATATGTAAGAAAAATAGAACTAAAGCAGTTTTGTGAAGCAAACCATTGTAGAAAGGTCAAAATACCCTTATTTCCAGATGATTGCTGTCATCGTGAGTTCTCATCATCTGTCTTTGAAGCAGATGTGACATATAAATTGGATGGTTTCCACTTGGTTGATTTCTTGAGGCCGAAGACTATTCTTATGAGCAGTCATGTATCTGTCAACTGTCAGGGAACTTACAGACTTCGCTGCATATTACACAGGTTGTTTGGCCTGGCGTAGTAGGTGCCAAGTTGCCTCGATTACGAGTTTGGTGTCACTTGAGGTGGTTGACGTAGCCAGCTTTCGACAGAAGTACAAACGCACAAGTGTCATATTTCCAGCTCTGTGCTTCATAATCAAGGCAATTAGCTTCGGATTGCCACTGGACCTGCTCTCATTCTTCGATATTTCATCTTTCACCTACAAGCTTCCACTACTCCGGCCTCAGCAGTTTGAGTTCTTTCCACTTGTCAATGTTAATTTGGGACCCTTTTAAAAAGTTCTTTATACAAACCTTGTACCTCTTCCTAGGCTTATGTCTACCTACCAAGGTTGTTTCAGCAGCATAAAATCTTTCATTCGCACCATGTGGCCCACCCAACGCATGTGACCTCTGATTCAGCAAGTAGAGCAGCAAAGAATATAGAAAAAAGAGTGGGTGCAGGAATATCACCTTGTTTGACACCCTTGTCAACTAGAATTTCATCAGATAACTTTATGTTAAAGGAGACGTGAGCTTTCTATCCCTGTGCGGTATTTTGAATATTCTAACAAAGGTTTGAGGATATCATACTTTCTCTAAAACCAACCAGACAGCACCCTTGTTCACCGTGTGGAAAACCTTGCTCAGATCCAAAAACACTTAATACAATGGGACCTGCTGTTCAATATTCAATATTTCTCGTGGATTTGAAGGGCCGAAAAGATCATTCTATAGTCCTTCTACCAGATCTGAAGCCACTTTGTGACTCCAAAATGGCATTAAGACAAATATCCTCCAATAGCCTA
Organism: Morbakka virulenta; assembly: GCA_003991215.1. Classification (NCBI taxonomy): domain Eukaryota; kingdom Metazoa; phylum Cnidaria; class Cubozoa; order Carybdeida; family Carukiidae; genus Morbakka; species Morbakka virulenta. Next base: position 1,466,146 of record RDPX01000023.1, read on the forward strand.
TATAATAGAAGTCGAATAACAACTTTTCCGAAAGCTTTCAAGACAGTGGCCTCAGGCTAGCAGTCAGACATTCTTCTGTTCCTTACTTTTAAACATTGTCACCCAAACACCATGGATACAATATTGCAGGACAGAACCACCTGTCCAGATGTCTTTAACAAAACCAATGATAGCATCAACAGCATTCACACTTTGAATTTCAAGTAACTTCTCGGGAAGACGCTCTAAAGCAGGTGCTTACCAACTTCTGACTTGCATGATAGCTGACTGCACCTCATCCGGACTAGGCAAACGTGAGTTGTCTCGCAAATTTCCTATTAGCTTCAGACATCAAATAAATAAGTAATAAAAATAAAACTAATAAACAATATATATATATATATTCTAACTCAAAATATATAACAAGAAATAGTACGCTATCGTGTATCTTTTTAGTAAAGTTGTACGGTACTTACGTAATACATCCAGATTGGTACTGATTTTTATCCATGAATTCTCTTTTTTGTTAAAGTCAAGAAGATAATATCTTCAGTCTGCCCCCTTACATCCGACATGCTTTGTGTCTCATCATTAACTCTTTGATTTTGCTCTTTAAATTGTCGAAGAACAACTCCTTTCTTATCTGCAGAGGTTTTCGGAGTTGTTAACAAGATCGCCATCTCTTTAATTAAAACACCTGTTGAGAAGTTCTTCTTAATGTTCTTCCAGAACCGAAAAATATTGTTAACAGCTCTGCTTTATCGTACACACCCTAGTGGTTATTTTTTGTTTGCAGGAAATGTTGAGGTCGTACCAATGGCTGTACTTAAAAATTGCAAGTTACATGATCAAATATTCATAATCAAATAGTATGGGCTATCCAGAACCCGGTCAGAAAAACTTAAGATATTTTAACTGTTTCCTTATCTGTTTTGGATTGATATGGATCGTAAAATACTCTCAATTTGTGCGTGTATGGATTTAAAACCAGTCCGATCCAGTGGGAATCCAGCTTCACACATTTAAATAGGCCTGTTTTCACAAAAAATACTAGCAACTGTACATTCAAGCTCACTGAAATCCATATTTGATTGTATAATAGGTCAAATAAGAGAATATTACTACAAGAAGAACGCTGGTTTAGTGTAACTGAGTATACAAAAGAGGTACAAAGTATTGATAAAATATCCTATGTTGGTGTATTAAAACTTAAACACTGGAAGTAACATTGAAATGCACGATCCATATTTAAGAACAAGTATTTTAAGTGATGAAGGCGAGGAGGTTAGACGTTTTCTTCGTTGCTGGAATTACGTTTTTGATTATCGTTTGTTTTATGGTATCTCGTTCAAAATTTTGTGCATGTGATGGAATTAGTATTACACTTATGGAAAAAGATGCTGGTTTGAGAGAAATTTTTGCATATTTTTCTCTATTTATTCGATTGAAGTTTGTACCAAGTATAAATACAAGAAGAAAATTATTTTTGTGTTTACTATTACTTATTTGTGGTGAGATCGAAAGTTGCCCTGGTCCAAGTCTGTTTAGTAACAAAAATGATTTTACAATCCTACATCAGAACGTCCATGGACTTTTTGGGGAAAAGGATCAAATCCAAAGTTTTATAATTAATTTGTAAATGACAGTATCATAAGTTCAAATATTCATTTGAGCGAAGCTTTTCGTATATAATTATACATCATCAGGCTCTAAAGAAAGAAAAAACAAATTAAAATATAAATGCAGGGTTCTGTAACTTAAAACACAATGGAAGCACCCAAGTGTGTGATTTTCAGGTGATTCCATGGCGAAATAAAGCTAAAGAGTGCATGTCCAGCTGATCATTAATTTTTGGCTGTTGAGCACTTATAAAAAACGCTTCAAATATTCTCCTTTTATGGAACTGAGAAGGAGCTCTAGAAATTACACTCCAATCAAACTTGTGTCCCTTATTAGCCACCAAGTGCTTAGAAGGATGGGACTTTCCATCACCCGAATCATGTTCATTCCAGCGAATTTCCACAATTCGATTAGTTTCACCAATATACTTTTCTCCACAAGAACAAACGCCTTCATAAACAACACATGATCTATGCTTCACTCTATCTTTGAGAGGAAACAAGGACCTTATATTTCTGGTAGACCAGAGAACAACTACAGACCACCTCTCACTACAAAAGCCTTCAACTTTCTCTATAAAACGCTTTACTTCATGCTCGTTAGTCTTACAATACGGCAATTTGAACAAAACTTTCTTCCGATCATCGAATAACCATTTAGGTATAAT